>JARHVA010000017.1:10235000-10835000 GCA_037957365.1 Torreya grandis
CAATTTTGTATCTACTTTTCCTAAGTAATTTTTGAAGACCATGGTGCAAAAGACTATGGCATATAAGAGACATGGTGTAGAAGACTTTGGTGCGTAAGAGGCAAGTCACATGGAACAAAGAAACATGAAACAGGAAGAACTAAGAATGAAAGACTTGACCAATAGTGAAATACTTGGGAAAGGGTGTAGAAAGTAGAGACTATTAGGGAACAACTCGCATGACCTTCAAAGAAGAATAGTCAAGCATGAATCTAGCATTGTTCCATGAGGTGTACGATGATAAGGATCTAGCATAGAGAGAGCATATAAGGGAAGTTAAGCCTAGTTCCTTAGAAACTTAATGTAATGATTCCTACAACTCATCTCTATTAATGGTCATTAGGGAGTCATATTTTTGTAATTAATTATGTAACTAAATGGTTGGAGTAGACCCATGTATAAATACCCCCTAGCTTTACTTGGTGTGTTGGTTGAGAATTGTAATCTTGAATCCATCATAATTTTGGATATGACATATGTATGCAATGAGAGGAAGATTTTGTGTTGATGAAATGCTTATGTAATATGTTTATGAATATAATGAAATTATTACTATTTTATTCTCAGTTTGTGCCCAACTTATTTTTATGTGATTAGTTAAGTAGGAAATGAATAGTTAAGAGTTAGACATGGAACTAAGTATGAATTTAGAACTAAATGTCAGTTAAAATACCCTAGATCAAGAAACTATATGAATACACCACCGTGTGACAAAACCACTAGGAACTAGTCTTAGGTTGCATGCTTCGGGTTAGTGCATTAATAGAGATGAGTTGTAGGAATCATTACATTAAGTTCCTAAGGAACTAGGATTAACTTCCCCTATATGCTCTCTATGCTAGATCCTTATCATCGTACACCTATCTTCTCATGGACCAATGCTAGATTCATGATTGACTATTCTTCTTTGAAGGTCATAGCTCATCTTACCAATCCTATTTTCACTAGTAATTTCTGGACTAAACTATTTTCTTGTTTGGGTACTCAGCTAGCTCATAGCTCATCTTACCACCCCTAATCTGATGGACAAACTGAAGTGGTTAACAAATGTCTAGAGGGGTATCTCCATTGTTTTGTATCAGATAAACAAGAACATTGGGTTAAATGGTTACCACTTGCAGAATGGTGGTATAACACATCTTTCCATACCTCTTCTAAAATGTCTCCATTTCTATCACTATATGGTTACCATCCACCTTCCATCACTTCTTCATTAAAGGTCCATACCAAGGTTCAAAATGTTGAAGAGCACATTCAACATCAACAAGAGGTTTTGGCTAGTTTGAGAGAGAATTTGGCCTTGGCACAAAATAGGATGAAGAAACAAGTAGATCAACACCGTAGTGAGTGAAATTTTAAGGTGGGTGACTGGGTATTTGTTCATTTGTAGCCTTACAAGCAGATGTCCTTGAAGCAATAGAAAAAGGACAACAAACTTGCTCCTAAGTATTATGGCCCTTATCAGGTTCTACAAAAAATTGGAAGTGTGGCTTACAAGCTCGAGCTACCTCATTCATCTCACATACACCCAGTATTTCATGTTTCTTGTTCGAAGGTCATTGGATAGAAAGTTTCTGCCCAGATAAAGCTCCCAAAACTAGATGAAGAAGGACGAGTCATTTTGGAACCAGCGAAGATCCTCCAAACATGTACTGAGAGGTTGAGAACTAGAGAGATTAGGGAATATTTGATCAAGTGGAAAAACCAAAGCAATGAAGATGCAACTTGGGAAGGTGAAGATTTTCTACAACAACATCCAGAGTTGCTCAACGTTGAGGACAACGTTGGTTTGAAGGGGAAGGGCATGCTACGCCCCTAACCTATCACATGTATGAGGATAGTATTAACCGACTTGTGGCTTACTTATCCCTCTTTGACATTATATTACATTTATCTATGCTTTATTTTGATTAGTAGGTCGGCCTATGGAGTAACCATGGCCTAGATAGACTATATATAGGAGGTAGTGGGTAATCATTTATCATCATATTGTGAATTCTGCTCTTATTGAAGCTTGTGGAGGTTGCCCCCTCAAAGTGGCTTATCTATTATCATATGTTTGGATATGTTTCAGTCATATTTGGATATAATTTTGCTGTTATACTTAATTCTTGAAGTAATTTCATTACAAATTTTCTTTTCGAATGTGTCGAATTCAACTGAAAATTCACCTTTATACATTAGTTTCATTATAATTATTTTAAAAAACATATAAAGACACTTCAAATTACAAAATTAATCATTCCAATATGTTCAAAATGTCCAAAAATATATATTTTGATAGGTCACATGACCACCTTTACATAAAAGATTGACAAGTCAAAAAATGTCTCAAGAATCAGAAACTGCACCCTTATATCACCAATTTGACTAAAAATAATAATTGGAGGGGATTTGAACCGTAGACCTTTTCTTGTTACAAGAGACTAACAAAATACAATTTAACCAACTTGCCTTCAAACTATTTGAGTATAAATAGGCAAGATATTTAATATGTCCTTGACTTGGCAAATTGAAAATAAAATAAAAATGTACAATAAATATTTTACTAAATGTTTTTACTTTGCATGGCTGAATATTTTTACTGTGCCTCTCTTCCTTGTTTGTTCTTTGTGGGCCCCATAGAGAAAACTAATATTTTAAAAAACTATTATGAAGCCTTAAATTTATTAAAAGTATTTTCCCAAAAAAAAAACTTTTATTGTGCCATTCAATTGCCATACTTCAGAGACACCATGTTGTTGCTTTTGCTTTGTGAAGGACAATAAAATGTTAGATAATAATTCTTCTAAGATGGCATACATATTTGCTTAAACTTTGCTGATTTGGAGCCTCCCAGATATCAGTTTGAGCTTATAGTCATTCTTTAATGAAGTCACGATACAGGTGGATGCTAGAATCAATGTTGGAGAAAAAATTGGAGCCCTCAGAATTGGATGAATGGATTATGGAAATTAAGGTTGATTGCCAATAAATTTTCCCTCTACACACTCAAGGAATAATTAAAATACCAAACGAACTTGAACGTTCTCAATCCTCCTCTCTCCTATGTGGCTCTGATACCACTGATGGCTCTAGGAACGAGAGGAAATAACAGTGAATAAATTACATTGCGAGTGAAATATTTAACAAAATATTTTATTCTATTCATTCGAGATTGATTTACAAAGAAGGTGAAAATATTTATAATATTTTCATGAGGTGATTACAAGGCTCAACCAACATTCCCATGAAACCAATTCTTATTTAACTAAACATAATAATAAAGAAAATACATAATCAAAACATAAAAGTCTTTTGGATCATAAACCCAACAATCCTTCCAAGAGATTCAAATTCCTTTGTTTTATTTTGTTAGCCTAAGCTCCTCTTGTATAAGCCATTTTAGAATATCTTTGTAGACATTGGTGGCTCCACTATAGATTCTTTTACAAATTCAGAATACATTTTGAATCCATACCATCCACGGCATGCTAACCATACACCTTCTAAGAATGAAACAAATTTAGACAATGACCCATAAAATGATGTCATCCATGACCATGGCTCCAAACAACTTGATGAATGGCAAGTCTTATCCCAACTCAGCTGCAACAATGATATCAAAATAGTGAACATGATATGGTTGGCCATCATGAATTTTAGCATGTATCATAATTGGAATATAAATAAATTTCTCCCATTATTGTAAGAAACAACTACTTCTTTTATCAAGATCAATTGAACAAGCCACCAAAGCTCTCAAATTTATTCCTCCATCTTCCCTACTTGCAATACTTTATCTACAAAACAACTTGAAGCTAACATGATTTTGCACACTTCACTTAATGGGATATAATGCTTTCATTGAAAATGATAATCTAAGCAATTACTAGTATAAAGAAATCATGTTTTATTAATAAATTCAAGCTCACATTGACTTCACATGAAATTCAAAACAACTCTCCATCATTATTGCTTGATCCAACTGGTGTTGTAGCCTTTAACATTAAAACTTCAACAATTCATGCAAGCCTCCAAATACATATAAAGGAAATGAAACCACTTGGAGGCCAAGCACTTGCAACTCTCGAAGAAATGTTGAAACATGTCTACTACATTCTGATTGACAAAATGAGCTTCATAGGCCCAACATTGTTGACACGTATTGACCAACATTTGTGTGAGGATTTCCCATAGCACAATTCCATGTTGTTTAGTATGAGGTCAAACATTCTCATCAGTGACTTGTGTCAGTTCCTCCATTTCAGGGCATACCAATGTATTCAAGAACATCATATGGTTTGACCCTTTGGTAAAACTTTAACACTACTATCCCATTGCATACAATGTTTTGCCAGCACGGTTCTGATCCATGTCAAGTGGCTTTTCATAACCTCTTATTAAATATTAGAAACTCTAAACCAAAAATTGAGGATTGGGGGTTGTTCATGTCTCGAATAGATGTATTGGTGTCTCTAAAATAAAATGTTTTATTTCATTCTTTAACACAATTTTTATGCATCAAATAATTTGGCTATAATACATAATAAAGAAATGTGAAATCATTGAATGTGCCAATTTATGTAGTAATGCAAAGCATACCAAAAAAAAAGCTTGGTAGATCTTGATGACAATCAATTAGAGGCTAAAATTATTTTGTGCAAGGGACAAGAAGTTATGCTTATTGTCATTTTGTGAGTGGATGTCAGTGTACAAATGACGCTCTTGGCAAGTTGATGCCATTGTTTATAAAATTGGGACAAATCCCCTTGATTTACTAATGTTTATGGTTGTCTAATTCAAAAAATACACACAAATGTTTGACTTAAGAAAAAAAACATGCAAATCTGGCACATAATGTAAACAACCCTAAACATGTCCCGATCCCTCTTGTTATTTTTGGCAATCGAAAACAACTTCTCTTATAAATTGGCTTGAGCTCTAACAATACATAAGTCGCAAGACCTAACATTACAAGTAGCAATAAATGGCAGATATACTTTTATTGCAATCCCAAGAGTGCGCTCACTACAAGACCTTTACATCTCTGCTCCTCTTTCTTTTCACCGACATGCAAGAATACAAGATGGTACATATGTTCAAAGTTAAAAAAAAAAAACTGCATTCTATGTCACAATCCCCCTTTTCTTAGCTACTTCTCTTTGTTATAAATCTATTTATTATATTTATTCCTCTTCATCTCTTTGTACAAGCCTTCACACAGTGAGTTGTAATTTTCCAATTCTTTTAACTTCAAATTTCTTGCCATTGTTTCCAATCTGCGTCGAAATACTTTTATGCCCCCCTATTAACGTTTTTTTTTTTGGTTACAATGAGAATAAGTTACAACCTTTTTCTTAGCTACTTCTCTTTGTTACAAGTGTATTTATATTTATCTCTCTTCATCTCTTTGTACAAGCCTTCATGGAGTGCTCTAACTTTCCAATTCCTTTAACTTCAAATCTCTTGTCGTTGTTTTCGATCTGCTTTGAAATATTTATATGCTCTTACTAGCATCTCTTTTTTTTTTGTAACAATGGGAATAAGTTACAACCTTTCATTATCGCTATCCAGGGCTGAAATTCTAGTTCCGTAATTACCTAGCCACATTCATGCTTTATTCTGTTTGGCTCTCATCACGTTTAGGTTTCTAACTCAAATTCGCATCTACTATAACCCATTTTCATCTCAATAAAATCTATCCATAATATATAAGAACTCAAAAACACAGAGTTCAAACTACTGACTTCGAAGTCACCTTTTATTTGTGCAATTATATATATATATATATATATATATATATATATATATAAAAAACACATAAAATATGTGCTCTTTATCCTAAGCAGCCGATATGGAGGGAGAGTGGTACTGGGAACAGACGGCCACCTCTTTGTCAGAACCCAATGACACGTTAGATACAAATAACAGAAAAAGGCTTATTAGGCATGGCAGGCAATAATAAGTCAAAACAATGCAGAGGCAGAAGCACGCTTACAGAGAAAGAAAAGACGACAGGGTGTGCAAATAAACCTTTAGTACTTTGGTACTCTCCTAAAGATATTCATTGAAAGGAGGATTGTGTTGGTCGGCCGGACTTTTGAATTTTAATTTAATTGCAGAAACCCATACATCTTTTCGCACTTCACATGTTCACACCCGTTTCCCATTAGTACGTGATTACTGTTGTTGCACTTGAGATGTCAGAACCACTCCATATAAGATTGGATGTCTTATGATATTTAGTCCTGGGGAAATTTTTTTCAATCATCCTTTTTATGACCAGGCTTTTCTTTGTGTGCCATAGCTTGGCATTGAATGTATTCACTGTCCAATCAGCTGTCCAATTGGTATTCATGGTATGAATTGATGTTTATAATGGTGAAGCATTCAATCACATGACATCAATTATCAATCATGATTATGGCATATATATATATATATAAGATCAGAAATTATATGGTAGATAAAAATATTGAATGCTTATTTTGTGTTTTAGGCTTGGTGAAAATAGAATGTTGGCATTTCAGTTCATATTTTGGAAATAAATATATAGCAAATTACAATAATGAGTAAGAGTACGTCTAAATTAGTAAGCTTATTTGCTTAAGCAGCAATGAGTAAGAGGCATCTACGTCATCAAAGTCACTTAACATATGATATTGGGCTTAACCGTTTGACTCTCCATATCAGGTTCCTACAGAGATTTGTACCTTGATGGATGAATATAAGCAACCATCATCCTCACCAGTCGGACTACAACCCCTTCTCTGATATGATAATAATTGATCAAAATATTTGTTGTTTTATTTAGTTTAGTCTCTGAACTTTCTATAGAGTAACAACAAATATTTTGATCATCTGATTTTTGGACGAAATTATGTGCATGTTTTTCATTGACACGTTTCGAATCACAATTTGTGATTCATTCTCAGAAAAAAATTTATGATGATGAATCACAAATTGTGATTTGAAACGTGCCGATGAAAAACATGAACACAATTTCATCCGAAAATCAATGGATCAATTACATAGACTGTGAAAATATCAAATCTCTTATTAACAAATATTTTAATCAAGATAGGGGATCTAACATCAAAAAGGGAATGTATATTTCTCAAATTTAATTGAGGCTTTCTAATGAAACATAATTATAAAGAGAGGTCATTCGTTCTAATACTATTTTAACTAAATTACTCTTAACTATAGAGAAATGTCATCCATTCCAATTCTAATTCGGCTCAAGCACTTTTAATTCTACAGGGGAGATCACTAATCATATTCAAACTCAAACACTTTTATATAGAGAGATCATCCATCATAATACTATTTTGATACGACTCAAGTATATTGTATTATGAATTTTTCCATAACCAAACCTTTTTAACTTGCACAAATATTACATACTCTATAAACAATTTATTCTAATAAATTATTATGTATGTTACTTCTACGATAATTTTGATAAAATAGATTTTATTATATAAATTAATATAATAAATATGCAAGACTATTCAAAAAAAAATAGACGATATGAAAGCACACCACAAAATCACTAAACTAAATAAAGTCTAAGAACACCACCACAAAAAACTTCACTGAACCTAGAACAGTTCTACAACATTTTAAAAAAAACCCGAAAACTAAAAGCCATAACAAAAAAACAACATTAAAAAAGTCTTCATTATAGAGATCATCCCGACCCAAGCCCGATAAGTCATCCCCCTCAAAAACGAGGTCCCAGCTAACAACTGAAAGAGGATATTCTCCTTCCTCTTCAACCTTTTAAAGATCTTCCTCCTTTACTGCTATGTTTAAATACGTGTCTAAATGATATTTTTGGTATTATAATATTTTAAAAAATATAGTTAACAACTATATAACATTTAATGCAGGGTTTTTTTCCATATTTCTACATCAGGTACATGTTTGTTGTCCAATGAGAAACTCTGGTTTAAATCCAAAATTAGCCCCCACAGGATAGGAGCTGCTTCTGCTGCTATTGTTCTGCCTCTGATAGCCTGGCAGGCTATTAGAAAGATGGGCAAATATACCTACAAAATACTCATTTCTGAAGAAGGCTCATTGAGCTGACAGTGTTGATGGATATTAACTGTATATGTATGCCAAAGTACACGTCCAACCAGGCCAACATGGCCTGTTAGCATGACAGAGCCCACATTATTAGGGGATTGTAATTGACCATACAAAAGAAGACTAAACACAAGACCTTGTTAATCAAGCCTAAAACAAAGTATAAGTGTATATATATATATATATATATATATATCTATCGGTGTTTGGAATATATTCAATGGACATATATATGCATGGGACAAAAAGGGTAGGCAGGTTAAGACAGATGACAGAAAAGGTTAGATTACTTTTGGCAGTTTGTACAGTGATCAGTGAGAAGATAAGACTGAAAGCATCCCAGCTTCCAAGAGAGGAATTAGTAGTTGGTTTTAGCATAAACATAATTAATGAACGAAGGGGCCTTCACTTCAATCAAGCTGAGCAAGCATGCAGGCTTTCTTTTCTTCTTTCTACATCAATCCCTTTCTTCTGCCATCCTTCACGTTCTTCTGTTTATGTTGTCATAAAACTCAATATTATGTCAATTCTGCACCTTAGGATTATGTCATTTCCACCCAAAAGTCCAACAAACGTCCATGTTAATGTTGACTTTTAGATACACAATGCATGCAAATACCACATTAGAGGGTGCCCTCAATTTTGTATTTTAAATTACAATAAATGGATTAGAGATAAATGTAAAGAAAATGAATGAATTGTGATAATTACGGATGCAATAAATGTGTAAATATAGTAAATATAAATAATAATTAATTAGAGGAAAATACATAAGGTTTAGATACATATCGTGATTAAATTGTAACTTGAAAAGTGTCGTTTAAATTTGGATCTAGAAATTTATTGTCAATTGTGTGGCAAAGCTCACCCAAAAGTTTAGAATTATTTAGGAACAAATGCCAAGAGCATCGTCGTTTCTGATGTCAAAGGTATTGCCACTTTTGGGGCTAGGAGTGTCACCACCTCCGGTTCCAAGAGTGTTGTCACTTCTTAAAAAGTGTCAAAACATTTGACTTTTGGGTTTTGTGTGCATGATTTCGATGTACACCTTTTTGCCTTTAGATTCTGTGTTGCGACTCCTATGTACCCACAAAACAAATTGTCTTCTTTACCCTAGAATAACTCTAATGCACATGTGATATCTAAAAACTTTAAAGTAAACAAAGTGACTGTAGTGCCCTATGTTAAAGTTGGTTAATAATATAACTATCTTTGTTAGTTTTTGAACTCCTAAAAGGTGTAAATTATGATAAATTTTTTTTATTTGTATAAAGGAAACAACTTCAAAAATATAAATTTTTTAACATAGGTAAACCCTATGTGATGGGCCAAAAGTGCTCCAAAGGAGAATGTTAGATTCATACAAAGATAAATGCTCTAACAATTTCTTGATCTCTCTTGTGTTCCTATGTGTGGCTTATGCTTTCTCTATAAATTCTTAATAACCTCTTTTGAATACTCTCTACGTATTTGGTGTCAAATGTGTTATAATGTTTTTGTATCTATAGACAATTGAATTCAAATCAGGACTTTCTTGGCATGCAAACCAACATCAAATGGATAGAAGTGAAAGAGGTAAAGGAAAGAAGATGAACACACCTTAACTTAGAGAAGACCCCAAAAATAAGGGACCAAGAGTGTCAATACTTTTAATAGGTTTCAAGAGTGTTAGGATTGTGGAGCTAAAAGCTTCACTGATGCAAACAGGAGAGGAGGTTGCTGAAGGTTGCTGAGTTGCAAAGAAGTTGGGGTCGGTCTGATCAGCCGACGTCGGCAGGATAGCAAAGGGAAGCAACCGACGTCGGTCATATATCGGCCGACGTCGGTCACCTCCAGGCAGACAGGGACCGACGTCGGTCGCCTGTGTGGTTCGACTGCGAGCTATTTACGGGCAGTTAGCTAAAGAACCAAGTGTTTGCATGAAGAGATCTATTTTTAGACTGAGAGCTGCGGATCTAATTATTGTAATTAGATGTCTAATTATTGTTTGGATGAGATCTATATAATAGACTCATGGTTGTATTGGAAAAGTGTGCTAGGGAGTAAGAGAGCATAATTATAAGCTCCTTCTGTGTGTGAGGTAGAGCAATGGTGCGTTCCTCCTAGTGCCTCAGTACCAGGTGTGTTGGTGCTGGATTGGAGAGCCAGCTGGGTTCTTCAGGAGTGTAGGATCTTGGTCACAGTTGCATGGCCTATATAGGAGATCTACATGGTAAGTAAGATCGTTGATCTGCAGGTGTATGTGTGTGCAAGGTCGAGGTTCACAGGTGAGCAGAATCGTTGTTTGATTTGCAGGTGTGCAAGGTCATATAGACAGCAACACAATAGGGAGCAGTATCAGGCAGGATCTACTTGGAGTACAGGTGTGTACTCGGATAGAGAGAGAGGAAGGCAAGGGAGTTCCTTCCATAAGTATGGTCTGTTGAATTGCAGGTTGTTGCAGATTCATGGGAGATCTACTTGAAGTACCTTGAGTACTTGTGGAGCATGTGGAGTGCTTGCGGAGTGCGTGGAGCACTTGTGGTGTGCGTGGAGCACGGGAGGTGAACACCAACTCTGTATTTGAGTTGGGTGTTGGGCCCTGTGAGAGGGAGAGCTTTGGGGAGAAGAAGTACTGTTCACTTGAGGTGTGGGAAATCTCTGTAAGGTGGTGGAGAAGAAGTGGCATCTTCTTTATTGTATTCTTTTCTGTATAAAGTGTTAATACAAGTTGTGTATTGTCTCTCATATGCTGTGTTATTCTGAATTCTAGTTACTTGTTGATTCTGGGTATTTCCGCATATTTAAGTTGCTTGAAGTTTGGTAATCAATTGTATGTTTCCGGTTTCCCATCCTGACAAGTGGGATCAGAGCATGTTTGTTGTTCTAGATTCCTGACAAAGAGCACCAATGTTTCTGGCATAAAATCCTAGAAACACCAAAGAGAAAGAAAATTCTCGAGGATTAGAAGAAGGGGAAGACACATCAAAAGTTTAAAAATGTATCAATTACACCTAATTTGTATTACTAATTAAAACAAATAAATAAATACACTAAAAACCATTAATTAACACTTAATAATTGCCTTGAGACTATTATTAGAAGTCTAAATTTTGTCCCACTTTGAGGTGTGTTTTTAAGCACACACTTCAAATCAGAAGAAGGATGTATGAAAATGATATAACTGCACACTTAGATGTTCAAAACTAAAATTGATGTACTTGAGAACTTGCAAAACCATTATTTATTTTCCTATACACAAGTAAGTGCCAAATAATGATAAATGTTACAATAAGAAATACATGAATTTAATACCATTTGATCTCAATAAAATAATGAAGATTCAAGTCTAAACAAAATCAAAATATGACATGCATATAAATTAGGTATAATCTAAGTAAACCTTGAGTAGAATATGAGTCAATAGGAATAGATGTTAGACACCATACTAGTCGTGGGCCTCCAATCCATGTAATCGTGAATAACTTGTGTACTAAAACACAATCAATGATGAAAGTAAAAAGAATGATAAATATAGCCCCATAGGTTAGCTTGAGTGGATGGGATTCACGACTTCGATTGCTCAAGTCATGGGTTCAAATATGGATTTATGTGCGGCATATCATGAGGGGAAACAACAACATTGCCCGAAGACTAGGGGGATGGGTCCACTCAGTTACTTCCGAAGGAGGGCGGATGTCGTTGGTGCATCTGCCAAACAACTAAAGGTCTCACTCGATACCTCAATAATAATAATAATAATAATAATAATAATAATAATAATAATAATAATAATAATAATAATAATAATAATAATAATAATAATAATAATAAATATCAAATATCATTGCCCCTTGAAATTTAAGAACACATGAAACATAGTGAAAATATGATTTCAAGTAATTGCTATAAAACATCATGTATAATCAATATATATAGCACCACAAGATATAAAGTGATTTATTGCTATGAAATATTGCATGTTAGATGTTGCCCTACAACAACTTAAAATATTGTACCAAAGTAATTTGATCATAATTCATTTATAATTTGAAAGAACATGTAAAGTGGTGGAAAATGAATAGTTATATATATTCATTTTCCACCACTTTACATGTTATATATATTCGCTTTTTTCCTAGCCTATATAAAGTGAAAGTGAAAAGCAAAAAAAAACTCACATCTTTCGTACCATTTAATTTTGTAATCAAAGCCTCAAATAGAGCTATTAATATGGTGACTCAACGCCAATTCCTAGCACACCAATTGGATCATGTAAGGGTAACTACCACACCAATTAAGGATCTGATACTAGTAAGTCCTTATGAACTTAGTTTTTCTTAATTTATCATTTTTATAAAATTTTAGAATCTGTATATATGATAGTGGGGAGTATTTACCCTAGTTTTGGACATGTATGCTCCTTGAAAGTACTATATGGTCCTAATAGAATTTGTGTAGTCTAGGTCAATGTGTGTAAGGTCCTTATCAAATATGTACAACTTTAGTCAAGATGGTATAGTCTTGATATATACTATAAACTATTATTCTCCAATTTTTACTACGTATAGATGTACCTAGGGTTTTGACAACTATTTTACAAATAATGCAATAGGTGCCAATTTTGAGTGGTAGTATGTGTAGGAATAGGGTGCAAGGGTTTCATATCTAAAAAACTACCATTGATAAAGTTAAGAGGGTTTTTTTACCGAGTCTTGTGGTGCACCATCCAATTCAAGGGCGCATGTGGAAGCCACTTTGTAGAAAGTTTTAAAACCCTAGGAGTGTATGAAGATGAAAGTTGATGAGCAAGAACCTCAATGTGCACTTTACAGGAGATTGGTTAGCATATATTATAGTGTGCCATGATTGGGGAAACTAGAGCGCAAGTTTAAGACCTTGACTAAGAGGAGAGCTGGCATGAAGATTTTTTCTTAAACATAATATTATTTATTTTTAAAAGTCGTTGTTCATAACTACTTTAAGAGAAAATATAAGATGGCTAGATTGAATCTATGTTTTAATTAGATAAGATTTAAAAGCAACTAGTTATGCTTGACTAGATTTATAAATACATTACACTATTTTTTTTTAGGGAGGGGGGGCATAACCATAAAATGCAATGATGAGGAGGTTTTTATGCCCATAAAATCCAACCTCATATCTAAGTCTAGGTTTGCTAAGTTGTCAAGAACCTGTGATAATTTTTATTACTTATTGCCTGATGATTGTAAGAATATTGAATTACTTTGAATGGTAAAGATCCGAACATGACATTAATGGAAACATGATTTATCTAAGCTTTATATTCTTAATATTCATTAATATAGTTTAACCTAGTTAGATGAAATATCTATGTTGTAATCTCTCTAAAAAATCCTTATTCATGCAAATGGTATTAATTAAGTGATACTTACTTATGCTAGTTTCATCAAATGCATTATTAGCATTTTTTGTTAAGTCATCTTATACGACTAACCCAATGAGCCCTAGTTTCTCTCTCTACACCTTGGTGTGTACACAAGCTTGTGTTATATGTTGATGTGATGATTTTTATTTGTTAGGGTAGGCACAATGGCATAGATGTCTTTTTAGGTGCATAAGGAATCAACCCAAATTTTGGTTCCATTTTAGGGATGTTATTGAAATAGTTACAAAAGATGATGTTTGGAGGTGATTCACCAGATATTGGTGGAAAACACTGAAATGTGGCTAGTGGATCAAGAGCACACTCTTGCAAATAATTATCCAAGATTAGGAAAGCTATCTCTAAAGAAATAGGTGAAAGATTATTTTTATTGTTATCTCTATGAAGTATTTTTTGTGAACTTTATGAACACTTGCATGGCTGGTTGCCCATGTATGATACAGGTCAAAGTAGATATTTTGGTATAAAATATCTTTGGACAAAGGTGCAAATTGAATTATTATAATAAATCGATGAATTCGAGACCTGAGAGGTACACTAAAAAGTTACCTTTTGGAGTGTTCAGTCTCCACATAATCCTACCAAGAAGAATCAAAATACCATTTTTTTTACAAACTAAGAGGATATTTTATTTCTTAGCTATCTCTTAGAGATTTAAAATATAATAGTAGATTTTGGAGTTGAATATATTCTCATGGATGGATAAAATTATTCATCACATTGGCCAAAAATATTGTAGAAGGAGACGGGAGGGAAATGTTTTCATGTTGCACTAGTAAGGGTGGAATGCCAAGAGATTTTAGTATAGAGGATCTAAATAATCTTAAGCTTAGGTGGAAAAAGTATGATGAAGGTCAATAGATAGTGATTGCTTCCATGGACCCGAGGAAGGGGGTAGAGGTGAGTCTATAATATGTCATGAATATGATAAGTGCATGAGGATCATTTTTACACTGAGAATATGTGCTCCAATGATATAGAGACATGTGCCATTGAGGAATAAGTCACCACTTTGGAAGGGCTTGTTGACGAAATTACTTGGAACCCTTTTAATATGAAAATTTGTGTAACGGTTAATGGGATGTCCACCCCTAATGTACAATTGATGGAATGACCACCCATAATCTACCCCAAATGCCAACCCATGCATTTATTACTCAAATGGAAGAAAAATAAGAAGATTGGGTGAAGTGGTCTCAGATAGTGGAACTCAAAATGCAAGAGGCCTAGAAGAGTTTTTGGTAGTAGATAATATCATACCAATAGATAGGATTAGTGATAACACCATCACTTAGACTAAAGAGACCAATAATGTCAGGCATGGGATGGATAGAAGGTTTTAATCTTATTATATAAACCAACACCAATATAATAATATGTTTAATAGTTACAGTTGCAACACCTAGTAATCCAAGAGTGAATCCATCCCTTGTGCAACCTAGTTTAGTAGCTAGGTAAATAACAATACCAACCATGAGAAATATTCGTGGATCTCATAGAATTAACCCTATAGGAAGTCATGTTGTGGTAATTCAATCAAAAAGTAGTGCACAACTAGTGCAAGTTCTTCACTAGAATTTCATTTACAAAATGTTTATGAATTTTTTTGAATACCAAGGGGTGGAAAATTTTATAGAGCATGTCCATAAATGTGAGATCATGTGGTGCATCAAGAGAGTCATTTCACTATAAAATAAGGTGAGGTAGTTCAAGACAACCTTTCTAGATTGTGCACATACTTGGTACCAAAAATTTAACCCATGATAGGTTGTTGTAGATTATTATATTTTAAAGATCACATTTCTAAAGGAGTTTGATATTACAGAGTTCAAATAATAAAGCATATTAGCGCTCGAATAAATCAAGAAAGACCTCATTAAGATTATTTTCACCTACAATGCCAAATTAAAAACCTTGAATATGAGATCCACCATCTAAAACATGCTTAATGGTTTTTATGGGGTTTTCTCTCACCCTTTACATGTGCATTGTCAATGAATCCCTTCATCAAACCAAAAAATCCTTACAAGTAGCCGTGAGGTTTGAAGTAATGGGAAGTTTGGACATGGAGATTCACCCCTTCATGGAAGTGAAAATCATGAAGATGGCCATCAAACTCCAAAATTTGAACAACAACAATATGCATCACACCAATAATGAGTTGTTGTTGGTAGTAGACTTCAAAGTATAAAATTGCAAGTATCTGGAATGACAAGTGTGTGATGCATAACTGATGTATAATATTTAGTATGTAATTGCCATATGATTGTACTTTAAAATTATATAAGAAGATGAAAAGACTTTGTTGAGAGAGAAATTGAAGGTTAGTAATGTGAAGTGACAGAGTAGTATTTTGAATCTCTATAAATATTTTAAATTTATGAAGGAAAAGAATTCAGATTGTGAGTTAATAAATATCATTAGATGGTTTTGTTGATTTTTTTTTTGTGTGTTGTTCCCTACACATTCCTTTCTCTTTTTGTTTGAATATGTATGATTAATGTATAATAAGATGTTTGTTATATTCTAATAACCTACATTTTGATGAATATTCACTAAGAATGAATGACATGAATGAAATGAGTGAATCAAATTTTCATATTCCCACCTATATATACCTATAATTGAAACTTGCACGATAAAATCCTTAGCATGTTTTGATGGGTTTTTTCAAGAACCTCTATTAACAATTGTTCAATGAGCATGTATTTTGAAACATGTTGAAATTGATACTAGGTCAAAGAGATTGGAATGATGGTTGGATGAAATAAATCATAAACTTAAAAAATAATAAGCTAAATGAATTGGAAGAACAACAAAGGAAATCATAGCTAAGCACATTCATGGTGAAATCTATAAAATTATCTGGTGTGAATTTATTGATATGTTAGCTTCCTAGTTGTCAAGAATTGAATATTGTTATTTTAGGCCGAGAGATACATAGTACTTTGTTTGGAATGAACAAAGCTAGAAAGACTATGAAACCTAGAGACTAGTTAGATGTGTGCAATAGACCATTGGCTAAAAACTACTATAGATGGATACATCATTGAGTTTGTCATGCAAGGGTACATTGTGTTTAAATTTGTATAATATTTATTAATAAGATGTGTCAAAGGTAACTTTATATAATAACTACCTATACTTCTGAAGATGTTGGTTGTGGAGAAGGCCATAATGTTAATCCTAACCAAAATGGAGTAGTTGTCTAGGGCACTATGGGGATGTAGATTGAAGGGAGTGAATGATGAGGAATTTAGAAATGCAACTTGAATTTGAACCCAGAAGATCAAGGACGTAAACAAGTAAAAAGAGAATACAACTATGTGGCTTGAGGGTGAGACTTATGATAACAAAAATGATGGAATAAATAGAATGATCTTAATGTAACTACAAGTAGAGGTATAAATATTGTAGGAGGAGAAGATATGGGTGGCATATTATGTGGTGTGCCCTGATTCAAATAGATATTTGTTTCAAAGCCCTCTTATGAAGGAAAGAGGTTAGTCTTACAATTTTTTTATAAATACTTATTTTAATAAATAGAAATGTAAAATAAAATGACTTCATAACCTCCAATACTAGATTTGTAATAGATATGACAAAACCCTTCCCATTTTTGACACCCTAATCACACACCATTACTATATCCCCTACTTTTCTCATTTTAATACAAAGTTACTATGAAATAAAATCCATCACTACCCAAAATAGACAAATTTTACATTAGTTTTCATTTATTAAACTAGATATTTCAATGTATTTCACTTCAAGTTTGGGATCAAGCTACTTGGGCACATTGATCATGAGAACTCCATCGTTCACTTCTATTTTCACCTCATCTTTTTTTGATCTAGGAAGGTTGGACTTAAAAAATATGAGATTTAAGGGTTTCCTTCCACTCAATCTGAGTATTGGCTACAATTGTTTCATCCCTTATGAAATTTATGGAGGAATTAAATTTATGAAAAGGATCTCATACATATATTTAAAACAAATCAAACAAATTTGATGATCTCTTACTAAAAAATCTTAGAATGATAGACATTTTGGAACAACTCAAAAAAATGCATTGCAAACCAAACTTCATGCTTAACAAAAAATTTATTTTTGATAATGGTAAAATTTTGTAAGAATATCATGACATGCACACTTTCCCGATGTGTCCTTGTATTGTAAATTTTTTTCCTCACTTTCTAGAACTTAATCATATAAGAAGCCAAATATGTGATAAGGAACCTCCAAGTAGAGCTTTAACATGCACAAATATAGAGGTCATATCAAAAGAGAACCCCACATATAGGGCCTAATACAAAAGAGGTTGAATAATTCTCAAATATCTTCACCTTCTTACAATCAAAAGGAGTCATCCCACTCATAAAAATTTGTTTGGAGTAGAATGTGACTAGCGTAGTGAAGAGTAGAAAACCACATGTTGAGAGATAAACATTGTGTGGAACAATAATAATGATCAAGAACTATTAATTAACACCACCATTGAGGGGTGGGTAGTTTTTGATATCTTGATTGATACCAGAGGATAATTGAAAATATCCTCATTAAAGAGTCTTGGTTAAAAATGGGAAGCCCTTCATTCAATCCCTCTCCACATGTCTTGTTCATCACTACGAAGATGTGCATTAAATCTCCTAGGGTCTTGAAGAATTTGTCTTTGGATATTATGGAAACAAATTTCAATGTTGATTTTTGGGTTATTGAATTAACAGAGGTGGACAACTGCATAAAATTTCTTGGGAAACTATATGTTATTTAAACAATGTTAATATACACTTTAAAATGCATTATCTAATATTTGAGAACTATTAGTAGTGAGTGTCCAACCCACTAGATAAAAATAATGGGCCCATTTATGTGGAAAACATATACATGGATGAAAATATTAACCATATCTAAAATTTCATTGTACAAGGGTTAGAACACTTAAACCCTCAAGATGATGGAGTCCTTAGATGAGAAGATACAATCTCAATCTTAGACACCACTAGTGTTGCAATAAAGTTGAATACAAGAACCAAAAATTCAATTAGGTGCAATGAAATTGGGATGATTAATGCTAATGTTATCCATGATTCTAGCATAAATATTTGAGTACTACATAGTGCACAAATGTTAATGACTTGGAAGGATGCCTACCCTAAGAAAAGGAGTGCATGTTCTTCTTGGTATACACATTGAAATATACTGCTACATGTTGATGGGCAAACCATAAACCCCCATTAAATCCCTAGGCTACTGTCAAAAAGGAATTTGTACCAAAATTAAGTGAAATAACATTTAGTGAGGATTACCCAGTTATGGCAGATATTTTCCACTAGAAATACATCTATGAGCTTACACAGAACTTTGGAAAATGAGTGCAAATGGTCTACCAACTAGCATTTAGATCTATGCCTTTTATGTTACCTTAAAAACATGGGCACCCACATGGTATATCATTAGTGAAACCATAAGAGATATTATTGAGTGGAGAATGTTAGAGGAGAATTTTGTCCACACCTTTTCATTTTCTTCTCATAAGTCTAAACTCTCCAAGCCATTAAAATAGTTTTTAGATATATTATGGATGATAATGCCATTGTGGAAGAGCACATGAGAAATATGCATAATGAGAAAGGTCTTGTGTTATGTTATTTTCTTAGGGTAGTGGTATTGAAATTATAAACACTAGTGAAAAATATGATAGGGTGTGGAGAAGCACATATTTTAGATTAAGTTTAATGATGAGAGAGTCATTTGAAATATATAAGAAAAGAAACTTGATGATGATCTAGATTACCTGAATACTTCCATTGTGGAGCATAAGGTTATGGATACATAATGATAATAACTAGAAATATAGTAAACCTTTGAAAACAAAGGAGGTCAATATATGTATTAATGTAGAACCCAAGACCTCAAACATTGGAGACTATTGGATAAATAAATAATTATTGTAGGAAGTTGATCTATTGTGCAAGTTCCAAGACATATTTCCTCAAAACTAAAAGAAAATAAGAGGAATAAATTCTTCCCTAGGAAATATGAAAATCAAGATAATCAGGGGCACACTTTTAGTAAAGAAGAAACCTTACAAGATGGACCCCAACCTTTATGCCAAGGTCAAAGAAGAGATTGATAATATGCATGTTACATGAGTCATTTATGTAATTTATGAGATGCAATGGTTGAGACTAATTATATGTAATTCATAAGACACTATTATAAGACATGTCATATTCAAAATATTAGATCATACATGTTATAGAGGAAAAGTCAGTGTGGGGGTGATTTAGACATCTTCATAGTGATGAAGTCAACAAGTTTCAACTCTTGATATGAAGGGGCTTATCATAAATATCTAAACCCCAACTATTTATAGGGTGGTAGTTACAAAACTACCCTAGTGGGTGCATGATTTTTTATGTATTGGTGAAATTTACGTAACCATTGTTAATATTTTAAAATCACTAGTTTGCATCCATTGGTGATTTCATTGCCATATAAAAACCCTGAATTTGAATGGTTGTAAACATTTCTTCTTCTCATTGTTAGTTTGTTTAAGCTTATTTTTGGACTCCAAATTTGAGATAGAATGAATATACATCTTTTACAAGATAGAAATATTTTAAAAATAGTGAAAAGTATTCATGTTGGATTCACATTGCAAGTTGCAAGTTTCAGTCTTTTGTTTTTGGTTTGTCATTGTTTCCTAGCTATAGATGGTTGGTTTAGCTATTTTGGAGTTAATATATGTATTTTATAGTTTTAGTGCAGTCTTATGTGAAATGTTTAGATAGAGTGGTCATTATAAACCTATTCATAAAGGCCATGTTTGGAATTAGCTTGTACATTATTTGCATTAACTAGTGGAAAGGGAGTCTAATTTCCTCATCCATTATGTTTTTTCTTATATTGTGGTTATCCAAGGTAAATCTTGTGTTTATTGTGAGTTTTGTTTATTCTTAAGCTTCAAGTTCATGTGCAATATGTTGTACATTTCATTTCTAATGCTCATTTACCTTTGTCATAACATTGTAAATAACTTAGAACATTCATCTTCTAAAAATTATTGATTCAGGAATAATACAATCCTTATTCATGAAGCTCAAAGTGGAAAATACACCTATTTTATGGTTAGATTGGTATCAACGCTAGTTTACTATTAGTCCTTTGTGTGGTTGTGTGTTTATGACTACATTACAAGTTTATGCATGCCATTAGTATTAGATTAAACAAAACACAAAGAGAAAATGGGATTGAGAATAGCAGAGCACATATTCAATGTATATTCAACCAAGCATGAAGGCCTATTAAATAGGAAAACAAATAAAATACCTGTGAAGCATGAGACGGGTATAAGAAAACTAACCTACATCAGCTTGCATGAAATAGCAAAGACTGAACAAACAAGTAATCTCTTAACCAAAGTGGTTAAGGCAACTAACCAACATAAATTACCTTAGTAAATAACTTAAGGTAAATACAATAATATGCTAACACCCTCCCTTAATGACTAAACCAGAAACAAGACCAAGTTTATCTCTAAATTTTATGAACTTGTCTGTACCAAGTGGTTTGGTCATTATATCAGCTGGCTGCTCTGTAGTGGGGCAGTAGAAGAGATTGATGTCTTCATTTGTAACCAACTATTGGATGTAATGATGGTGAACCTCAATGTGTTTGATCCTGGCATGAAATACTAGATTCTTCACCATCTTCAAAACACTTTGGTTGTCACAAAAAATTGGAGTAGGATTTGATGACTCAAACTATATATCCTCCAAAATTTTCTTTATCCACATGGTTTCACAACCTGCATTGACCATAGCTTTATACTTTGCTTCTATTGAAGTTAATGCCACTGTAGTTTATATTTTGCTCTGCCATGAGAAAAATCCTGAACCAAAAGTGAAAACATACCTTGTTGTATATTTTCTTGAATCAACTGAACCTACCCAATCAAAATTAGAATATCCTAAAAGTTCAAAATCTAAAGACTTCTTATACAGTATGCCAAAGTCAAGAGTACCTTTGACATATCTTAATACTCATTTTGCAGCTAACCAATGGACTTCCTATGATTTAGACATGAAGCAAGATAGAAAACTCATTGCAAAACAAATATCCGGTCTGGTGGTAGTGAGGTAAATGAGACTACCCACTAGCTGCCGATACACTATTTCATTGACCGAAGGTGAATCAGTGTCTATTGAAATTTTAGCTCCTACTTCCATAGGTGTGTGATTTGGATTAAAATCCATCATTCTGAACCTTTCTAGCAATGAATTGGCATACTTATTCTGTGACATGAATACAGTATTACCACTTTGCCAAAACTCAACACCTAAATAGTATTTCAGTAGTCCTAAGTCTGTCATGTCAAAAGTACAACAAATATCACCTTTCATTTGCTAAATGAGACTAGTACTACTCCTAATGATGGTTATATCATCAACATATATAATGAGAATCAAGATATCATCACCAGACACCTTTACCATAGAGAGTTGGTTATGAGTTACACCTTTTGAAACCTGACTCCCTAAGATATGAGTCTATTTTTGCATACCAGGCTCGAGGAGCCTGCTTAAGTCCATACAAGGACTTGATCAACCTAAAAACAAGATGTTCCTTACCAGGAACTTGAAAACACTGTGGCTAAACCATGTAGACTTCCTCCTCCAGATCTCCATTCAAGAAAGCACTCTTTACATCCATTTGGTGCACCTACCATCCAAACTGAGCAGTAATAACAACAATCAAATGAAAAGTTACCATCTTGATGGTTGGAGCAAAAGTCTCCTCATAATCAACCCCTTCCTCTTGTGCATAACCTTTTGCAATAAGTCTAGCTTTGTGTTTGTCCAAGGAACCATCTGCTTTGTATTTTACCTTATAAATCCACTTACAACTAATGGATTTATTTCCTGGTGGTAGTTCCATCAACTTCCAAGTCTTATTTTTCATCAAGGAATCATATTCCAATTGCATAGCTGATTCCCACTCAGACTTCCCTTTGGCATCTGAAAAAGAAGTAGGCTCAAATACTTGTGAAACAGTAGTTGTTAGAGCAAGATTGACATGCTCACCTCTATTACCAAACTGCTTTCCCAATCTCAGTCTTCTACCTTCCACACCTTGTGGCAAGTCTCCTTTTAGTGCTTCAATTGTCGCAGTATACCACTTTGGCTTCTTTGGTTGTTCTGCTGGAACCTCACAATGACCTGTATCAATTCCCTCCTTGGAATGTGATTCCAATGATGAATAAGAATCCTAATCACTTTTCACATTATAACTAATAATTGAATCATTAGATAACAATGACTCAATATCTGAAACTTGACCAGTTGCTATGAAGTATGGCATTTGTTCATTTACTATGACATCTCTATTTACCAAAACTTTGTTAGTAGAAACATCAAGTAATCTGTAGGCCTTTGACTGATCACTGTATCCAACAAACATGTATGCTTTGCTTTTTGCATCCAAATTTCTTCTCTTTTGACTAGGAATAACTACAAAAGCTACACAACCAAAAATTTTGAAATTAATTACATCTGGAGTTCGACCTGACCAAGCCTCCTCTAGAGTCATATTCTCCAAAGCTTTTGTAGGACTTTTGTTGATGATGTATACTACTGTATTCACTACTTCTGCCCAATACCTATATGGGACATTTTTTATTTGGACCATACAGCGAGCCATGTCCATCACCGTCCTATTACGCCTTTCCACAACTCCATTTTGACATGGAGTGTAAGGTGTAGTGTATTGTCTGTGTATGCCTTCAGTTGCACAAAACTCCTTGAACTATTTTGAGATGAACTCACCCCCATTATCCATTCTAAGAGATTCCATTGGCCGTCCTACCTATTTTTCAACCATAGCTTTCCAAGTAAGAAAGTTAGAAAAATAATCAGATTTCTTCACTAGAAAGTATACCCACTTTTTCCTAGAGAAATCATTAACCAGTAACAGGAAATAACGGGCACCAGAAGGGGTAAGTGTCTGTATTAGACCATGCAAATCTGCATGTACCAGATCCAATACTCCCTTTGCTCTCAAAGCTTTACCAACATCAAATGAATGTCTAACTTGCTTCCCCAACTGACATCCAGTACATACATGATGACTATGCCAAATAGAAGGAATCCACTTAACCATCTTAGTCTTACTCAATGTAGTCAAATACTAAAAATTCAAATGCCCATACCTTTCATGCCATAATGAACTTGTGCTATCAACCACTACAAGTGCAATTTCCTTTGCTTTGATTGGATCTGCAAGCTTATACAAGCCTTTGTCACCAATCCCAACATCAATAATCTTGTTATATTTAGTGGTGACTAAACATTGTTGTTCTTGAAATTTTACAACAAAATTAGATTTTGAGGTGATCTCACTGATTGAAAGAAGATTTTTGTTCATATCCGGTACATACCTAACATTCTTGAATGTATAATTTACTGTACCATCAAAATTTATATGAACATTACCAAATCCTTTCACAAAATATGTTGTACCATCTCCCAAAGATACAGATTCATTACTACTGTTATCTTCAAAAAAATCCACATACCAGTCCTTATGGCATGTATAATGGTGAGATGCCCCAGAATCAAAGTACCAAGCTTGATCCACCACAGAATTACCATTGAAAGCCATGAAAGCAAAATATGGTGATTCCTTGCCTTCACCTTCAGCTACATTCACATAACGAGCTTTCTTTCTGGGGTTAGCCATATCCTGTTGTCTTTTCCTGCAATATTTCTTAAGGTGACCAGGTTTCTTATAGTAAAAATATTTCCATTTAGATCTCTTATTACCACTTGTGAAAATTCTGATGGATAGTTGTTTTTACTAGACTGCTTACCCTTTTCCCTGATAAAGAATGCACTCTCTGTGGAAGTGGATGTAGACAACACTGCTTGCTCCTATCGTCTCTCCTTTTACAATAACAATGTAGATAATGTTTCAAAATCCAAAGTCTGCATCTCAGCAATCATGTGGAAGGACTCCATAAATGACTCAAATGATGGTGGAATATTTTTCATAACAAGAGCAATCAAATCTTGCTCATCAACAGGTTTCTGCACTGCTTCCAACTAGTCACTGATGTCCTTGATCTACAACAAAAACTCAAAAATGGAGCCACCTTCCTGCATCTTAGTGGAAAACAACAAATTCTTCAAATACAACACTCTACCAGCTTTAGAAGCCTGATGTTTTGAAGATAAAGTTTTCCATAAATCTGATGCTATAGTTGCATTTTTGACCTCTGAGATTTGATTATCTGATACTGACAATTTTAACAACATGAGAGCTTCACAATGACGTTTATCATAGTCATTGGTATCAGTGGCAGGCCTTTGCTCTTTACCGAGCACTATGTGATCAATATTCATATATTCACATATTGTCAAAACCTTGTGACTCCACAAACTAAAGTTCTTGCCAGTCAATTTCTGAGAATCTGGTAGTAATAGGTGTTGAATACTAGCCATTTTACCTAGTTTTTCATGAAAATGATAAAATCAAAAAAAGTATAATGACTTTTTTTTAAAAACATTCCTTCTACACACTGATTCTATATTGACACTGAACAACCCTATCCATTTTCAACAACAAACTCAATACCGTTTGCAAGATCACAAAAATTCTACCACTGAAATAATTAAATCAGGAAAACTACAATTCTGATTTAAAAAATTATTTCTCCATTGACATCTAGATAAAAAACCTAGAAAACGGTGAAATTTTTAGCTTCTCGAATGCTTCTATGATTATTAGTCAGTGGTAGGTCCCCAATAACCCTTATTGGCTAAAGTTTTGATTTATTTCAATTAAAAAAATAAAAAATAATTGAAATATTAAAACTTTGGCTAAAATTTTTATAAAAAATTCAGCCAATCAAAAAATTGGCCTACCTCTAAAATTCAGGCGAAGATTCTAAGCTTGTTTCTCAACCAAATTGCAAACCGTTTTCACCAGTGTCTTAGTTTTGATTTAACTTGTGATTTAGGCTTTTGTTTCGCTGAAAAAGATGAAGAAATGTTTTTTTTAAATTTTCCCAGGATCTATACGATGCCCTTGCATAGAGAAATTCAACATAGGCTTCTGAGCCTCTAAAACAACCTGTTTTCACTTCTTTTTGGTCTTATTTAGCCTTCTGATGCTTCCTGGCAATTTTCAAACCTTCTGGTTAAGTTTTCTAAATCTCGTGATGCTTTCTCTCTCCTTAGCTCTCCATTGGGCACCTGAAGCTCCTCCCTAGCAAGACACTGACCTCTCTCTAGCTTCCACAGACCTCCACTCAAGTTCTACAAACCATGGGCTCTGATACCATATTAGATTAAACAAAACACAGAGAGAAAATGAGATTGAGAATAGCAAAGCACATATTCAACGTATATTCAACCAAGCATGAAGGCCTATTAAATAGGCAAACAAATGAAATACCTGTGAAGCATGACACGGGTATAAGAAAACTAACCTAGGTTAGCTTGCATGAAATAGCAAAGACTGAACAAACAACTAATCTCTTAACCAAAGTGGTTAAGGCAACTAACCAACATAAATTACCTTAGTAAATAACCTAAGGTAAATAAAATAATATGCTAACAATTAGATCAAGGTTCCATTTGAAGTAGATATTTCCACAAGGATATGTAAATAAGAGATCAAAAGTATGTGAAAGAGTTATCAAAACTCTTCAACCAAAATCTCTCCAATGTCTCATTACCACAACCATTGATGATTCAACATAAACAAGAGGAAATTAATTGACAAAACAATTGTTATACTCAAATTATATGAATACAAAAGCATGAATATTATAGTGAGAGAACTTGTTTAAATAGACAAGGCAAACTAATAAACAAGCTAAACTAGTCAATGTGGGACTAAAGTCCACATAAAAAAAACCTAGCAAGCATGAGTAAAAGATACTCTAACACCCCCCCTCAAGTGAAGCTACATAATAACAATAGAGGATGCAATGTGAAGTCATGTGTCCCTATAGATTCAAATCCATCTTGTTAAAGTACATGGATATCAGGTCGCTATAACTACCAAGTCAAAATAGGAATGGTGATGAATACAAGGATTACTAAATATAAACACTATGATCCAAATTACTAGGTAGAATGATGAACACGAGAAAGCATAGCTTGAACACCCTCTAACATAATGGTGATAAGTGAACATAAAGATTGGTGGGGATGCCACATTGGTGTCAATAGTGGGGATACCCCATTGGTGTCACTTTAAAAATGACTAAGAAAGCCATGTAATTAAGTAACAATCCTCATATGGGTTTCGACAAATAAAGTGCCTAAATAAGATACCTATGCATAAAGGAGAAATACAGAAAGCACTTTCAAAAATGTAACACATACATAACTCTCATAAAGTGGAGAAAAATAGAGAAAAATCATAGGAAAAACTCCCCCCAAAAGAAAGAAAAGAAGAAGAGATATCAAAATCCCTCCCAAAGATGATGTTAAAGAAGTTTGCACTCCAAGTACTTGCAAGTCACAAAAGAACTCAAACTACACAAGTAGTCTGAATCCACTACTTGATCACAAAGTAACTTACACTGGGCTTCACTAGAAGAGCTTCAATCAAGAAGATTGCCAATGGTGATGAAAGTACAAAAAAAACAATATATGTAAAGAATGGTCAACACTAAGAAACATCATACACATCACACCCCCCATACTATTGAATGGATGGAGAGGAGAAATAAAGGTGTCTACATGAGTGGTCTCAATCCACTACTCAAACACTAAATAAGTTGAGATTGTATACACCAAAATAGCTCCAAACAAGGAGATTGTCAACTGTCAAAAAAAGGTGTCAAAAATATAGATAAGTCTCTTAAAGATGATGGCCTATGATGGTGATGGAAAATACAAGAAACTAATGAAGTGAAAAGGTGCTCGGAATGAGCACACAAATGCATGAAGGTAAACAAGGCTAAATCAACAAACCCCCCATGGCACTTTATAGATCAGTGTGAGTATAATATAACCCATACACAAAAAACATCAAATGAAGACAAGGAAGACACTAGGCTTCACCAAAATAGCTCCAAAATGAGGATACTATTGACCTATCAAATAAGTAATCAAGAGAGGTACTCAAAAAATAAGGGAGTGAAGTAAAGTGTGTCTCCTTTGAAGAAGGTGAGGCACTAAGAAAGGGTCCTCAAGGAGACATGACACAACTACCAATGTGTCGATGTACTAATGCATGTTATGGGTTGATAAAAGAGTGTGGAAAATGGTGAACATATCCATAATGTATGTAAACACACTAGAATAATCAATAGCCAAAAACAATAATGTGTAAAGCACATGAAAAAAAGGACACCAGTCTCAGCTGAAAATGTGTTCAAGATAATGTGTGTACGAAGTATAATAGTAGGGATAATAGAATAGGAAGACCCATAGTAGTGACAATGCATAGTCAATAATGGAACATCAAACTCAGCTAAAAATGTGTCCATGAGTGCAACAAATGATGACAATGTAATTGAGAATAAGTAAGAAGGAAGTTTGTGTTGCATGTGAGGGGGTTTGACCTCTTGCTAGACTGAACCTCACCCTTCGATCTATGTGTTGTCCCCAAAAAAAATGTCACTCATTTTTGGGACAACATATGAACTATTTTGGTCCTACAGACCAAAATCCTCTCTTCCCTTTTCAAAAATTGTTTTGTGCATTCAAATTCTCCATTCTTCAAAATTTTCAGAAATCTACGGACTCCACAGGCTTAAAACTATGAACTCTATAGGCTTAGCTTCTATGGACTCCCCCAATTCTATGAATTCATTTCTACGGACTCGGCAAGAAAGAAATAGCCCGAAGGACAAGTGCCCTTGTAGAGGGCAGAGTGAGATCTCCTTCGGAAAGGAATGAGGATAGACGAATAAAGGAATTCCTTCGGCAGAATTTTCCACGATAAAATTGTCAAGGCAATTCCTTCAGACATTTTGTTCGAAGGAATTGGAGCTCAAAGAAACCCAAAAAGATCAAACCTCAAAGTTGAGTGGAAGCTGCCAAGTGTCATCTGCTGGGACACATTATAATTTGTTTCTAAAAAGTAGTGGAATGTGCCATGTGTCCCTTACAAAGCTCGACGGAAGCCGCCAAGTGTTAGCATCCACAGTTTCTTCCATTGTGTCCCGTTATAACTCAACGGAGCACGACAAGTGTCAAATTCTGAAGTTCCTTCCTTTTGTTTCATTATTTGAGTAAGGACTGTAGTGGGCCTTGGGTGAGTTGCTAAAAGTGCAGTGGAAGCTGCCAAGTGTCATCTACCAAAACTTAGTTTTTAATAAGTTTCAAAGTAGTGGAATGTGCCACATATCTCGTTCTAGCTCAGCGGAGTGTGACAAGTGTCTACATCCACGTCTCAGGTTTCTAATAAGTTTCAAAGCTTATTTCAATAGGTTTCTCTCAGAGTCCCATAGAGGGCACCAAGTGGTGATAGTGGAAGGTTGTAATATGTTTTTCTTTAAAGCAACGAAAGATGCCACGTGTCCCTTTTAAAGCTCAGTGGAGTGCGACAAGTGTCAATATCCACAATTTCTTCCTTTTGTTTCATAAGGACTGTGGCGGGCCCTGGGTGAGGTGCTAAGGTCGAGCAGAGCATGACAAGTGTCTACATCCATGTGAATCCAAAAGAGTCCTAAATGTTTCTACAGTGCTTTTAGGAGCTCAGCGGAAGCTGCCACATGTCATCTTCTGTAGGACTCTCAAAAGGGGTCTAGATCATCTATAAGTTAAGCGGATGCTGCCAAGTGTCCTCACCCATTTCACAGTAGAAGGTGCCACGTGTCATTCATTAAGATTAGTGAAAAGTAGCCAAAGCAAATGGAAAAGACACGAATGAATTACTAAGGAGGATGACAGGGCCACATATGTCAAATTTAGGATGCCCAACTAACTGTTGGCTTTCAAATGATGACGGACCTGAAGATGTCAAAATTGTAGCAATAAAGTGCCTGTTGATCTTTGTAGGTTTAAACATGGACCTGAAGGCATTCAAATACCTTTAGGCTGAAAGGAAGAACTACTGAGAGGAGGAACCAAAGGAATCAGAAAGGAGAAAAGATAGCCCGAGGGCTCAAATCATAGCAAAAAGAGGGAGAGGCTAAAATATCTACACAGTAGTTATTCCAGTAGGTGGAATAGTCTACAAAGTAGATATTTTGACTAGCAAACATTAAAGACATGGCCTGCTTATCTCCTTTAGAATAAAAAAAAATGGACAACTGCATAGACACCAGATGATCCAGACCCAGGAGAAGACATTTGAGATGAATTGACATGCCATAGTTAAGACAACTGCCCTGCTCCAACATGGCCCCCCCTGACAGAACTAAAAATGCATTCAAGGCATTGAATGCATAGTATGGGCCATTCCATGGAACAAAGTGCCAAGCCTTCTTGGCTGCTATATATTGTATTCTCTTATGTCATTTTAAGGGAGACCTTTTTGATAAAGGAAGCAAAAACTCTGCCCAAATTGAAAGGCGAATACTGAGACTTTGAGCTCAGATTGTTGTTCATATTATTTTATCTGAATGAGAAAGCAAGTTACCTGCAGACTTTGTGCTGTTATATCTTGTATCATTTTAAGAGATTATTCTTATGTCTATCTTTTGAATGTGTTCTTGTTTATTTAATCTAACAAGTAGAATTTGTGGAGATAATCAGGAAGGTGTCTTGAAGCCAACTGTAAGAAGACTTTGTGCTACCTACAGTTGCCTTTAGTGTGTTTGTCTTTTTCTATTTCCTATTTAAAGGACCTTGGGATGACTTTGTGCCCTCATTGTCCTTCGTATTTCACTCTTGGGCAGTTGAAGTGGAGACTTTGCGCTACATCTCAGGCTGCTGGTTACTACATCCTTGTTACTGGTTACTTGTCACTCACTGAAAGAACTCCTGTTGTTTCTTGTAAGACCACTTTTGAAAAAAGAGAAGTGCCTTCAGGGTTTTCACCAAGATTTTCTCTTCTATTTGTGTACATCATCTCTAAAAAAAGAGAGATGGATGGCATTGTCCTACCCCTGAGTGTTATTTTCTAATTATATATATAGTATATAGCTCCTCATAGTTATAAGGGAACCTCCCCTTAATGAGAGGAGAGATTTATCCCCTTTTGATTTGGTAAACCCACACATCTGGATGAACAATCTCCCTATGCTATGGTTGAAGAGACCTATTTTTCTCATTAGTTAGTTGGTGACAAAATATTCACCCAACAGCTTTTGGTGACTCTGCTGGGGATGAACGTACAGTCTGAAGCCTCAAGTTTCAGATTGAAGTAGTCCCTACCCTTATCCATTATAGACTCTAGCGACTCTATTTTGTGTCTTACCCACTATCATTATAGCCTTACCATCTTCCTCCACCCCCATGATAACTGGGATAGAACAAGCAGTTTGAAGCCTCAAGCTTCAAGCTAAAGTAGGACCAGTCCTTTCTCATTTTTATCCTACAATCTAGCAACTCCACGCTATACAAGAAGCTAGAAAGCTCAAGGTGTTATTGACCCTATTTTTGAGTTGGTGCAATAGAGAAATTTTGATTTGTTTCCTCCACAACCTCACCTTCAACGAACTAAGAGTCTTCCTCCTACCAACACCAGGTCACTAACACAAGGTAAAACTTCATTTTCTACTATCACCAGAGCTTTACCAATACATACTATACCCAGATTTGTTATCCCTACTTTCAATAATCCAATCATGGTAGTCCAAGGCCCCTGGGGTAACTCTTTTGGTCTGCTAAATCTTACTCCACCTCTGCATGAGCTTCCACGCAGTTCAAGGAAGAATTTCCCCAAAGTCTTTGGTGATGGGAAAGTTCATCCTGATGAACACATTGCAGCCTTCAACATAGCTTGTGGCATGATAGGCATGGAATTTGAGGATGTGGCAATCAGGATATTCATAGAAACATTGCAAGGTGATGTTGTAGACTGGTTCTACCACCTGCAGGCTCGGTCAGTGACTGATTGGAACACACTCAAAGCCAAATTTGAAGCAAGGTTCAAGCTTGTAGAAGATGCACATGCCTTGCTGGCCCAACTCACGTAGATGAAGAAAGAACCTCATGAACCTATGAGGGATTTCATATCAAAGTTTGACAAACTAAGGAATCAAATTCCTACAATTGCTCAGCCAACACATGAGAACCTTAAGTGCTTCTTCATCAACTCATAGCTGCTTGAAGTGAGTTTTTTGTTGAGACAGGCTGGCCACATAGACCTTGTTGCTGCTTAGGATTTGGCTACTGAAGTTGAAGATGACCTTATCTTGGTAGGAAAGATAAGGAGAGATCCTAACAGAGGTAAATCCTCTTCATCTTCTGAGTATCCATCTATAGGAACCACTAATTAAATGGTGCAAAAGATGGCAAATGAACTACTAGCATTGAAAAAGAAAATGGGCACAAGGTATGTATTCTTCTCCTTCATACAGAGATGTACCAAGGAAGACATTCCCTAATCAGGCATACCAAGGCAATGCTGATAGAAATCAAGGGTAGCCAAATCATCTTTCTCCCCCACAGAGGAACTTTGCCCTTGAAGCACCTCCAACCAACTCAATAGTTGGATATCTGGAAACTGAACATGATTTCTCTTTCCAACCTAAGTTTAATCAATAAAATGATGTTGGTCTCTTCACAGAGGGTCAAGAAGAGTTAGCTGGCGACTCCCACATTAGTTTCCTGAATTACCGAGATGAACCCAAAAGTAAAGGTGAAGCAGTCGAGGGATCATACACAGTGTTCACCTGGTCCAAGAACTAGTCAACCCAGCAAGATGATAAAGAAAAGACAAAGGAGAGAACTCAACCAGTAATTTCAATTGCTAAATGTGGGACCACTCTACCTTTCCAGCCAAAGGACCCAGTGATTGCTAAGAAGGTAAGTACATCAAACATCCCTACACCTTCTACTTCAAATTAGCAGATCAGTCCTCCCCCCCAAAAAGATGAACTCCCATCCTCTCTTCCTAGTCCATTTTAGTCATTTGACATAAATAACCATGTCAAGAAAACCAAAATTCAAATGACTGAATTTGAATTCCTACAAGCCAACCCTGAGCACTTGGACAGGTTGGTGGAGTGTGTGAAGAATACAGTCATCTCTATAGTACAAGAGATTAGAAAGGTAACTCATGATCCCCCAATGAACATGTTCATACCAAATAATATTGTCATTACTCCTCTTGTTGCCCCTAGGAAAATAGAGCCTTTCTATGTTTCCCTGTTGATAAATGATCACAAGCTGAGCAATTACATCATTGATTCTGGTACATCTGACAACATCATGCTTGCCAAAGTGGTAGAATCTCTTGGCCTCACACTGACCAAGACATTTAGGAGATTCTTCTCCATGGAGAAAAAATAATTGCCACTGCTGGGATAGATCAAGGATGCCCAATTTGCATTTGCAACATTCCCAAAAAAGATAATCAAGATGACAGTCTTGGTGGCCAACGTCCCAGCCTCATATGGCATTCTGGTGGGACAAAATTTCTGCAAGGATGTTGGAGGAGAGTTGAGCATGGACCTATTTGAGGCAAGGATCCTTATCAAATGCATCATGCAGAGGTTGCTTCCTGAAAAGGAGGTAGAATATGTTCACTTAGACATCAGCACCTAAAGCTCAGATTCTATTTGAGTCTTCAAGTAGGGGTAATTACTTCTTAACCATAGAGGATATTCATGTTTTAGCAGATGAAAGCCCTATAGGTGGCAATCTGAAGATTGGTTCAAGAAAAACATCAAAATAATTGGTAGGGTTCAGTATAAATGAGAAAGGATCTTCCCTCTCTAATGAAGAAAAATCTGATAGAAGATCAGTTTTTGATGATCTTTGGATCCAAGAATTTGATGATAGCAATTCCTCTATCGATGCTAGAGCTGGGATGGTGTTGATATGTCTTCAAGGGGATATTATTCCTCCTTCACATGAGTTGCAATTTAGCAACACCAATAACACTGCTGAGTACGAACCTCTGTTACTTAGGTTGAAAGCTGGTCAAGACAAAGGTGCCAAACTCCTTTACACCAAAGGAGATGCTGCACCGATGGTTTGTCAGGTGTTTGATGCTGAAAATCAAAACATGTGCTATACTAAACCAATAGAACAAGAAGCTATGGTAGTGGACCATACTACTGTGCTCCAAAGTTAGAAAAAAGAACTCTGCCAAGAGAGCAAAGATTTATGGTTTTTATATTGAAGACCATGTCTTGCCATGGGGCAAGAAGAGAGAACCAAAAGGAGTGCACAAGAAATGTGATTCCAAGTGGAGAGTTCCATTTGCCCATCACTAATTTTGGGGAAAAAATGGTTTCTTACTAGTTTATCAGGATAGAATGCCATTTTCATTGTCTCACAATGGGCATCATCTGAATCACTTCAATTATTGAAGTATCAGATAAGTTCACTTGTACATATGTATATTTGTATAGTCTTTATTTCTATTTTTTGCTTTTCATTTTCATTTTTGGTGCCTTTTATTTTTGGGTAGTATGACTCCATAGCCCAATGGCATACTTCAAGGCAATGAGGATTCTAGTTTCTACTTCCGTTAGTTGTCCCAAGTTTTCAACTGAAGGACGTTCCCCAACTGGAGCTAGCCATTATCCCCAAAAAAAATGTCACTCATTTTTGGGACAACATATGAACTGTTTTGGTCCTACAGACCAAAATCCTCTCTTCCCTTTTCAAAAATTGTTCTGTGCATTCAAATTCTCCATTTTTCAAACTTTTCATAAATCTATAGACTCCACAGGCTTAAAACTATGAACTCATTTCTACAGACTCGGCAAGAAAGAAATAGCCTAAAGGAAAAGTGTCCTTATGGAGGGTAGAGTGAGATCTCTTTTGGAAAGGAATGAGGCCAGATGAATAAAGGAATTCCTTTAGTAGAATTTTTCATGGCAAAGTTGTCAAGGCAATTCCTTTGGACATTTTGTCCAAAGAAATTGGAGGTCTAAGAAACCCAAAAAGATCAAACCTCAAATTCAAGCAAAAGCTGCCAAGTGTCATCTATCGAGACACATTATAATTTGTTTCTAAAAATTAGAAGAATGTGCCATGTGTCCCTTGCAAATCTTGATAGAAGCCGCCAAGTGTCAGCATCCACAATTTCTTCCATTGTGTCCTATTATAACTCAATAGAGTGCGACAAGTGTCAAACTCTGTAGTTCCTTCCTTTTGTTTCATTATTTGAGTAAGGACTATGATGGGCCCTAGGTGAGTTGCTAAAAGTGTAGTAGAAGCTACCAAGTGTCATCTTCCAAAACTCAATTTTGAATAAGTTTTAAAGCAGTGGAACGTGCCACATGTCTCATTCTAGCTCAGCGGAGTGCGACAAGTGTCTACATCTACGTCTCAAGTTTCTAATAAGTTTCAAAGCTTATTTCAATAGGTTTATCTCAAAATCTCATGGAGGGTAACAAGTGGTGATAGTAGAAGGTTGTAATATGTTTTTCTTCAAAGCAACGAAAGATGCCATGTGTCCCTTTCAAAGCTCAGCAGAGCGTGACAAGTGTCAGCATCTGCAGTTTCTTATTTTTATTTTGTAAGGACTATGGTGGGCCACAGGTGAGGTGCTAAGGTCAAGTAGAGAGCGAAAAGTGTCTGTATCTATGTGAATCCAAAATAGTCCTAAATGTTTCTACAGTGTTTCTAGGAGCTCAACGGAAGCTGCCACATGTCATCTTCTGCAAGACTCTTAAAAGGGGTCTAGAGCATCTATAAGTTAAGCAGATGCTGCCAAGTGTCCTCGCCCATTTCACAATGGAAGGTACCATGTGTCATTCATTAAGATCAGTGGAAAGTGGCCAAAGCAAGTGGGAAAGACATGAAGGAATTACTAAGGAGGATGACAGGCCCATCGATGTCAAATTTAGGATGACCAACTAGCCGTTGGCTTTCAAACGATGACAGACCCGAAGATGTCAAAATTGTGGCAATAAAGTGCTTGTTGATCTTTATAGGTTTAAACACAGACCTAAAGGCATTCAAATAGCTTTAGGTCAAAAGGAAGAACCGCTGAGAGGAGGAACCAAAGTAATCAGAAAGGAGAAAAGATATCTTGAGGGCTCAAATCATAGTAGAAAGAGGGAGAGGCTGAAATATCTACACAGTAGTTATTTCAATAGGTGGAATAGTCTGTAAAGTAGATATTTTGACTGGAAAACATTGAAGACATGACCTATTTATCTCATTTAGAATAAAAACAAAATGTACAGCTGCACATACACCAAATGATCTAGACTCAGGAGAAGACATTTGAGATGAATCGACACGCCATAGTTAAGACAACTGCCCTGCTCCAGTATGGCCCCCCTAATAGAGCTAAAAATGCATTCAAGGCATTAAATGCACATGGGCCATTCCATGGAACAAAGTGCCAAGCCTTCTTGGTTGCTTTATATTATATTCTCATATGTCATTTTAAGGGAGACCTTTTTGATAAAGGAAGCAAAAACTCTGCCCAAATTAAAAGGTGAATACTGAGACTTTGAGGTCAGATTATTGTTCATATTATTTTATCTGAATGAGAAAGCAAGTTACCTATAGACTTTGTGATATTATAGCTTGTATCATTTTAGGAGATTGTTCTTATGTCTATCTTCTAAATGTGTTCTTGATTATTTAATCTAACAAGTAGAATATATGGAGATAATCAGGAAGGTATCTTGAAGCCAAGTGTAAGAAGACTTTGTGCTACCTACAATTGCATTTAGTGTGTTTATCTTTTTCTATTTCCTATGTAAAGGACCTTGGGATGACTTTGTGCCCTCATTGTCCTTCGTATTTCACTCTTGGGAAGTCGAGGTGGAGACTTTGTGCTACATCTCAAGCTATTGGTTACTACGTCCCTGTTACTAGTTACGTGTCACTACCTGAAAGAACTCTTGCTATTTCCTACAACACCACTTCTAAAAAAAAGAGAAGTGCTTTTAGTGTTTTCACCAGGATTTTCTCCTTTGTTTGTGTACATCATCTCTAGAAAAAGAGAGATGGATGGTGTTGTCCTACCCCTGAGTGTTATTTTCTACTTATATATATAGTATATAGCTCCTCATAGTTATAAGGGAACCTCCCCTTGATAAGAGGAGAGATTTGTCCCCTTTTGATGTGGTAAACCTGCACATCTGGATGACCAATCTCCCTATGCTATGGTTGAAGAGACCTAATTTTCTCATCAGTTAGTCGGTGACAAAATATTCACCCAACACTATGATAAATGAACAAGATAATTTACATGAAAAATAATGAATAATCCCTCAACAAATGCTCAAAACATATTAAAATGCATCACCACTCAAAATTTCACCACAAACCATAAGTATATGGTAACACAACCAATGTGAAGAGACCCCTTAGAATATGACACTTTATAAAATAGTGATTTTTTACAATTTTTTGACACCAATGGATAGATAATCTAAAAACATGCACTTTAAAAAATATATAAATAACTCAAATCCAAGTTACGATTCAAAAGTTATAAGCATTTTAATTTCCCATAAAAATGGGTCAAAATAATTAAAAACAACACACACTAGTTTTTGAGATCAAATCAGTAACAAACATAGGCATGCAACCATGCATTGGAACTATAATTTCACTATGGAATTAAAAAATTCAATCAAATGGAAAAATGGTCTTTTTGGTTTCTTCAATATGCGTACAGGCAAGTTTGACTTCCTCTTTAGACAAAAAATCAGCATAATAAAAGCAAAAAATGAATGGATAACTTGATTTTTTTTAACATAATAAGAAGTGAATTAAAATTGGGAAAGGAAGTAAATAAAGGATTGTGACTTGAAAAAAAAGACATGACTTTCCATGTAATCCTAGGTAAACTCAACGCTTTAGAGCTGACAGAGTCTTCTCCTTCCAACTCCTCTCTACACTATGCCTTCCAACTCCCAGCCAACTTAAAACTCCTCAGATCTTTTTTAGATGTGAAAAAAACCAACGCCCAGCCCTAGATTAGATTTGCAACAAAAAAAGGCACCTAAATTTTATTTCTAACACTAAAGTTTGTGTAGAATGCCTCATATCTTGGTTAGATCTCTTGAATGCCGAGCTTATAAAGCACCTTTAGAAGATCTCCTCTTCTAATGCCAACATAGATCACAAAAAACCAATGCTAAAGATAAACCAGATATGATATTTCAATGCATAAATAATGGAGGGAAACTCTAATGCTAGAATTCATAAAAATGAGTGAAATTAGCATTACAAATTTCAACGTTAAAGTCCAACCCCTTATATTCTTACTGGAAAATCTCCACACACTATTGAAAGTAGTGATTGAGAATAGGTAGATATGGTTTTGAGAACACCAAGATTTCAAACTCCAAGCACCTTAGATATTTTTCCAAATACCACTTCTTAGATGTGAAAACTTCCACTAAAAGAGAATGCCTATATTCAAAGTGTCAGGCTTGAAAAAATGATGCCAAATCTTCTCTTTTAAATCTAAAATGCCAAGTTTGAAAGAGATCCAAAGAGAAAAATAAAAGGTGAGGAATATCTCCACCAAAAAGGATGCCTTTCTTTGATAAGAGGAAAATTTCAACCAAGATCTCTTTAATGGGTTGTAACACTACAAACTGGCAAATACAAGATCCACCAATCTAATGCAAATTGAACAGATCTACACCAAATAATCCATATATAGCTGTGCTAAATTGCTAATGCCACAAATACAAAATCACAACAATAGATTCAATATCAAATTTCCAATGCTTCCATATAAGAATAAAACCTTAATGTCAATGGAATGAAAAACAAACTCAACCAATAGACAAATAGGCCAAAGTCTTCCAAAAACTCATTCCATAAATGACAAATTAAGGAATAAGAAACTACAAATTGCATAAAAAATGCATATTTAAAATGGAATGGAACTTACAAGTTGAGTAATGGCTATTGGAGATGGATTTGATTACCATGAAAGAGTTATCAAAGCTCTTTAACCAAGATCTCTCCAATGGCGTATTACCATAACCATTGATGCTTCAACATAAACAAGAGGAAACCAATTGATAAAATAATTATTATACTCAAGTGATATGAATACAAAAGCATGAATATTATAATGAGAACAATTGCTTATATAGGCAAGGCAAAGCAATAAGCAAGCTAAACTAGTTAATGTGGGACTAAAGTCTATATAAGCCAAACCTAACAAGTATGAGTAAAGTATACTATAAAAATATGGCCCATGCTAATGAATAAGATGGTTAAACAATAGAAAAAAGATTTCAAAATATTGGAGTAACTAGCATTTCTTTGTCCATGTGCAAGGTTGATTGGTTGGATTCCATCATGGGGATTCTCATGGAGAAAATTGATATTTATAAGAAGGCACAAAAATAAAATAAGGAGGATGTTCCTAAGACTCATGAGAAGAAATAAGAACAACCCCATGCCAACGAAGCTCTACCTTCATTCAAGGTTGAATAAAATATATAGATTCAATTGTATGATGGGGATGTGAATGTGTAAAGTCTAGAACATCACCTAACCTAACTTTAGGTATATTTTAGTTTGCATTAGATCAATGAATGCCAAGATAATTATTTTTCAAGGTTAAAATTAACTAGTCATGATTTAAATTGGTTTGAGAACTATGTTCATAATTTGGTTGTTTATAAGCTTCCTCCTATTACTAAGTGGGATGATTTTTAGCTTCTAATAAAGAAACACTTCTTTCCTATTTTTTATGAGAAAGAGAGATCTATGTAGTGGCAATATCTTACACCAAAGCATGTAGGAGTAAACAAGTGAGATCGAAAATAAGGTTGTCCAAATGGGAAAAGATATAGTGGATCATGACATCTTGATTAAGTATGTGGGTGGAATCCACAACCATTTAAGGAGACCTATCCTCTTAGCCAAGTCTACAAATGTAAAAGAGGCTTGTTCTCAATTTCACTACTCAGATATGAACAAGAAGAAGGCCCTGACTACCTCTCATAACACTTCCAAATAACAAGGCAACTTCAAGTAAAAGGGTAAAAGTAAAGGGAAAGGTAAAATAATGCAACTTCTATTTATAAGGAAACTAAAAGACATTATGGGAAATGTGATGTTGATAGTAATTATGAGGATCAATGATGGAATCCCCATCTAGAATTACATTTGTTCTAGAATAATAATAAGAAGGTGATGCCCTCTCTCCAAGGTGAGAATATTGATTGTAGCTCTGATGTGGATGACACTTTATGTTGTACCTCTGTCAATGAGAGGTATGTTTGGGTAGTAGTAGAGCTCAAGAGAGTGAAGTTTCTAAGTTCTTCCATATTATAATTCAAATGAATAAAACAAAGTTGGATGATTTTTTGATACTTTTTCACAAGCTAATATGATAACAAAGGAGTTGGTTGACAAATTGGGGTTTGAGATTTATGATTATCTAAGTCCATATTATTAGGCTTAGGTAACTAAAGGTGTAGACATCAAGGTGACCAAGAAATGTAAATGTAAGTTTGTTATTAGTGCACATTTCATTGATGAATTTATAGTGGATGTTGTGACTCTTGATGTGTGTAGTGTAGTGCTTAGCAACCCTTACTTATATATCTAGGATGCTATCTTCAAGAAGAGAGCCAATTGATACCATTTGGTGAAGGATGGTAAGAGCTACATCATTTAAGCTAAAAATGTGATTCTAAAATATATTTGGTGAGTAATTCTTGTAGATAGCGAGTACACGAGTGGTTAGTTCATTGTTAGTTATTCAAACTAAAATAAATTAACAAACATGGCATCTCAAACATGATCCTTCAGATTGGGCAAGGTCTAGGAGAATGCAAATAAATAAAAAGATTTAAACCAAAATTTATACCTTTATTGTAGTTTTCATTCTCCAAGACAAATTGTAAATGTGTTTGTGCTTGGATTGTAGAAATAGGAGTCTTTATTAATGCCACTTATTCATTTAGATGACATCTCCCATTTTATACAAGTTGTTTGATTGATGAATGTGAATAATGTTGAAACTTTTTGCTTGATTTCTGCATAGTACCATTATAATAAAAAGGTTTTTTTAATAATTTTAAATGGACCTTATGTTTGTAAACTTGTTAGATTGTTTCAAACTATTGGATAAATATAAAGATAAGAGGTTGGAATTCAGTCTAATTTGTATAATATACGTCATCAATATTTAGGGTTGATTCTGCATTTATTAGACATGATTTATATTTCTGCATTTATGTTGATATTTTATTATATTTATGCTAATCCTTGACAAATTTATATGTGATGTCATGATGATGTGATAATTTAGATATTTATTATTTATTTGAATATTTCATAATTATAAATTTAGCCAATTTATATGTATTTTTTTCTTAATGATTTTATTTGATCTAATAGGCTAATTAATTCATATTAGCTTCCATGTGATTTACACAATATCTAAATTTAAATATATGTTCAAGTTAATTTCCCCATAATGTTACTTACAAAATAGTAATTTGACTAAGAGTGAATTAGATGAAGTTGATAATTGGTTATGGTGCATTACCCCAATTAGATATGTCCTAATGTGTTTCAAAATATGCACAAGTGTGTGGGCCAAGTTGAGTGTTTTAGTGATTTTTTACATGATTTATGTGTTGTTACAAAAAATCATTCTGATTAAAAATTTGGCATAAAAGTGATGAGAATTGAGTGTCTACATTTTTCCCCTGTTTGAAAGGATGTTTCAAGACACTAGATGAAATAATGAAAATTCAAATAATAAGAAGTTAAAATGATTGAATAATGATGTGTTCACATTTTGTATATTTTTATTTGATTTCATAAAAATGTGTTCATGTGGCTTCCCCAAATGTTGTTTGTAATTATAAAGATGCCCCCTCGAGGGAGTGGCCAAAAATAGCTTTGATGGATGAGCCTTCAAGAAAAAAGATAAAGATAAAAAGAATGAAATTAACCCGTGGATGAGATTAACCCATGTGAGTTAATGTTTACAAACTATGATATTAAATGATGATAGAGTAGAAAAATGATTCACCCCCAAAATGGGGTAATTGAGAAGGATATATCCCAAGATAAGTGACACTTTAACTTACCCCAAATAAAGTGAAAGCTATAGGTTTAAGGAATGATATATCTTAAAACAAGTGGGATACTCTGATTTTACCCAAACAAGGTGAAATCTACAAGTTTGAAATTAGAATACTAAATAATTGAATTGCCCCAAAGAGGGGGGATTGATTTACTAATGATTTTCCCTATCAAGGTAGATTTCATTGTTGACTAAATGATTTATTGCAGCAAGGTATATTTTATCATTGACTAAATGATTTTCCCCAGTAGGGCAGATTTGATCATTGATCAAATTATTTGCGTTTCCCTCATAGGCTAGATTTTCCTTTTGACAAATTGATAAGTAATTAATTGATTGGAAAGAATAACTCAAGGATTGAACATGTTACACAGATTAAATATGAGATGCATGATGTAAATGTAAGTGTGATGGCATAATGAATTTTCAAATAATGAAGAAACCATAAAAAATTAGCCACACAAGAATGGTCAAAGTGATGAAAAAAATATTTTGAATAATAAAATGATGGTTAAATAATATGGTATAATGATGGCCAATCTTACCCTAGAAATTGAATGTAACTGAATGTTACCTCATAGTCCAAATGGACCTTTTAAAATTATAGTTGCATAAACAATGAGAGAAAAGGGGATGAGGCATAAAGGAGAATAGATGATAAGATGAATGTTGACAAAGGTCAAAGAGGAATGAAATGATGTGATGCGGTAAAATATTATCAAAATGATTTGAATTTGAGAATGGATGATTTTGTAAGGGGAAATGGATTTTTAGAGTGTGACATGGTATATAAACCTTAAACACTTGATGTTTAATGTATAATAAAACCATATGCACAATGATATAAAACACCATGATGGCCTATATATGATGTGCATAAGGATTGACCCCTCATCCAATAGATAAATGACACAAATGCACCATGATATGGAAAAAAAAAGATGACATCATCTTCATATGATGATGGATAGAATCAAGTACCAATGTAAGAAACCACCCTATGGATGCATATCGACTGAATCAAGGTAAGACAAAATAGTAAATAAATAAACAACCAAGAAAGTAACTAAGCAAACAAACACACACAAGGCTTTAAAATAAAAGCAATAGAAATCATCCTATCATTTACTCAAATTAAAATCCACGTGTAAAGGCTCAATGATAATGAAAATTGGATGATTCCCCAAAGCAAGGATACATGCAAGGGAATAAAATGGGATAAGTTATTCAGAAATATGCTACACACTTTGATTTTGCCCAAGGAGGGCAAAAGTTGTGACCTATAATGGATTGGCCCCAAAGAGGTAGAATTGGGGGAAGAGACACATACTAATGGTAGTTGATTGGATCAATAATGAATAAATGGATTGTTGACAAAATCATAGACAAGACAAATGTTTTTATTTTATTTTTGTGGCTCTATATCTCTCTTGGAGAACATAAACATTTTCACATGTTTAGGATTTTGTGGCTTTATATCTCTCATTGAGATTTTCGGCCTTTACTAATTTTTAGTTCCTTTTTGGTTATTTGAATGTTTTTGATTGGTTTTCAATATTTTAATGTTTTAGTTTTTTGAATAAGTATATACAAAATGTATAATGGGTTACTAAGAAAGGGAAAACCTGTTCTAGCACCGAGATGGATAATGATAATAAATGAATAAATGAAAAAGATAATGTAAAATAATAATGGATGATGATGGAATGTACTAGGAAAATCCAAGTACTATGTCAAGTCGGAACTAATGCATCCAGTCATCAAAGTACCGATTGGATAATAGGCCAAAATCTTTCCCAAAATAGGTCTCAATATACCTTCTACTTCTATAACAAGGTCAAGATGGAAAAGTTGGTGGGAATGATAGGATGGGCTTGGATGAATAAGATTGAATGGAAAAAATAGATTGAATGGAAAAATTCTATATATAAATGGGGATACCCACAAGTGTTAAGGTACTTGTAAATAACAGATTATTTATGTATGATGTTATGAACCTAGTTTTCATCATGGTAATTTCCCATGGAACTATAAGCATGAGTTTCACCATTGGATGAATTATTTATATTTCTCTTTTTATTTTTATTTTTTTTTGGATCTCAACTCAATGGAGGATTACTAGATGCATTATGTTGACCCTGTTTGATGTGTAGCCTACACCCACTTTGAATAGTTACTCTGTCAATAACTTACTATTGATTTAGTCTACATTAATATTGTTATGATCTTCATTGGTCATTGATTTTATTTCCTTAAAACCTTTAGATAAGATGTCTTCATAGTATATATGAAAAAGAGTACTACCAACAAAGGTAAATAAGGATAGGCATTAGATAAATGATCTAATTTGGTAATGTAACATAGGATATGAATGAATAATAGGATCAAAATGGAATGTATAATTGTTGGGGGAAAATTCATTTTGCTAGAGGTTCTTAGAAATACTCTAGAACATGTTAATTACATGGATAAATTGTGTAATGGAGAGTAAAATAGGCACATAAGAGATGACAATATTATCTTCCATCTACGATGTATAAGGATGCACCTAAGAGTAGGAAGAAATAGATAATAGAAGAAGTCAGACCATAACTACTATAACATTTGATAACATATTAAAGTAAAACAAAGTACTTAATGCACATAAACCATACATAAAATAAGATAATGAAAACCATAATAGGATGATTTTATTAATCTCTATCAACACATCGAACTAGATTATATTACATCAAAGTGTTATATATAGTCTTTTAGAATTTTGTTGTCTCTTCACATTCTAGCCTTTTGATATACAAAAGGAAAGACTATTCACATTCTTCTATTTCCATCCTTTTGAGTTTTCAACTATGTAGCATAGTAACCTACTACCCTTTTGGGTTTTTAATAGACTAATATAACTAGGTGGTCACCCTTTATGGTTTTTTAACCATTCTATCCTTGTTCCTAATGTTTATACTATCTCACCAAAAAAATACAATATTACTAAAGTCACAAAAAGGAAGTGTGTAAAACTTACTACTAAAATTGAGGGGGTGTTTGGCTAGGTGGATACAAAGGTTGTTGTGGTTAGGTAGTTAGCAACTAATTGGCTTCTAATGTACCCATTGCCAAAGGTAGTTATTCACCTTCCTTATTGTATTATTTATCAAATATATTATAGAGGAATGAACCAGGACTCATCTATTATCTGGGCAATAGCCGATCAACTTGAGATAGATCCTTCTTGAGTCTTTTCTAATCTGTGAGTACTTTGTGTACCATGACAAGCAGAATGTGTAGTGGTACCTAGATCATCATCATATTTTGTAGATCCTCATCATATATGATTGTAAAAAATGTCTTGGCATTAGAAAATTTCATCTGAATTTCCAAGATGAGCTCATCCAATATGTTGGTTGTCTTGTGTGTTTGAATGGCTGAAAAAGTGTTGCACATTATTTCATTATGCCATACTTGCAACTTCTATATGGAAACATCCATAAAATATAATAGTTTCTTGAGTGCATTGTTCATTTTTTTGTAGTTTCCATTTTATCCTATAATATGGCTTTAGCTTTGTCTTTAGTGACAAATTCAGGTTTCACAATAGCCAAGGATTGATTAAGATGTTGTCTCTAGTTTAACATATCTTAGGCTATCTACTTGGCCTACCTCACAACAGTGTTTATAACATGCTCATATTAATCAAGGAGTAGACCTGAAATTTGTTTCCATCTTGAGAGCTTGCCCTTGTGTGCATAATACCAATTTTTTTTATGCAGCTCCAGAAGTCTTTGTGAGCTTTGCTAATAGAGCTATAAATTATATATCTTCTGACATGACCTGATCACCTAGTACTTGCATAAATAAGGTGGGAAAATCATTATTGATCAATTTACACACATTTTTGAGTTACTCTTCTTCTTCATCCTTTTATTATCATAGCCTCAAGACTTCTTGCTCCAAATCTAAGGCCTTCTGCACAATGGATTCTTGGAAGGCCACTAATTCAATCTATTTTGAGAGTGATATCTAGGTCACATCCAATGATGTTTCCATCATAGTGGTGGAAAGTGCCATAAATATGGTCACATGTGTTATAGGATTAGGTTTGAATTACGCCAAGGTAAGCAAGAAAGTAGTCTATCACATTGATGTAGTAGGGACATCCCATATCCATTGGATAGAGATCTGTGATGCTTATTTAGTTCCCTTAGTGTGAGCTATGATTGATGCTTCTACTTGTGCTTATGTAAACTTGAGCTCCTTGTCTTGGGTTACTACTTCCACCTTATCCTTAGTGTTAGCTTTAGTTATCTTGTAATATAGCTTCCTCTTTAGCCTTAGCTTGAACATCATCTTGAGCTTTGGATTTAGCATCTTCCTTAACCTTAGTTTGGGCTTCAACTCTAGCCTTAGCTTGATGTTCTTGATCCTTCTATTTTTTTTGCATAAATTACACCTCTTATTTTCATCATTAGGATTCATCCTACTCTTTATTCTTTGCCTCCACTTATTTAACCTACTTATTCACAACTTTTACTTCCTCAACTTTCATTTTTATGGCTTAGATACTTTGACTTGCTTTTATGCAATCTCTGCTTCCTCAACTTTCTTTCTGATAGCTTCTACTTCTTTGGCTTGCTTCCACATAGATTCTAATCCCCTATATCTTTTTGCTTCTATTGTTAACATTATGTAGTTTCTTATTATATTGCTTGTGGCATTGCTAGTTGTACTTGTTCTTATATTTTCTAGTACATTTCTTCCTCCTTCACTTCCTTAGGTTTAGGTGTGTCCTATGTAATTTGTTATTCATCTACTTCCTCAGTCATAGTTGTATCCATGGGTTCCTCATCCCCTTCGATCTAAATTCCAAATTAGGTATGATCATGTGATTGCACTTCACCCAACTGACCTTTATATACCAACTTCTTTCTCCTATATTTCACTAAAGAATTGAGAGTCTACTTTTGCTTCTTTACACCTTGGGGATGAGGTTCTTTTTGTGATGCCTAAGACTATTGTGCACCACTTTATTTTATAGGTTTGACAAAAGACACCACCTATCCCACATAATTTGTGATGGTTTACCTAAAGGAGGTGTGCATGGTTGCCATAATAAGACTTTTCTAGGATTGAATTCTATAGGTAAATCCACCACCTATGTAGCTAATGATCCTATGTTTGATTCTATTGAAACTATTTTGGCCTCCAACTTGTGCCAAGATGCTTTTTGTTCTACAGTATCAATAATAATAGTAAGAAGTGGTTGAGTAATATCAACCCAGAGATCTTTTCTTACCTAATTTTGCACTTGGAAAGTGTGCACTACTTTTTAAAAGAAGAACTCCTTTTCCTACTCTACATTGTACACCTCTATTTTTATTTCTTCTAACATCAATTGGAGCACTTCCCAAATTTTCTAACCCCAACCCAGGTGGATCACATTTAAAATCTATCCATAGAACCATGGGATGCTCAATCCATGACTTTTTTTATGAGGTTATTTTATTTGGTGGAGGTGGTGAAACTCTATGTGTAGGTGCTTTCCTCTTACCTTTATCTTGTTGTGTTTGATATTATAGCTATGCTAGTTATGTTGGTTAGGCCTATGGCTGTGTTTATTATTGAAAAGGTGCTTGGTCTACTTGTGGTTGTTGTGCCTATGGAGGGATGACTTGGAATAGAGGTACCAACCTCGTAACTAAGCCTTTTTGTTTGTACACTTCATCCTTTAGTTTGACCATTAAAATGAAGAATGACATCAAAGTGATAGTTTGAGTAGCCAACTCATTAAACTTTATCTGTGTGACATTGTGAAATTTGGTAATTAAAGCATGTTGTCTCAAATACTGCATTACATCAGTGGGATCCTAGGGTGTGATCAGATCAAGGCTTGGGATTCAATCCACCATGTGTTAAATTGCCCCAATTACTCATAATATTGGATTGTTTTAGTCCATGCAATACTTTCAAAGGTATTATCAGGCCAAAAATATAGAGTTATATTAACTGGCCCAAGTAGAGATTTCCACTGCATGAAACACAATAAAAAGACAAAAAAATGGTATTGGAAGGTCTGTGTCCTTGTTACAAGTACCTTATCTATATTAGTGGTGAGATCAAATACCAAAAATTTAGACCATTTTAAATCTTCTCGTATCTTTTTCATATGATAATAAATGTCAATGATGCCTCTTATCACTTGTTTTACTTGCTTGGTGGTTTGCCAGAATCTTTTGGTGATACCATTTAACCATGATGCACAATGATACATTCTAAATTAACTCAATAATAATTCCTAACCCTATCCTAGTGGTATATTTTCCCTTGATAGCTGAATGTATTGGTGGTACTATAGACTTATAAGGTAAGATAGTTTTTTTTTATTGGGTAGACTAGTTGTTCATGCTATAGCGTGTGCAAAAATTTAGATTGTACCATCTCTAGTTAAATGGATATCTCCTTGATTATATCAACCTAGAAAATTCATCATAACCTCATATAACTATCCAAATGTAGGAAACTTAGAAGCCTCACAGTGGATGTTGAAGTGTTAGGGATTCTACTTGTGCTGCTCATTGAGTATCTTGGGCAAACATAGTAGTTTTTGATACATCTATAAAGTCAAATAGATTTGGATCACTGAATTTAGTTTTTTGAAGAACTAGCCCAATTACCATTTCTTTTTTTTGGTCTAATAGTCTAATAAATAACTAAGCCCTCTCCATGGTTTGATCAATGGTCTAGATTGAATTATTTCTCTGAGTGGTGGCACTCTAGTTTGAAATTTGTTCATGATTATGTATTTTAAAGGTAGGTTAGAGAAGACTCTTGTTAGATGAGATTTATAGTGATTTGGAAATGTCCATACCCTACTCTTAGATAGATTTTGGCACCCAATATTATGTCACTGCCTACTTTGACTGCATTGACTACTTGCACATGAATGTTTCTCTTTCAATTAATAGTAGTTACAAGAATTTACCTTGATAGATATGTTTATTTATTAGGAGATTTAAATTAATTATTTGGTAGTTATTATATATGAGTAAATGTACTTTTGTCTAATCAATTTACCTTATGAATCCACTTGTCCATTTACTACCACATCTGCTTAAAAAATGATGCAATATTTTATAAATGTTGTATCATTAACAGTCTGACCTAACCATTAGATATCCATTAAATGTACCTATCTTGTCACCACCTTCTTGGACTTAATTAAAATACTCAATGTAGTTATTTCCAACCATCTTCAGTGAGCTATCTATAAATTGTGATCGCATTTTTGTGATGATAATTACTTGTTGGTGGTTACAATGTGTTGTGAAATAATGAAAATGCTATACAAACATTCTATCCTAAGAAAACAAAACAAAAGCAAACAACATTAAATGAAATCCTAACTACATGGTGATACTCAACACCCACTCAAAATTTTAATAGAATGATAGAGATTAAAGACAATATGGCTTAAGCCTATGACCATTTATACATCCTGGTAATATGGTTCCATACAAATATTTTAGTACTATGGTACCTTATAGTGATACTTCATGAATGTTTTAGGGCCTTTCCACTTAATGCACAACTTTCTAGGGAATGGTTTAAATCTACTCTTGTAAACCAATATTGTTTGGTTTGAGTAAAATTACTTAGATCATAGATTGAGATAATATCATGATTTTTGACTCTATTTGTTGATCTATTGTTCCACTGTGATCTTAATTTATTTCCTTCTATCTTGGTGAAATCCATGAATTTTGCCTTTAATGAATCTTGAGCTCCTAATCTCATGACCATCTCAATGTGTATACTGGGCATAATATACTCCATAGGCATTACTTCCTTAAGGCAATATACCAATTAAAATGGACAAAACCCATTAACTCTCTTGTAATTTGTTTAATAAACCCATAGAATCACATGAATTTTATCCTCCCAATCATCTCTATAAACATTGCAAATTTGTTTTAACATCTTTCCCAAAAATCTATTGGATGCTTCTATCTGTCCATTGGCCTTCAGGTGGTAAGCCATGCTTTTATGGTGAAATATAATGAAATATTTAGTAGGAGTATTGATAGTACTATTTATAAAATGAATGTCTCTATCACTTACCATATTAAATAGATATCCAAACCTTGTGATGATGTTTTCATATAAAAATTTGGCATCGTCTTTTGCACCGTAGCTTGGGGTGGCAATAAATTTGACCCATTGCATGAAATAGTTTGTTGCATTAATAATATATAGATCATGATTGTGATTACTTGGGTAGATATATGTCAAAAAAAATCAATTCCCCATTTCTCAAAGGGTTATTATAAAATCATAAGTATCAAAGGCATTTTGTCTCACTAATTGACATTTCCCATTCTTTAACAAACATCATAGTGTTTAGTAAGTCTATGCACATCCTAAAATAAAGCAGACCACCATAGACCACTCTAAATTATTTTATTTGTAGTGTCTTCTCTTGAAAAGTGACCCCCTATAATTCCTTGATGATCCTATTGAATAAGTTGTGGTTGCTCATGCTCTAAAATTACTATGTGTAATGCTAGATTATGTATTTCATGCATTTCTCATGTTTGCTAGTGTATTAGCTAGATATTTCATCCTTTAATTAGTTTTTCATATGTGAGGATTTGTCCCACATTGGTTAGTTAGGATAGTTATACATTTTTCCTTGCCTATACATGCAAGATCTTTCCTTTGTACTAGCATATCATATTTATGAATAACACTTGCATTACTTTGTTTCCCAATCAATTGTTTACAGCTTCATGTGTGATTTTATTGGAGTTATCACTTCTAAATATTAGGTTGGAATGCTTATAATCCATTCCTAACATGGTACTATAGATTTGAGGTGCTTCTCTCATCTGCATTACTATAAATTTACTTCAAAATTTTCCATTTCTCTTACCACTACTTCTTCCCTTGTCATAAATCCCCATCATTTTTTCTTTCCCTCTTATGGATCCAAAACTTTTATTAAAGCTTTGAAATAAGTGTGTGGTTTTATTCTTAGAGGGAAGGTGGAGAGGAAATTGAAGGAGATATTATACCCTATTCAAGAGGGAAGGCGAAGAGGAAGCATATGAGATCTTGGCACCCCTTTTTTCAAGACTTTTCAAATATTTTGTTGCTTTTAAAGCTTTTCCATTAATTTTGAAGCTTTTGTTTTTTTATCATGGAGATATGACAGAGTAAAGGTGACATCCTTTTTATAGGAAGAGAAATATAATTTGGTTTTTTATATCTACCAATTTTTATATTGGCATCCCAGATTTGCTAAGGAGAGAGGCATTGAATGCTTTAGCTAGGCATCTTTTTTCTTAAGAGAGGCATCATCATCTGGTCAAGTGCTAAGCTTGGAATTGAAATTTGAAAATTGGAACTTATCTAAGGAGGATAGGCATTGGATAATAAGGTATGCATAAACTTCTATGTTGGAACTACTGAGTTGTTGTTTTGTCAGATATGGTTCTACATTGACGTCTTTGTTGGACAAGGCATCCTTTTTTGAGCTTTAGCATTTTTTAAAAGATATTATATGGAGTGGCATCATCCTCTTTGGTGTTTACATTTGAAAACTAAGTAGAGTTTGACATCTTTATACTACATAAGTTACACCAAATCTGCTGGGAATTGGAATATCTGTAGAGAGGAGAGAGGCATCTTTGTTTTGCTACTATGTTGATTTTTAGGCAAAGCATCTTAATCTAATTTTTTTTAATCTATATTAAATGATTTTTTTGTCATTAAAATTTGCAAATCTGAGGAAAGATAAAAAAATTGAGATGAGGAGAGAGGAGGCATATTTTTTTACTACTACAAAGGTGTTGAGTTGTTTTTTGGTGCCTTATTTTCTCATTGGTCAACACCCTTATTGAGATAATGCATCACTATTAGGGGGACTGAGAGGTGGAGATATGAGATTGGAAGCACCTCTCTCAGATAAAGACATTAAAATTCACACTAGTTTCCTTCTATTATCTTAGAAATAAAAAAACACAACTAATAATTCATTTTTTGCTTTTATAAGTTGAATTTATATCTAAAAATGAAGCACAGTTTGCTTGTGCAAGCGTAGCAATAAATAGGAGGATATTTTTCAAATTGGTTTGTGTTTTTGAGTCTATGATTTAATTCCAGTTCTAATGAGTGGTTGGATGACCATGTTATTTTCTTATTTGGTCATAAAATTCAGTTTGTAGGGTCTTTTTTAATGTTTTGACTCATTTTACAGGAAATTGTAACAACAATAACTTTTTAACCATAACTCATATTTGAATTTGAATTTTTTCAAAAGTGTATGGTTTTTTGTTCTCTATTCCTTGGTGTCATTAATTTGTAAAAACACACTATTTTACAAAGTGATAAATTGGGAAGGATCCTTAATGCAATCTTTTGGGGGTTGTCTTGGTGCCAATTTTGTGCACCCTTTTTCATTCATTCTAATCTTTGGTGATTCATTAACATGGATTATAATTATGGTGTTGACAATTATGAGTCTTTGAATACACATAATTACCAGACATGGAGACCTCTAATGGAAACAATCATAAAGCACAAAGGATTGTGGTCACTAACGAATGAAACACAACTATGATTTACATGTGAATTTGAAAATTTTTAGCACCAAAGTAATTTTTAAGAGTGTATGGGCTTGATTAGGCGATATGTGAGTGACAGTCTTTTATTTTATTTTGATGGGTGTGATTCTCAATTAAAAATGTGGAATAAGTTAAAGGGTTTTTTGTGAATGTAGATTATTTGAGAGCCATGCAGCTTTAATTGGAGCTTACTTTACTAAATCTAGATGACCTTGCATCCATTTTAAACCACCTCACTAAGTTTGAGCATTTATTGACATATTTGAATGGGAGTGGATGAGATAAAAAGGATGAAGAGTGTGTGTACTTGATCTTGTCTAAGTTGAATGGCCCATTCTAAATTTTTGCTTCTACCTTTTTATCTAGTATGGATACCTTAGATGCCGCATTCAAAATTCCATATCTAGAGTTGTTTTGTGAGAGACATAATATGGAGGAATCTAAATTGTCTCACATTGATTCTTCCACCTCTCAAAAAACATTAGTTTCATCACATCTTAAGACCAAGGGAAAAATTAAGGGTAAGAATAAGAACACTCCTCCATATCAAAATGCACCTAAGCCCAAAACTAATACATCTAAACCCAAACCATCTTATAAATCCAAGAATAAGTCTAACATATCTTGTTCCTATTGTGGGGGCACTGGTCATGAAGAGTCTAGGTGTTTGAAAAGAATGCAAGCCATAGAAGATACCATTAGGAAGCACAAGATTTCTATCTCCACTCTTTATCCATCTCGTGAGCATGGGGAATCACTTAACATTATCGATAGATGATAGTTACCTATTTCATATAGTTGGATTCTAGATGCTACTGCTTCACACCATATGACTTATTCTAAGGAGTCCTTTATATCTCATGGTCTGAGTTCTACTTCCAACATTGAGGTTAGAGAATCTTTCTTCATTTATGTTAAGAGGAAGGGTGACATATAACTATATGGTGGCCACATAAATGATGCATTATATGTTACATACATCACCACCAATCTAATTTTAGTGTATCATATTTGCCATTATAGTCATGGCAAGATAGTGACTTTCACACTAAAGGGTACTAAATTTTGAGTTGTGTTAGACCCACACAAACTTATTACATAGGGTGTTGTTGATCATAGTTCTCAACTATATTATTTTGAGGTTTTTGATGATACTCATCTTATATAAATGTGTTTAGTTTCTTAAGAAGATTTTGAGAGTTAGTTTTGGCATGAGAGATTTGGAAACCTAAATTATATATATTTGAAGGAGTTGAGTACTCATAGTATGGTAGAGGGTCTTCCTATAGTTTTATGCATTAATGGAGTTTGCCCTAGTTGTGCATTGGGGAAACAACACCAGCATCCATTTCTTAAGGGTATGTCCACAAGAGCTTCTTCACCACTTGAGCTTGTACATAGTGATTTGATGGTCTTTCCTACTCCTTTTAATGGAGCTAAGTATGCACTTACTTTCATCGATAATTTCTTGAGGCATACTTGGGTTTATTTCCTCAAGTACAAGAGTTATTTATTTTCTCACTTCAAAGTCTTTAAGGCTTTGGTTGAGAAATAGTCTTCAAGTTACATTAAAAAGCTTCATACAAATAATGGGGGGGAGTACTTCAGTCGAGAGTTATCTAATTTTTTGGTAGTTTATGGTATTGTTTTCCAACATTCTTTTTCACATACTCCATAGCATAAAGTAAAAACTAAAATATGAAGAAGATGGTTAATTACATGATGCATTCATGGGATTTTCCTCTTATCTATTGGGTATAAGAAGTTAACTATGTGAAGTACATTTAGAACGGTACACCACATCGAGCACTTGAGAATATGACTTTGAAGGAAGCTTGGTCTAGATCCAATCTTGACATCTCATTTTTAAGAGTCTTTGGGAGCCTTGTCTTGGCATTTGTACCAATGAAGAAATGGAAAGCATTGGACAAGAAGAGAAAACATTTGATTTTTATAGGGTATTTATGAGGTCATGAGAGCTTATAATATTTTATATATAATACTCATGATGTTAATTTTTGAAAATATGTACATTTGGATGAGAACTTCACATCTCATGACTCTTTATCTTATTCCATGCCTTCTTATTTTTTCAATGATTCACCTCCTATCAAAGATTCATTCTTTGAAGAACTAGTTCAAGAGATTCTTGAGGAGGTTATAGATGATGAGGATCCTATTCAAATTGATGTTACCAATATGCTTATGTGGGCTTGTACTATAGTTTTTGAGGCATCACCATTCATACATGATATTATACCTACTCGACATCATCATGCACATTCTACATGTATTAGAATTTTATGTCAAGCATTCTATGGGGATCTACAATATTATTTACAGGATCATAGAATAAATGAGTGGGATGACGTGATTATATATGAGTATTATTAATTGGTGAAGAATCACACTTTGGATTTGGTCACTCTTGCTAAGGGAAAATAGTTGGTTAGGTGCAAGTGGATTTACCGCACTAAGTATGTAGATGATGGGTCCATTGACAAGTATAAGGCATGTCTTGTTGCAAAGGGGTTCTTGCAAGTTGAAGGTATTGACTAATCTATGACTTTTGAACTTGTTGCCAAGATGGATTTTGTTCACTTTGTATTTTATTATGATGTATCATAGGGTTGGCCAGTATATTATATGGATGTGAAGAGTGCTTTCTTGCATGGAGACTTACATAAGGAAATATACATGGAGCAACTTGATAGTTTTTATCATGATTCTTCTCTTGTTTTTTGACTTAGAAGGTTTATTTATGGTCTCAAATAGGCCCCTTGGTCTTGGTATGAGAAGATGGATTCATTTCTTCTCTCCACTAGATTTTTTCACTACCACTCCAATCCCATAATATATATTCAATGTATTGGGGAGGACATTGTTATTTTGGTCTTGTATGTTAATAATATGCTTCTCATAGGTAGATCCTCATCTTATATTTAGACTATTTAATAGTCACTTTTAGCATGGTTTGACATGATAGATCTTGGCCTTCTATATTTATTCCTTGGTTTATAAATTTGATAGTCAAATACAAGGATTTATTTTAGTCATCAAAAGTATACCTTGATCTTCTTCTATATTTTGGCATGGCTTATTGTAATCCAAGTCCTCCTTTTTAGTCTGGAGTGACTCTCTCTACCTCTTGTACTACTCCATTGTGTGATCCTACATGTTGAGTGTGGAGCCATTTGGGGTTATCACATGACCTTAAAAGTGTATTTTGGGGGCCTAAAGAGCTCCACAAATGTGGGGAGTGCATTTTCCCTCACTCTACCTTTTATGGAACCTTTCTCCACATGTGAGTGGAATATTCCTTGTATTATCTAATTTCTATGTTTCCATGTTTTATGGAGTTGGTTGTTAGATGCCTTTTCCCATGTTGACTTCCTTGATCTTAGGGAGCTAGTTATTTATTGGAAAAGGGGATGCCTTCCTTATTTCAAGGAGTTGGTTGTGATCACATATTGTTGGAAAATGTGCCTTAAAATGTGGAGACTCTATCTTTGGTGTGTTCCTTCTTGGGAGAGCTTTTGGATGAGCTTGATGAGGTGGAATTGAGTTGTCCTTAGTGGATGATGCTAATCTTGGATAAAATGGTGAAATTTATCTTCCTTTGTGGATTTTCCTTCCTTATATATATATATATATATATATATATATATATATATATATATATATATATATATATATATGGTGTGGTGTGGCCTTTAGAGGTTGATGGTTTATTTATACGATGTGGCTTTGAAGTTCAGAGTCAAAGTGCATATTTTTTGCAAAGTGTAGGTGTTTATTGCAGGGTGTGGTATAGTAGTTTGTGAGATACAATATTGTGCAAATGAAATTTTTTGTGCAACATTTTCTAGAGAAGATTTTTTCTATCTCTATGAGATTTCATTGTAATATTGTTTTAGATTACTGTTTTATTTGAAAATTTTCTTAGTGGATGTAGCCCTCATTGGGTGAACCACGGTAGATCTATGTTATGTGTGATTGATTTTTTTCTCTATTTATGCTTACATAATAACTATGATTTGAGAAATGTTTCCATGATGCATGTTATTACATAGTTTAGATCTGATTTATGGTCATATTAAATCTAGTTTAAAAGTTTTTAATTCCTAATAATTGCTATCAGAGCCAATGGTTGTGTTTTAATGAAGTGGTAAATCATTGGAAGGCTATTAGTTTGAGTGGGAGCTATGGGAAAAGAGATTAGATTTAGGATTGAGAAGTTTGATGGTAAGAATTTTAATTTTTGGAAAATGTAGATAGAAGATTGCCTATATCAAAAGGAGCTACATCTCCCCTTGGAGGGGAAAGTACAACAACCTATAAGTATGAGTGATGTAGATTAGTCATTACTTGATCGGAAGGCATTGGGAACCATTCAGTTATGCCTTGCATCTTTTGTTTAATTTAATATTTATGATGAGAAAACCATAAAAGATCTCATGGATAATCTTAGAAAGTTATATGAGAAACCCTCTGCTTCTGATAAAAAGTTTCTTATGAAAAGATTATTTAACATGAAAATGTCTGAGAATGGTTTAATTTATAATCATATTAATGATTTTAATATGGTTGTAAGTATGCTCACTTTAGTTGGAATTAAGTTTGATGATGAAGTTAGATCTTTACTAATTTTATGTTCTTTGCCTAATAGTTGGGATAGTTTAGTTATGGTTGTGAGAAATGTAGTCCCTACCAAGGGAAGCTTAAATTTTGAGGATGTTGTAGGTGTGATTCTTATCAAGAAAATGTGAAGGAAAATAATTGGTGAATCATCTTCAGGTAATGTTTTGTCTATTGATACTAGAGAGAGGCAAAAGGATAAGATCAAAGGTAACCATAGAAAGTCAAAGGGTAGATCTAAGTCTAGATCTAGATCTAAAATGATATGCTGGCATTGTGGGAAGAGTGGACACTCAAAGAAGGATTGTTGGTCACTTCAGGATAAGAATGCCAACAAGGAAGAAATGAATGAGGTAAATGTAATATCAGGTAAATCATGTTAGAATGTCTTAATTATTTCTATGGATAGTTTTTTTGAGACTTAGGTATTAGATTCAAGGGCTTCTTTTCATGCCACCCTGCATAAGCATTATTTTACTGACTATGTTCAAGAGAATCTAGGACATGTTTATCATGGTGATGATGAACCATGTGAGATAGTAGGAAAAAGTTATGTTCAGGTTAAGATGTAGAATGAGAACAGATGGATCCTTAAGGATGTTAGACACATGCCTATGTTGAGATAGAATTTGGTTTTAGTGGGGTAATTAGGTAGTGAGGGATGTTTTATATTATTTACTGTAGATTCTTGGAAAGTTACCAAAGGTGCTCTTGTGATTTCAAGAGGTAAGAAAGTTGGTGCTTTATATTTGACTAGTAGTGTTGATTCTATTGATTTATTTGTTATAGGTGGAGATGTAACTATGTGGCACTACAGGATTGGTCATATGATCCATAAGGGCATGCAAATCTTAAAAGATAAGTTGTTAGGATTAAAAGATCTATATCTAGAATTTTGTGAGAATTATGTGTATGGGAAACATAAATAGGTTAAGTCTTTGAAGGTTAGACCCATAAAGAAAAAACACAAATTAGATCTAGTACACTCAGATGTATAGGGACCAACTCAGGTATCTTCTATTAGTGGATTCAATTATTATGTTACTTTAATTGATGATGCAACTATGAAAGTTTGGGTTTATTGCATTAAAAATAAATATGATGTATTTGACACTTTTAATAAGTGGAAAGCCTTGGTTGAGAATGAAACAAGTCTCAAATTAAAATGTCTTAGATCAAATAATAGAGGTGGGTATTATAGAAATGATTTCTTTTATTATTTTTCTAACATTGGAATCTATAGGCAAAAGATAGTTTGAGGAACTCCATAGTAGAATGGGGTATATGTAAGGATGAACAAAATAATAATAGAACATGCTAGGAGCATGAGGTTACATGCAAGGTTGCCTTTATAGTTTTGTGTATAAACAATTAACATGGTAATATATCTGATTAACAGAGGACCTTCTATGCCTTTGGATAGAGGCATTCCTAAACAATCTTGGTCTGGTAATAATGTTGATTATTATTTTCTTAGAGTCTTTGGATGTGAGGTTTTTGCTGTCATTAAGAAAGAAAATAGGACCAAGTTAGAGGCTAAATTAGAAAAATGCACATTTGTTGGTTATGGTGAGGATGACTTTGGTTTTCATTTATGGATCATTAAAGATAAAAAAATATTTTAGTCTAGAGATGTAGTCTTTAATGAAAAAGTCATGTCTAAGGATCAAGAATAGGAACATGAACAAAAAGAGTACGTAGTTTTGGATGACATTATAGATGGCAAAGTATCCAATGATTTAGTTCAAGAACCTTCTACACAAGGACCCCAAACTCCTATGGTAAGAAGAGCATTTAAACATTTTTCTCCTTCTTTGAATTATTTATTACTCACTGATAATAGAGAACTAGAGTGTTATGGGGAAGTAATGTAGGTAGATGCTAGGATGAAATGGGAACAAGTCATGGATGAGGAGCATAGATCTCTCATGGAAAACCAAATGTGGGATTTGGTAAGGCTACCTAAGGACAAGAGTGAAAATCCAAACAAGTGGATCTTCAGGATAAAATAAGAGGATAAAGGGAGAAAAAGGTATAAGGCTAGGATGGTGGTCAAGGGGTTTTCACAAAAGTCATGTATTGATTTTGATGAGATTTTATTTCCTATTGTAAAAAAGACTTCTATTAGGACTATTTTTGGTTTAGTTGTAATTGAGGATTTGCACTTAGAAAATTTAGATGTGAAAACTAATTTTCTTCATTGTGATTTGGTTGAAGAGTTATATATGAACCAACGATAGGGGTATGAGCTCAAAGGGAAGGATAACTATGTGTGCAGACTAAACAAGAGCTTGTATGGCCTGAAACAAGCTCTATGGCAATGGTATAATAAATTTAATTATTTTATTTTGGAACAAGAATATCAAAGGTGTCATTTTGACCATTGCATTTATATCAAATATTTTGATGATGGTTCCTTTATTATATTATGCTTTTATGTCGATGGTGTGTTATTTTCAGGAAAGAACATACAACATATTTATATGCTAAAGAAATAGCTTAGTGACTACTTTTCTATGAAGGATTTGGGTGCCTCAAAACAAATATTTGGTATGAAGATTTCTCATGACAGGGAGGAGAGGAAGTTGATCTTATCCCAATCAGAGTATGTGAAGAAAGTCTTGGAAAGGTTTAACATGTTGGATGCTAAATTTGTTGGTACTTATTTGGCATGCCACTTTAGATTATCAAAGGAGTAGTGTCCCAAGATGAAAATTGGAAAGCTTAAGATTTCCAAGGTACCTTACTCATCGATAGTTGGCAGCTTGATGTATGCCATGGTTTGTACTAGGTCAGATATTTCCCAAGGAGTGGGAGTTGTGAGTAGGTATATGAGTGATCCAAGTTATGAGCATTGGTAAGTAGTGAAATGGATTCTTTGGTCTTTAAGAGGAACCATAGATTTTGCATTATATTATGGTGGATCAGATGCCACTTTGCATTGTTATGTAGACTCAGATATTGTAGGGATATGATAGCATGAGGGGTATGATAGGTTATATATTTACTATTAGAGATACAGTGGTTAGTTGGATTTCTAGGATATAGAAGGTTGTCCTTTGTTAACCATAGAAGTAGAGTATGTTGATGCCATAGAGGCTATTAAGGAGATGATTTGGTTATAGGAGTTATTTTAAGAGTTGGGGTATGAGTAGGAAGTTAGGAGACTACATAGTGATAGTTAGAGTACTATTTATTTGGCAAAAAACTTTGCTTTCCACTCAAGGATGAAACACATTCAGTTACATTATCACTTAATCAAGACAACTTTGGAGGAGAACTTGGTGAAGCTGGATAAGATTCATACTAGCCAAAATCCTATGGATATGATGACCAAGGTGGTCACATTGGACAAATTGAGACTATGTTTAGATTTGGTTGGCCTTAGTGATCATAGAGCAATGATAGATTTTGTTCAAGAAAAATGATCTCCAAGTGGGATATTGTTGAGTGTGGAGCTCTTTGGGGCTATCACATAACCTTAGGAGTGTATTTTGGGGGTCTAGAGAGCTCCACAAATGTGGGGAGTGCATTTTTTCCCACTCCACCTTTTGTGAAACCTTGCTCCACATTTGTGTGGAATATCCCTTGTATTATATAATTTTTATGTTTCCATATTTTATGGAGTTGGTTTTTAGATGCCTTTCCCATGTTGACTTTCTTGATTTTAGGGAGATAATTATTTATTGGAAATGGGATGCCTTGTTTTAAGGCATCGGTTATGATCACATATTATTGGAAAATGTGCCTTAAAAGGTGGAGACTCTATCTTTGGCATGTTCCTTCTTGGGAGAGATTTTGGATGAGCTTGATGAGGTGGAATTGAGTTATCCTTAGTGGATGATGCTTATCTTGGGTAAGCATGGTGAAAATTTTCCTCCTTTTGTGGATTTTTCTTCATTTTCTATATATACAAGGTGTGTGTGGCTTTGAGGATTAGAGTCAAAGTGTAGATGTTTTTGCAAAGCATAGGTGTTTATTATAGGGTGTGTTATAACAACTTATGAGATATAGTATTGTGTAGGTGCTGGTGAAAGTAAAACTTATGGCGTCGCATTTTCTATAGGATATTTTTTATATCTCTGTGAGAGTTCATTGTAATCTTATTTTAGATTACTATTTTATTTGAGAACTTTCTTGGTGGATGTAGCCCACATTGGGTGAACCACGATAAATATATGTTATGTGTGATTGATTATTTTTATCTCCATTTATGCTAACATAATAACTATGATTTGAGGAATGGTTCCATGATGCATGCTATTACATAGTTTAGATCTGATTTATGGTCATATTAAGTCTGGTTTAAAAGTTTTTATTTCCTAACATTATATTGTGTAGGCAGATGATTGGGAGTCTTATGTATTTGACCCATACTCACTTTGATATTTCATTGGCAGTTGGGATTGTATCTAGGTTTTCACATGATCCTCATGAAATTAATTGGTAGGATATCAAGAGGATTTTGAAATTTCTATGAGACACTACTCATATTGGATTACAATACACTAGGGGTTCTACTCAATTGGTTGGGTAAAGTGATTCAGATTGGGTAGGTTCTCTTCATGATAGATGTTTCACTTATAGCTACATATTTTGTCTTGGTTCTTCACCTTTTTACTAGCTTTGTAAGAAGCAATAGGCTATTTCACTTTCATCTATAGAGGCTGAGTATAGGGAAATAATTATAGTGAGTCATCAGGTTCTTTGGATTCATTAGTTATTGATAAAGTTTGGCTTCAGGCAGGACTCACACACTATACTTTGGTGTGACATCTAGAGTGAAATTCATATATCTCATAACCTAATTAAGCATCAGTAGACAAACCACATTGAGGTACATATGCACTTCATTCATCAACACATTTAAGATGGAGTTGTTATCTTGGAGTACATTCTGACTCAGCAATATGTTGTAGACATATTCACGAAGCCTTTTTCATCTCCTCATTTTCTTGAGTTACATGAAATTCTTGGGGTTTTAGAATTTTTCCTTGGGAGGTGATTTTTAGGACATCTTCCTTCTTCATTTCATGGATACACATTATACATGAGTACTTTATCAGGCCTAGTTTTCAGGACTCATACTGTGGGTATGCCACAATTTCTTTTTTGGCTATTTTTAGCCCCTAGTTTCACTTGAGGGAGAGGTGTTAGAGTATGTATTTCATGTATTTCTCACATTTTCTAGTGTATTATCTAACTATTTTTTTATTGAGTTTGTCTTATGTGAGGATTTATCCCACATTGACTAGTTAGGCTAGTTTTGTGTTTTGCCTTGCTTGGATATGTAATAGCTTTCCTTTATACTAGCATATCATATTTTAGAATAACATTGCTTTTAAATAAATTATTTGTATCTTCATGTTTGATGTTCTTAGAGTTATGATTTCTGAATCTTGGGTTAGAATGCTTGTTCACCATTCCTAACATGCAATACATCATATTTGCTAAGCTTATACAAGTATGCATTAATAAGGATCTATAGTATGGGTTGGGTAACTATTTAATTATTATCCCTCTTTATGTAGCACATAATAAAAGTTCCTTATTATAATAAATTTATAATGTCCTCCATGTGATCTGTAACTATAGAAGTTATAATTAAATGCACATCAAGGAATTCATCTTCGAGTTCCTCTAGTTTCTCCTCATTATGAAGTCAGTTTAGGTAAAATGGTCTTGCATTATCCCATCCTAGCTTAACATTAATCCAACATTGAAATTATTAAAAGAGCATCAACCACCTTGATATATGTCCTCGTAGAATTAGTTTATTAACCAGGTATCATAGTTCCTGGTGATCCATGAATAACTCAAAAGGAGTATCTAATAAGTAATGCCTATTTTTTTTTAATGCAAACACCATAGCTAGTGCTTCTCTCTCTATGGTCATGTAATTATTTTTTGTAGTTGATAGTTTCCTAATATAAAAATGTATCAAGTGGTCTAACCTCCCTTTGCCTGGTTGTACTAAGACAACTCCTACTATGGTTCTATAAACATGCACATGTACATAGAATGGCTTCTTCTAGTCAGGAAATACTAAGGTCAATGTTGTTGCCAACCTTTATTTTAACTTAATGAATGTTGTTTTACATTATGGTGTCCATTCTTATTTGGTATCCTACCACAATAGTTGTTCCATGGACACATATATAGTTGCATGCCCTTTTATAAAATTTTAGTAATATCAGATATGACCAAGGAAAGTGTGCATTTCAGATGAGTTAGTATGAGGAGGCATTCCTACTATAATAACAATTTTATTTGGGTAAACCAAAATCCTATTACACACATGGCCAAATAAGACACCAAAAGGTATGAATAATAGACATTTATTTAAATTTAAAATGATGCACAAAGCTCGACGTCATTCTAGCATCAATATTAATTTTACAAGTGTTCTTTAAATAGATATAAGATAGACCAATCATCTAGATAAATTTCCAATAAATCAAGAATGCATTTACCACAACTCTAGAAAATACAATAGGTGCATTCTTTAAACTAAATGACATTTCCCTATATGCAAATAATCCCCATTTAATAGTAAAGGTGGTCTTGGACTGATCCTCTTTGGTAATCACAGTCTAGTGATATCTGATGAAACCATACATAAATTAATATACCTCATGCATAGCCATATATTCAAGGACTTCATCTATGAAAGGAATAGGAAACAAATCATGAACACAAGCATCATTCAGTGCATGATAATCCCCACACACTCAAATTTATTCTATTTTCTTAGGTTGAACAATCATGGGACTCACCCACTCTACCTTTTCAACTGGATAAATAATTCTAGCTTCTTACATTTGATCTAGTTTGGCCTTTATTTTGGCGTTCATATTAGGATTGAGCATGTAGGGTTAATTTTTGGTAGGTCACATGCTTTATTTTAATTATATGTGCATCTCTCCCAAAGATGGATGCATGACTTTTACCTCTAAGATTTTACTTAAAAACATGTCTTGATAATCTCTTAATAGATGTAAGGCCTTAGAGATTTTCTCTTATCCTAAGTAATATCTCATTTTTCCAAGCTTAGGGGTTGAATATGTTCTAATATTTAATTCAATATTTCATAGTGATTCTAGATATATTTTTCCTGATCTACCAGGTAAAATATATTGCATAATGTGTTTTCCTTCTCATTATATAATTTTAATATTGCATAGTTTTTCATCTTCTATTTGCTCTACACTTTGCATTGGTTTGGGCTCATCTTTACATTAGGGTTCAAATAACCCTTCTAGATTGAGATATCCATCACTATCATTGTCACTTGATTCTATCACATCATTGATTATTCAATTACATGGCTAAATTAGGAGTTGTTATTTTTGATTGGATTTATAATTATGTAGTGTGAGATCCAAGTCTTGCACAACTTCCTAATGAGATGATGATTCAAAAACATTTGTTAAATATTCTGCACATACATGACTTAGATAAATTTAAATATCTACAAGGTATTATCTACTAGTGGGTTATAATCTTCAAACACAAAAGTTTGAATGAAATATTGCTAAAGTTATGCCCAATGTTTAGATTCCCTTCTATGTGTTTGATGCATATACCAAGCTATTAGAAGAGGTGCAAAGGTATGACTAGATATGTGCACCTAGTATCATGGTTCTAGTACTTGTGTGGTCCATATATCCATGCATTGATAGATGTGTAATTTTGTACATTAACCCTCTTGAAATAAAGGCCATTCTAGTTTAACACTAGTTAGTAGCTGAAACCTTTCATCTAAGACTTTTCATGTTTCCTCCCATTGCATTTTTGACTATTTTTGAATAACCTACCATGTCATAGCTATTCATTTTAGTGCATATATGAGTGCGTTGATTCATTATTACACCTATGGTACATGGATTCAAGCCTAAATATGAATGGATTGAGATCCTCTATCATAAAATATTGATGTATTTGGCATTCTATAGTGAACACCATGTGCAAAGGTCACAACTCATGATCTCTACGAGACGAATTCAATATGTGCACATCAAAGTCACCACTTATGAATGATGCACAATCCCAGGGTAGAATATCTTTTAGGGTGAGTTTAGTATAGTCCATCATAGTCACATTATTATTATACAAGAAGTCTATCTTAGATCTTGTCAGTGAGCACAATGGAGGAGAAACACAATCTTTGATGTGAAACTGCCTAACCAGAGACTTTGTTATAATATGTTTAAATGCCAATTATTGTTCTTACTATGTAATATCTTGTTTCTACTTTTGACATTCTATAGATCACACCCCATTTTTCCTTTAATATATACCCACTTTAAACCAACTTTTATCCCTATAATTAGTTACAAGTGCATCATAAATATATAATAGTCGTCATACCTTTAAATAAGTCTAAACAAAATCCATATATCATCCCCAAAGATCCAACATCTCCTTATATAGAAAATTTAGCATAGTGTTAATAATCATTTGTCCATTGTATTCCCATTTCTTACTAATTACGACATGGTAATGGGTCTCTATTGTCTTCATGTTATTGACCTCAAAATCCCCCTACAAGCTATGTTCAACCACTTTAATTTCAAGGTCTTCTAATTGGTTAATGGGTTTGACTCTACCATAATCTATTAAGCTCAATGTTACTAAAATATAGCTTAGAATTGGTCAACCAACAGCTTCCCATGTTTATCAAGGAATCAAATTAACTATATTTCTAAAGTCAAATACTGCATTTGGGCATTTGGGATTTCATATCCATCTAACTCAATATCCATTCTTGAATCCACATACCAAGGCTTCTTGGTCTTGACAAACCAAACTACATTATCGGCCCTCATTTGTCCTTGTTACGTACATTCCATGAGATTATATAGGAGTTTAGTGATATTCTAAGATATATCTTCCTTACATAGTGTACTGAGTAGTTTCATTAGATATGTTGAATTAGTCATAATGCCCTCTTGCTACATTATCCTAACAATTTTCCCATAGATTTGAGCATCAATAGATTTGTTATCCTCATTAGAGATTGATTTCTATTGTATTTCCTATAATACCTACACAACTTGATAAATTAAATTATTTTTTATAGTAGGATTAGTATGCTCATCTCGTTGAAATTTTCTAATACCATGATACTGAGGCATTTCTAAAGGAGGTAAACCTTGCTCAACATTATGTTATCTTGTGATGGCTTGCAAAAATGAATTTCACTTTAGATGCACATTAATCATATTCATATTATGCACTGGCTTCTCCTTTCTTTATTTTTCCAAAATGAGGTAATCTTCTCTTTGATGTTGACCTTTGACCCTTTAGTACACGTAATAGACTTGTCTATGAGGGTTGGTGGGGTAGTTCATCACATAATGATTATATGATTTGTATAGGTAACATTGCATAGGGGGTCAAGATTTTTAATTATCATTATTGTAACCTCATTGATATCCACCATGATATCCTCCCCTTTATCCCCATCTATAGCCTCCTCTATTATATTGATATCCCTAACCTTGGCATTGTTGTCTAGTATATCCTCTTTGTTGATTCATTTATGCATCATATACCCCATACTAATTTTGAGTGGAACTTGGAGTCCAATTTTATGATTGTTGAATATTTGTATTGTTATAGGGTCATTCATACTGACCAAAATATTGGTATGAGGGAGATGACATATTATTCCATTTTGCTAGGCCCTGTGGCTGACAATGAGGTGATGAAGACATCTGATATTGAGGTGATGAAAGTACCCATCCCAGACTACCTTAAGTCTCATTTTTTATCTCCACATCTAGTCTTTGAATTGCTTTCTTTTCAGTGTCTATTTTCTTAGTAACTATTTAGACATTCTTCATTATATTTTGTTTTAATTCTTACAAGGCTTGATAACTTGTCTCAAAATGATTTATAGATTTGTAAAAATTATAGTACATGTTATTTGAATTTTGGATTAATTTTTGGATAAGATGGAATATGGATGTAATATGTCTAAATACCCTTTAGATTTCACAAAATTCTATTTTAATTATTGAACAATCATTCCTATGATGTCCCTCATGGCGACATTCTATGAACCATTAGCCTAATTTAGGCTTATCATTTTCATGCATATAATTCATATTCTTCATAAAAGCACATAAATTATCTTCTACTTTTGATCCTATATACATCTAATTTCTAACATCATTGTGTTGAAATTGTCAATCTTACTCAAAATTTGTGAAAATGCACAATTTGAGCCAAAATCACTAAAATGCGCTAAATGGTTTGAGCTTGTCATATATAAGTGATAATTTAGGCTAATGTATCCTTAATGGGGAAATGAATTTTATGTGGACTATTAACTTTTATTAAATCATTTTGATTCAAAATGACAAAAATGCAATTTGACCCTCTAAATCATTGAATTCTTCTATATCCGAAGCACTCGACATATGCATGTGTTATTTCATGTTGACAATGTCCTAAATGGGGTATTGTTCCATAAAAAACTAAAATATTCTTATAAATATACTCTATTCAAATCATGACCTAGTAATATGAAATTATGACCAGTTTTATTAATTATGTGCAACCAATTTCCAAAGAAATGTATAAAATTTGAATAATCTCATTTAGGAAAAGTAATACAAATCAAGGGATTAAGTGAAAAATACATGGAAGTTATTGAATATATTTTAATTAGAAATTGATTTCTAATATTTTCATCATCAAGTGACATCATTTGTGAGGTGGCATCCATAAGCCATAAATGTAAAAAATATAATTTTAAGGCCTCCCATGCCTCTTTAATGCCCCTTATAAATATTTATAAGGGTATTTATGGATTAATTATCCAACATTGGATTAATTCAAGGCAACACATCTTGATCTCAATATGGATAGTCATGGTTGATTCTAATCAATTTCAAAAATATATAAATAAGAGGTCTCTCACTCATCTTTTTAAGCTTCATTTGTGTAAACTTATTATGCAAAATTCTCTCCACAAGTCATTTGTGTGTAGTGTTATTATGATTAATTTTCAATATGATATGTTCATTATAGGCATAACATTTATCAAATATCATGAGCCTAGTTTCATTGGTGCACTTGAGATGATGAAAGAGCATTGCCATTCATCATTGATAAAGACTTGAGCACCAAATCAAGGGGAAAATCATGTTTTTGAGCCACATTTGGATGGTGGGATACTCTTGGAAAGGTTAAATGTATATGATTTATTTCAATAGCTCTTAATTATCATTTACAAGCCTTGTTGAAGGAGTTTTCTTAGTTATTTATGTTCTTTATGCATTTATTAAGTTTTATTGACTAATGCTTGATCTAACTCCCTTTAGATTCCATCTCTATAGATCTCATCAATGAAAGATCCACATAATCTTCGATCTATTCAACTGGTATGTAGAATATCAAGCATAAACCTTGGTGGAGAACTAGGATTGCATAATACTGAGCCTTATTCTTGGTCATAGACCCTCTACAAACTAAGCAACCTTGTCTTTGTCTTCTAAAATAAAATCAATTTTGTTCATAACATCAAAAAATCTATGATCATATTCTCTAACTGTTTCTCTATTTTTTTTCTAAATCTACTTTAGGTCTTGAATAACTTGACTAGAACATTTTTACCTTAAATTATACTAATAGAAAATCTTTAACTTATGAAAGATTGAGGGCATATACATTTATTTTGCTAATGAACTTGAAGGATCATCATGTCAAATATCCTATGAGTTCACACTTATTCACATCATCCAATGTTACCCCTTTTACAATCCATTTCGGTAGGTTACCAAATATTGTTCAAGGTCCATAAACCAAACATATGGTTTTAAAGGCACAAACATACCTATATTAAGCACTATAGCTGGTAGGATGGTAGTTATTACCACAAGTGTTTGGATGCTAGAAACTATGGCTAATGGTATTTATGCACTTGTTATTGTAATGTTAGGTGATTGCATAGACATTGCTACACAATAGGATTCTCAAGAGTAAATATAAATCTTGCCTCTTGTAACTTATTTCTTTCTAATGCCTGCTTAGTTTCTGTATTGAGCCTTTTAAACTTATCAGTACAAGAATCAAACCAACTTGAATTAATTTCTATCTCTATATTTTTATACCTTATATAAATAAATTGGGCTTAGGGATGTGTACCCTTGAAATGAATGATGTTTATTTATAACTTATTCTAGATTTGAAATTGAACATAAAATATTACTACCTTCGATTTTAACTTTTTTCCAAGAACTTTCCTTCTTGGTTTAAGCTAAAACCCCTCACTTAACTACGATCTACCTCTACTTCCTAATTGATCTACCTCAACATCATTACTTCCAACATATTCTTTCTCATCAGGACCTTTCTCATATTTTTCATAACCTCTTCTTTCAGAAGTTTCCACATCTTCTATTAGCAACCTCTCTTCTCTAACATCTTTTCTTGTCTATCTCCAACTCTAGTAATTTATTCTCTATTCCTAGTCCTATTCATAGTTACTTTAGGGCATTTGTTTTATTAAGGATTTAGGATGAGGTAATTTTATAAAATGGGGGATGATTTGCAATAGAATAAAGATGGGCAATTGATTAATAATGGATTCTTTAAAGATAGGCTCATCGAATATGGGCCCTTCATCAAATAAAGGTGGACCAATAATGGTTTGTTTTGATAAAAGATGGGTGATTTTAAAAAAATGTTGACAATAGGTTGACTATCTTGACCTGACTTGGAAGTGGATGATCTAATCATGTTTGGGAAGGGGATCATGGTATATCTTGATTGAGTAGTTATTAGACTTGGGTGCACTTGGGTCTTTAATAGGTAATTGACCTTAGAGGGAAAATGAATTATTATGTTGCAGCTCTAAGGTTAGATTGGATTTTGGACTAATTATTAAAGTGTTAAGAGTAGATATAAGGTGGACCAACTATTTATCTATTCCTAGTTCTATTCGTAATTACTTCATGGTCATTTGTCTTATTCCACCTTCTTTACTGTCATAGTTCCCTTTCAAGTCTTAGAATTTTCTTCTTGCTCTAAGTCTTTTTACCTTTAATTTTTTGGGATTAGGTTCAATTTACTTTTACTCAGCTCTTCATCATTCAATTTCTCCCATATGAATTGCCATGTATCCAAAGCAACTATTCCATATTGGTTGGAGTAGGTACCATGGCCTTTTCCACAACCACTATCTTTATTAGAAAAGGTTATCACTATAAATATTTCTCTCTGATTCCTTAGAAAAATTTATCTTGTATAGTCTTAAAAGCTATGTATCCTTATACTATGAACTTGGTAATATAGCCTTCAATTGATGTCTTCATCTAATAATATATTGCTCAGGACCAATTGATATCTAGGTTATACAGTATTTCTAATTTTTCATCATTCCATAATACAAATTATATTATCCTCAAACCAAATTAATAGTATTCTAATCTAGATAGACACATAGCTAACAACCCAAGTAATTCATACCAAAAAAATTCATAAATTTCACCATATAGGTGTTCTTGGATAACCTCTACAATTGTTCTAAATTTTTGTGATTCTTCTTTTGTAAAGTTTTAGAGTCTCTCATCTATCCATATTTAGACATCTCTCTTCCATGGCAACCATCTCAAAATATTTCATCCAAATAGTTTCATGCTCACCACACCATTGTTAGAAGATGTTCCTAAAAATACTCCAGAACATGCTAATTATAGGGATAACTTGCATAGTGGAGAGTAAAATAGGCACAAAAGAGATGACAATATTATCTCTCATTTGTGATGTACAAAGATGCACCTAAGAACAAAATTAAATAGATACTAACAAAAGCTAGATCGTAACTAGTAGAGCATTTGATAATAGATTAAAGTAAAATAGAGTACTTATTATGCACAAACCACACATAAAATAAGATAAGAAAAACCATAATAGAATAGTTCTATTAATATTTATCAACACATTGAACTAGATTCTATTACATCAAAGTACTATATATAGTCTTTTACAATCCAATTATCTTTTCACATTCTAGCCTTTTGAAATACAAAAATAAATACTCTTCACATTATTCTATTTCCCAATTATGCTTACAAGGCCAAATACATACAAAAGTTTATACAAAAAAAAATCCATTAACTTCACACATGTAACCATATAATATACTTCATAGTTTTACCAAGCTCCATTCCATGTCCAATAATGAATATTGGGATTTTTTGTCGTAGACATTATTTTTAATTCCAAATTTGACATGATTTTAGTTGTGGTAGGGCTAGGGAACTTTGTAAATTATCTCACTAAGGTGACAATTTTTTATTTATTTTTAGGTCTAAGATATGCTACAATATAAATATGCTATGGATTATCAGTTGTATCAATATTGACTTTAATAGTTTCTTCATCAAGTAAAGAGGAACTAATTGGCCCAACCATTGCACCTAAAATAGGTTTTCACCAAGAAAGGCTTCTTGATTTTGATTATCTGATAATACCTCAAACAAAATTTTCTCTAAGAGACATTGACTTTTGATTTTGATTATTGTTTAGCATCTTAAATAAGGTTTCACTAGAAGATGTTGAGTTTAGACATTGATCATCCCCTAACACCTCGATAATGTTTCAATAAGATATTATTCTTATACCTAAATTTTGTCTTAGATTACATTGAATTTTGTAACTAATATGTTATCATAGAATAAATCTAATAATTTGTGACTCAGTTGGTTTCAATCAACATTTGTAAGAAGTGGAATATCAATATAATGGCTAGGATGGTTAAAATTAAAGGGATGTATAATGGTAATGGAAGGGTAAAAGGCAAAAAAATCCTTGTAGAAGATATTAGGATAACTTGTGTTGATGCTAAAAAAATCATCCTCAATAACCATAGAAGGATCACAAATGTTTTCAATTGGATATAACAGAAGTACATAGCTAATGTTAAAATATATATTAATATATGTTGATTCTAAAATTGATTCAAACTCAAGAAAATTTAGTAGAAGTGTATATCCAATGTCATAATATCCACTAATATATTTTGATTATTAATTTTATTCTATTTAATGGGATTTGAATTTGATGTTAAGTTTGACATTGATTTTGCTTCTGATACTAAATCTAGAGTTGATTCTACAATGGAACCTAATTCTAATATTGGTCCTCAAATAGAACCTAATTCTAATGTTGATATTAAAAATAATGTTGGTTCTAAAATAGAACCTAATTTTGATGCAAATGTAGCCATAAAGAGGGAATATTGAATTGTGTTGTCCACAAGTACATTGTTCACCTTTCACTTAGAAATGAAGGCTTTGGGATGAGGTAATTTTATAAAATTGGGGATGATTTACAATATATTAAATATGGGCAATCAATTAATAATAGGTTATTTAAAGATAGGCTCATCGAATATAGTCCCTTCATTAAATAAATGTGGACCAATAATGGTTTGCATTTGGTCAAAGATGGGTGATTTGAAAAAAATGTTAATAATAGGTTGACTATCTTGACCTTGATTTGGAAGTGGATGAATCTAGTCATGTTTGGGAAGGGGATCATGATATATATTGATTGAGTAGTTATTAGACTTGGGTACACTTGGGTATTCAATAGGTAATGTCCCTTGGATGGAAAATGATTTATTATGTTGTGGCTCTAAGGTTGGATTGGATTTTGGACTAATGGTTAAAGTGTCAAGAGTAGATATAAGGTGGACCGGTTGTTGGTTAAATGGGTGAGGTAATCTATCATATATTGACTAAAGAGTGGTAATGATAAAAAGAGTTTAGGATCATGAGATGCCATGACTTAGATTAACCTTAGAATAATTCCCCAAAGCAAGGATACTTGTAAGGGGATTGGATTGGAATAAATTGGCCCTGAAGAGGATGGTTGGTCTGGATTAAAATGGCCCCAAAATATGGTGGAATTTATTCAATGTAATTGGCTTGGATTGGACCCCTAAAGAGAGTAGAATGAATTGATATGATTCAAATGAATGAAAATATGCAAGAGACTAAATGAAAAGATGAAGTTATTTGAATTAGAATGTGATTGATTCATAGTAATTAGATTTATTTGAACTAGACTTATTTTAGCATTATTGTAATTGTTTGGATTTGAATTTGAATTTGGTCAAATTTAACATGATTTAAAATTATAATTAATGTGGTTCCAAATGAACATGATTTGGCTTCAAAATGTGGTTCAAAACAAACCTGATTTGTCCTAATTAGCTCATAATAAAATGTGGTTCAAAATGAACTAAATTTGGCTTGATTTGATCACAATAGAAATGTGGTTCAAAACAAATGAAATTTGGCTTGATTGGCTCATAATATAAATGGGGTCAAAAGTGACCCTAATTTAACTTTGTTTTGGAATTCGAGTGTGGTTCAAAATGAACTTGATTCAGCTTTATTTTTCAAATGGGCAACATAACAGTATCATGTAGATAATGTAATAGTATAATTTGATGTCATAACACTATAATAGGATAAAAATGGCCCAAAAATTGGGCAAAGAAATGCCATATCATGAAAATGTAATATGATAATGTTTAGACATTTTTTAATTTGATTTGGTTCAATGTTACTCAAATGTTTCAATCAATACAAGTCAAGACACTCATAAAGAACAAGCCATATTTTAATGGTAAGGTCAATGTGCAATGTGATTATAGTCCATGTAACTACCATACTTTAAGTGGTGATAAATTTGTCTCACTCAACCCTCAATTCAAGCAATATGCCTAAAATATTGGTGGATGTTTGTTTCCCTTACACTAAAAATTCATTTATGGCTGATGGACTTAAAGCCAATCTTTTACAAGGTTATCTAAATGGTCGTTGATATACCTTGAGGTATGCAGGGCTCAAAAATTCTTCACATGATAAATATGAATGGGTAGTGTGGGAGGGTCTAGTCCCTTTGCACACATTTTAGTTGTAAAGGTCTCAATAAAGTGCTACCAAAAAATTAAGATCTGAAGGGTATGGTCTAAAGTTTATATTGGATAATGAAAGCCTTGCCACTTTATGGATGCACTTAAACCATGTATATAATCAACCATAATGACCAAATACAACCTCAATTTATATACCTTTTTTAATGTATGATGTTGGTACGTATGTTGGGGAGTGAAGTCTTAAGTTTTGCATCCTATGAACCTATGAGAAGGTGATGAGGTACACCCCATGTAACCAAAAGAAAAAGGGAAAGAATTGTTGTTTATTATTCTTAGGTACCCATGAATGGGAAGGAGGAGTATAATCCAATGCTCATTATGATAGAACAAGATGTAATCTATGTGGTTTTTGGTCACCTAGGATCTTTAAAGGGGGAAAGGGGAGAGAATAGGCAAAATTAGATTACATAAGAAAAAAAATCAGCAAAACACTTCAAAAAATTAGAAGAAATTAAGTGTTTTAAAAACACTAAATCAAAGTGTTGGTTCTTTTATTAAGAACTATATAGAAATGTGAGTTAAAAATATGCTTTCTTTTGTCAATAAATCCACTTTTCTGGATAGTGTAACCTACAAGAAACAAGTTAAGAGTTTGAAATGTGTTCTTTGGCAAATATGGGAAGTTGAAAATCCTTATATTTTGCTAATAGGAAAAATACATAGTACAATCCCACTATTTAGTAGGATTATCCCACCATTTAATAAGGCAATCCCACTATTCTTCATACTAAATAAATAATAAATAAGAAACTAGTGATTCCACCAATTAAAAGGGTGATATCATTAATTTGTAGGTAGATATAATTGATTATAAAAACATAGGAATAATTAAAATATAGATGATTACCATAATAATTCCATCGATATGGAGGGTGATCCTACCATTTTGGTCAGTAGCCCATTATTTCGGTCACAATCCTATTATTTTCACCACATTATCACCACTACCTTTTTTTATTTCTATGTTTTTATTTTCAACATATTCGATTTGGCATAAAAGAGAGGTCAAACTGACACTTGAGTCAAAAGTTATGGCCTTTAGAATGTAAGTAAAAAAATAAAAACTTCCCATTGAATCTACTATTTTTCATAGCAATCTCACCATTTTGGTCACAAATCCACCTTTTTGGTCATGATCCCACTATTTAGAAGAGAAATCCTTCTATTTTTATAAAAAATAAAAAAAATTAGAAAATATAATAGAAAACGATACCATTGATTAGTAGAGCGATCCCATCGATATGTAGAGCACTATCACTGAGATGCAAAAAACCTAAAAATGAGATTTTTAGGGGAAAATAAGTGAAACTAAGCTATAAAATGAGCTAATTTTAAATTTAGAAGATGATGGAATGTTCTCAAGAAGATTTTGGGCTATGTTGATCCCATTAGGCATGCCAAATGTAGATCAAAAGTACAAAATAGGTGAGTTCATTGTTATTTATTTAAACAAAATAAATTAAAAAATATGACATATTGAGCAAGATCCATGTTGAGTTGTGGAGCTAAAAGCTTCACTAATGAGTTGATGTTGAGGTTGCTGAGCTTACACAGTAACCAACATCGATCAAAACCAACTGACATTGGTTAGGCATCGACTGACATCAGCAAAATCAGTCAAAACCAACCGACATCGGTTAGGGGTCGACCGGCATCGATCATCTATAGACCGACACCGACTTCTGTGAGTTTCCAGGCATTTCCAGAATTAGAATTGCTATTTTTAGGAGAAAAATTAGTTTGCATGTAAAAACTAAAATTAGTCTTGAGTTTGTTTTTCTAATTATTGTTTCCTTTCAATTCTATTTAAGAGACCCATGGGATAGTATTGTAATAAGGGTGCAAGATCAAGTTGATTTGCAAGGGAGCAAGATCAAGAAGATCTGCAAGATAACTCAATTGTTGAGTTGGTTGTAATTGATAGAGAGAGAGAAATCTTGAGGGAGAATTACTGTACATCTAAGAGGTGTGAGGAGAGAGATATTTATTCATTGTATTTCCTTTTGGAAGAGTTTAATATAAATTGGTTGTTTTTTCTATCTCCTATTACTTGTTTCTGATTTCTAGTTACTTATTACTTCTAGTTTCAATTTTGTGTTTAGTTGCTTATACAAAAGTAATCAATTATACTCTAAGATCTTGACAAGTGGTATAAGAGCTATGTGTATACCCTGACAAGTGGTATCAGAGCTATGTGTATACACTAACAACTAGTATCAGAGTGTGTTAGTGTTTGTTGATTACAGAATTCACTCATAGGGGTTTCTAATTGAGTGGGAGCAAAGCAATGGCAGAAGAAAGTAAACTAAGAATGGAGAAATTCAATGGCAAGAATTATCAATTATGGAGGATGTAGATTGAAGATTATCTGTATCAGAAAGATTTGTATTTACCATTGGGTGGGGTTTTAAGGAAGCCCACAGATATGGAAGATGAAGAATGGAATGTTCTTGATAGAAAGGCTCTTAGATTTATAAGGTTGAGCCTGACAGCTTCTATGTTTTCCAACTTATCACAGGTAAAGACAATGGTAGAGTTAATGTATACTTTGGAAAATTTATATGAAAAATCCTCAGCTTTGAATAAGGTATATCTTATGAAGTAATTATTTAATTTGCAAATGCAGGAAGGTGGATCTGTATCTAGTCATCTTAATGATTTCCATACAATAGTAAATCAGTTAAATTTAGTCAAAATAGTTTTTGATGATGAAATGAAGGCTCTCTTAATCTTATGCTCTTTACCTAAAAGTTGGCATAGTTTGGTAATGGCAGTTAGTAATACTACATCTACTTCAAATATCTTGAAAGTTGATGATGTTGTTAGTGTAATCTTGAATGAAGAAATTTGTAGGAAAAGCACAGGGGAAACATCAGGTAATGCTTTAAGTGTTGAAATTAGGGGAAGGCAAAGAGAGAAGGGCAAGCAAGGGAAATCAAGGTCAAAGATGGGAAGTAGATCCAAATCCAGAAATGGAAGAATAATCTGCTGAAATTGTGGAAAGAAAGGGCATACAAAGAAAGATTGTTGGTTGAAGGATAACAAAGAAAATCAGCATGACTGTAATAAAGAAGCAAAAGTTGTAGGTATTGTTGCATAATATGCTCTTATATTTTATTTGGATAATAAAGTATAATCATGGGTTTTAGATTCTAGTGCCTCTTTCCATGCAACCCCAAATAGAGATTTTTTCAATGGTTATATCCATGGAGATTTTGGAAAAGTTTATTTAGGGGATGATGAGCCTTGTAAAATTGTTGGCAAAGGAAAAGTACAGCTGAAATTGTAGAATGGAAACACATGGGTGTTGAAGGATGTCATGCATGTACCCATACTGAAGAGGAATCTGATTTCTGTAAGAAAGTTAGGTGATAAGGGTTGCACAGTAACTCTCATAGCTGAATCTTGGAAAGTTTCCAAGGGTGCACTTGTATTAGCAAGAGGTAAGAGAGTAGGTACACTTTATCTATCTACTTGTATTACTGATTATTCTCCTTCTATTTTATCTACTTTAGATGTAGATGCAAAGTTGTGGCACTGTAGGCTTGGTCACATGAGTGAGAAGGGAATGAATGTTCTTAAGTCAAAAGATAAGCTTTCAGATTTGAAAAGCATAGATCTAGATTTCTGTGAGCATTGTATTTTTGGGAAATAGAAGAAAGTGAGGTTTCTCAAAACTAGGTCAATAAAGAAGAAGCACAAGTTGGAGTTTGTTCACATAGACATGTGGGGACCAGCTCAGGTAGCTTCTATTAGAGGATCATAGTATTATGTTTCTTTGATTGATGATGCTACAAGAAAGGTATGGGTTTATTGCATAAAGAGGAAATCTAATGTTTTTGACACATTTAAGAAATGGAAAGCTTTGGTTGAGAATGAAATAGGTTTGAGATTGAAGTGCCTTAGATCTGACAATGGTGGTGAGTACTACAGCAATAAATTCAACAATTACTATTCTATGAGTGGAATACATAGGGAAAGGATGGTTCTAAGGACACCTCAGTAAAATGGAGTTGCTGAAAGGATGAATAGAACAATAATGGAGTGTGCACGGAGTATGAGGTTGCATGCTAGTTTGCCCTTACAATTTTGGGTAGAAGCTGTAGATACTACAGTTTACCTAATTAACAAAAGACCTTCTACTGCACTGGATGGTGGAATTCCAGAAGAGGCTTAGACAGGTAAAAAGGTAGATCTTTCATTTCTCAGAGTTTTTGGTTCTGAAGCTTTTGTGCACATTGATAAAGAAAATATAAAGAAATTGGATGCTAAATCTATGCGGTGCACTTTCATTGGTTATGGTTTTGGAGATTTCAAATTCTGGTTGTGGAATTTAGAAACTAACAAAATTATTAGAAGCCGTGATGTAGTTTTCAATGAGAAGGTGATGTACAGTGATTAGCTCAAGAGGCTAAATAATTTTGAGTAGGGCAATCTTGATTTGGAAGAGGTTGTGATCCAAAATGAGCTCACGAGTAAAAATCATCACTCATAGAAAAACACAGAGACCGATGTTAGTCAGGTGGAAACTGATGTTGGTCAGGTGGAACTGACATCGGTCGGGTGCAGACTGGCATTGATCAGAGATGATCAGGATCGGTCACTGTCAGAAAAAAATTTGGGTGGATAACAAGTTGTAAATGAGTCTCAAATGCCCATAAAGAGGTCTGAAAGGGTAAGTAAACCTCCAATTCGTTATTCCCCTTCTTTATACTACTTATTGCTCACTGATGGTGGAGAACCAGAAAGTTTTGATGAGGCAATGCAGGTAGAATCTAGGAAACAGTGGGAGCATGGCATGAATGAGGAAATTGATTCCTTGGAAGAGAACCATACGTGGGATTTGGTTGAGTTTCCAATTGGAAAGAAAGCACTAAAAAAAAAATGGGTATACAGGTTAAAGGAAGGAGAGAATGGAAAAATGAGACATAAGGCCATGTTGGTAGTAAAGGGATTTGCATAGAAACTAGGTATTGATTTTGGTGAAATTTTTCTCTTGTAGTAAAGATGACTTCTATTCGGACTGTATTGTCTTTAGTTGCTATTGAGGATTTGCATCTTGAGTAGCTTGATGTTAAGATAGCATTTCTTCATGGAGATTTGGATGAAGAGATATATATGGATCAGCTAGAAGGTTTTGAGGTCAAAGGTAAGGAGAAACTTGTGTGCAAGTTGAAGAAAAGCTTCTATGGTCTTAAGCAAGCTCCAAGACAATGGTATTTGAGGTTTGACAAGTTTATGACAGAGCATGGCTTTAGTAAATGTCAATCTAACCATTGTGTTTATTTTAATAGATTGGATAATGGTAGTTATATTATCATGTTACTATATGTAGATGATATGCTTGTTGTAGGTTCACACATGTAGGAAATTACTAGCTTAAGGTAAAATTAGCTCACACATTTGCCATGAAGGATTTAGGAGCAGCAAAGAAAATCCTTGGCATGAGTATTAAGAGAGACAAGAAAAATCACAGTTTGATTTTGTCTTAAGAGGATTATGTGAATAAGGTGTTTGAGAGGTTCAATATGTAGGATGTAAAACCGGTAAGCACACCTATGGCTAGACAATTCAAGTTGAGCAAATAATAGTGTCCTAAATCACATGATGAGGTTGAGTACATGAGTAGAGTTCCATATGCTTCAGCAGTTGGGAGCTTGATGTATGCAATGGTATGTACTAGACCAGATATTGCCCAAGCAGTGGGAGTTGTCAGCAAGTTTATGGCCAATCCAGAAAAGGAACACTAGAAAGTAGTTCAGTGGATTCTTAGATATTTGAGAGGGACCAGCAGTAGGCATTTATGCTATGGAGGGTCAAACACTTATCTACATGGGTATGTAGATTCAGATATGGCAGGTGACTTGGATGGTAGGAGAAGCACCACAGGATATGTGTTCACTGTTGGTGGAACAGTGGTTAGCTAGATTTCAAAGTTGTAGAAGGTTGTTGCCTTATCTACTATAGAGTCAAAATACATTGCAGTCACAGAGGCTAGCAAGGAAATGATTTAGATGACTCGGTTCATGGAAGAGTTGGGAAAGGAGCAAGAGAGTTGTAGATTGTACAGTGATAGTCAAAGTGCAATTCATTTGGCAAAGAATTCAGCCTTTCATTCAAGAACCAAACATATACAACTTAGGTACCACTTCATTAGACAGGTATTGGAGGATGGATAGTTGAAGCTGGAAAAGATCCATATGGATAAGAACCCTGTTGATATGTTAACAAAGCTGGTAACAAAGGAGAAGTTGAATCTTCATTCAAATTTTGTTGGTCTTCAAGATTGAACTTGAAGAGGGAGAAACAAGCCAGAGATGTTTAGAGGATGTTGTTGTATAGGTACAGGTGCAGTTGTGTATCTCCAAGTGGGAGATTGTTGAGTTGTGGAGCTAAAAGCTTCACTAATGAGCTGATGTTGAGGTTACTGAGCTTACATAGTAATCGACATTGATCAAAACCAACCAACATTGGTTAAGGGTCGATCGACATCGGTGGAATTGGTCAGAACCAATTGAAATTAGTTAGGGGTTGGCCAACATCGGTCATCTGTAGACTGACACCAACTTGTGTGCATTTCCAGGCATTTCTAGAATTAGAATTGCTATTTTTAGGAGAACAGTTAGTTTTCATGTAAAGACTAAAATTAATCTTGAGTTTGTTTTTCTAATTATATTTTCCTTTCAATTCTATTTAAGAGACCCATGGGGTAGTATTGTAATAAGGGTGCAAGATCAAGTTGATCTGTAAGGGAGCAAGATCAAGAAGATCTGCAAGACAACTCAATTGTTGAGTTGGTTGTAATTGATAGAGAGAGAGATAACTCTTGAGGGAGAATTAATGTACATCTAAGAGGTGTGAGGAGAGAGAGATTTTTTCATTGTATTTCCTTCTGGAAGAGTTTAATACAAATTGGTTTTTTCTTGTATCTCCTATTACTTGTTGTTTCTAATTTCTAGTTACTTATTACTTCTGGTTTCAATTCCGTGTTTAGTTGCTTATACAAAAGTAATCAATTGTACTCTAAGATCTTGACAGATCCGTAAGATTGGGAAAACTCTAGGAGAATGAAAACAAATAGTAAGACATAAACCATAAGCTATACCTTTCCATGGATTCATTCTCTAAGCTAGATTGCAAGCATGTTATATTATAGAGCTAAGAGTCTTTATCAATGTTGCTTGTTATTTCATTGGCATCTCCCTTTTTCTATGATTGGTTTGATTGATTAATGTGAAGAATGTTAGATATTTTTGCTTGATTTATGCATAGTAAGTTTACAATAATTTTTTTTGTAATGTCAAATGGGTCTTGTATTTATAAAATTGAAAAATTTATTCCAACCATTGGATCAAGTTCAAGATGAGGAGATGTAATTAAATCTAATTTAGCTATTAAATATCATTAATATTTAGGGTTTGAGTATGTACTTATTAGACATGGCTTGCATTTCTATATTTATGTTGATATTTTCTTGCATTTATGCTAATGCTTGACAACTTTTTGTGCGATGTCATGATATAATAATTTAAACATTTGTTTAATATTTTAATATTGTATAATTAGAAATTTAACCAATTTTAATGGATTTTATACTTAGCCATTTGATTTTATTTGATAGGCTAATTAATCTATATTAGCTTCCATGTGATTTATGCAATATCAAAATTTGAATATATGTTCTAGTTAATTTCCCCAAAATGTTGCTTATTAAAAAATGACTCATGGTGAATTTGATGAAGCTAATAATTGGTTATACTACATTACCCCATCAAAGATGCCCCAATTCATGTTAAGTATGCAAAAGATTTGAGCGTTTCAGTGATTTTTAACCTAATTTACGTATTATTGTAGAACATTGTTTTGATTGAAAATTCGACATGAAAGTGATGAAAATTGAGTGTCTACACCTTTGAATCTAAGGAGATTATTAATTATATTGGGAAGTTTTCTTTGCTTCTTTTGATAAAATTTCATGATGAATAAGTAGTTGCATGTAAGACTTATTGTAATATGTTTACTAAAAAATATTAGAAGCCTATAGGAGAATTGGTGTAGTAGTTCGAGGAGGTTTTTTTTGAGCCTACAGGGTCTCCACCAACTATTCCTATTGGACACAAAAATAATTCTCTACATGACAACCTGATTTCAAAAATTGGGTTATATAGACATTATTTTTAAGGAGACCAATGATGTAAAACAACAATTACAATATTTGATTAATTAAGGTGTAATCCAGCCTAGCACTTATTAATGTGGTTCTCTTGTTTTTTTAGTACCTAATAAGGATGGTTCATGGATAATGTTGTTGAATACACATTAGTTAAAAAAAGAACCATAAATAATATGTATCCTCATCCATGGATTGATGATCTTCTTGATCAAACTCAACATGCCAAGTATTTTACTAAACTTGATTTGAAATCTACGTATCACCAAGTGTGGATTAAGGAAGAAGACATTTGGAAAACAACATTCAAAACAATGAAAGGTTGTATGAGTGGTTGGATATATCTTTTAGGTGATTCAATGCACTGGATACTTTCATGCAATAGATGAATGAGGTGATGAAGACATTTATTGATTCATTTATCATTGTATATTTAGATGATATTATTATTTTTAATATAAATTTTGATTAGCATATTGATTATCTTAAACAAGTTTTGAATTTTTTTAAGAAGAACAAGTTAATGTTGAATGAGAAGAAATGTTAGTTTGTTCAATAATCACTTATCCTATTGGGGCATGTGTTTGGAGATGGAGAATTGATAATTGACAAAAAAATCTTTTACTTTCCATCATTAATTAGACAAAGCACTATAGTATAATCTATTAATTTCAATATTTGAGTAAGTTCATAAAGAAATATTTTATAGCCACACCTTTCCATACCATTACAACATGTGTAAAGAATTTTACTTAGTGTAAGGATCAAGACATTTTATTTGAATTATTCAAACATAATATTATCCATGCTCTAGATTTAATTTTGCTTAACATGCATCTACCCTTTAAATTAGAAATAGGTGCTAGTGATTATGCTATGATGGTTGTCCTAATTAAAGGGGGTTGAATTGATATGGTACCATTTAGAATTATTTCATGGTGAAATTATAAATTATTACACATATGCCAAATTATTGTATGTGCTTGTTCAATCAGTCAAATAATGGAATAACTATCTCATGGGCAAGGAAACTATTTTACATATAGATCATCAACCTCTCCAATATTTGTAAGCTAAAAAATAAGTTTATAAAACTACCATAAATATATGGGATTTTTGACATAATTTTATTTTTTTATCAAATATAAGAAAGGTTTGAATAACAAAATAGTTGATAGGTTATCTAGAACTCCTTTTCTTTTATCCATGAGCACCATGACTCTACTTGAGCCTTTTATGTGTGAGTATAATGTAGAAGGATATGAGCATGATGCATACTTTGGGAAGTTGTTTCTTCAAGAAAATAAGTCCTAAGGTGTGGGTTTTTATCCCAAGAAGGATTATTGCCTTATATATAGATAACTATACAAGCTAGGTAATCTTTGTGTACCTAAAGAGGAAAGAGATCAAATAATGAGGGAATCACATCCTTAAAAAGTTGTAGGATATTTTTGGGTTAAAAATACTATTGCACATTTACAAACGTATGTTAATGGCCTAATACTCAAGTACATATTGCCAAATTCATAATAGGATGTGTATTATGTAGTAAAAGAAAGCCTAGTAATAGGAATTTGGCTTTATATATGCCATTATCAGTTCCTTCTAGGCCATGGAAAATTATTTCCATGGATTTTTCAAGCATGTTTCCTATGTCAAGGAAGGGGCATGCCTATATATTTGTAGTTGTGGACCAATTTTGTAAGATGTGCATTCTCACTCCTTATAGGAAGGTTTTTTTATAATGCATGGGTTCATTTTGGGTTTCTTAGTTTATTGTTTCAAATCAAGATTCAAGATTTGTTGGGAAGTTTTGGTCCATATTGTGGGAGAAGATGGATACTAAGTTGAAATAATCTACCACTTTTCACCCACAAAATGATGATAAAACTAAGGTAATGAAATAACATTCATAAATTTTTTGAGAACATATAATAGGAAGAATCCTAAGTCTTGGGATGAAAAATTGGTATATATTTAGAATTAATACAATAGGTTAGTGCTTTATTCTATAGGTAAATATCATTTTGAAACTTTCTTTTTCTATTTACCTCCATGTGAATTTGATGTTTTTTCAGATAGCCATATGTAGGCAATGTGAAAGTGGATATATAGTTCAATAAAGCTGAGAACTTAATTGATTAGATTCAACAAATTTACCTCCAAATGTAATAGCGGTTGAAGGAATCTCAAGCCAAGTATAAATAAATAAATTATCAATATGATATTGAGCATGGTTTCCTTTTTGGAGATAAGCTATGGTTGTGCTTGAGTGGGGAAAGGCTCCAACCTAAATATAAAAAGCTTAAACATCTTAGGTTAGTCCATTTTAAATTAAAAAATAAGTGAGAATTAATGATTTTAGACTTGATTTGTTTACTCATATGAAGATCTATTCAGTTGAAAATATTGAAAACTTACATCTTTTAAAGCCTTTTATGCTAGACACTAAATATGAAGGATTATTTACACCTTCAATCAAAGACCTCAATTTGATAGCTAGTTGGGATTGAGGATGTCATATTATAAAATAAGATGTAGACACATAAATTAAAATTTGATTTAAAATAATTTACTTATGTCACTCCCTATATGCACTTAGCTCAAACCTCATTCCATGGTATTTCGCTAATATTTTCTTCACTTCTATGCAAATAACCCATTCATGCAAGAAACTAATGATCTAAAAATGTCCCTATTTTTTGATGAAAATAGTTCAATATTATCCCCTAAATTATCCATACCCCTAACTCATTTACTATTAATCCTTAAATAAGGTCATGTCATTTGAACTACCATGCTCCTCGATCTCGTCTAGTTCCACCAACCGTGTCATACCACCAAGTAACTACTATTTAATCAAATTAAACTCATGTAAGGGATCATCTCACATTTTTATCAATCCCTATCCAAATTAATTCCTAAGTTATCACTATAAATCCATGATATCAATTCATTTGGCACATAAGAGGTTCAAATATTGAATAATTTAAATACACCGTCAAAGGTAAAAATTCATGGTTGAATAATTTATCACACTATGATTTTAATAAAATTTAGCATTAAAAAAGTATTTTACATACACTACTATAACATGGGAGAACTACATGAAGTTTGATACCTCTTTAAAGTATTTTTGTGTAGGTATCACTCAACACAAGGGTTTTTGAGGTCTATAATAACTTAAAATTATAATAATTTTTTCTATTTTATCCATTTTATCACCTATGATTAATAGATCTAGGGTTAACAGTGAATAAGATGACACATAGTGGTTTTCATGACAAATCAAGAACTCGTAAAAAATCAAACAAAACACATAGGTGAACTGAACCTGTCATATCAGTCACAAAGCATAAAAACCTTTATGAATGTATAAAACCCTAATGAAAACACTAATTTACATCCTTATAAAATTATAATAACCTTTTAAATATGGCAAGTAAAACCCTACTCCCGATTCATAGTCAGTCAACACAATCATATGATCAATTTTCCAATTTCTATCTCAGTCATACATTGTTGAACTTCCAACTAAGTAATTTATTTTTATTTAACCTTTTAAAATATTTATAATATATTAATTTATAAATAATTTATTTAATTTATTTATATTTTTCATTCTAATTTTATGTAATAATTCATCTCATTTAGGTAATTAACTTATATATTTTCCAAATTTGATAAAACATATTGGTGAACCCTTATATTGATTGGATGTTGAGAAACCCTAACCATAGATGTCTCTAGGGTTTCAATCCTTATTTTTTATATTTCCCTCCAATAATTTTGATATTTGATAAATTATTTATTATAAAAAATATTCCAAGTTTTAATTTGTTATTGTATGTAATCTAAAAAAACTATTTCCACATCTCTTTAAAGAAGTGCTAGACTAAGTGGTATTCCAATTAAGAATACTCATATTATTTTTCATAAAGTACATAACATGGATAAGAACAAGGTTATATCATAACATTTAGATGTTAATGTCCAACATGATTATGTAGAGGTCCATGAAACTACTTCAGAGCATGAGAAATATGATCAAGAAAACCTTGGTCCTCAAGATGACCACCAATATGTACTTCCACCTATAGTTGATGGACAACCATTGATTAATAAAGTTCAAAGTATTAAGAAAATTTGAGAAGTAATACATGATAAATATCAATACTATCATTTAATTTTGTAAACACTTTTGGATATTAAAAGTGTAAGCATGGCACAATCATTTGATATTTCTAATCCTATGGCTCCAATTGATACAAATTTTATACCACCATATTATATGAGGAGAAATCAAGGGATTAAATAGATTAATATAAAAAATCCTACTTAGTAATTGTGAATTCCATATTTGGTTATCACACAATCTTATTTTCCTAATGTACAATCCCTTATGCATGAGATTCAATCTCTAAAAACTAAGGTTTTACATTTAGAGCAAGGTGATTCAAAATATAAACAGGTGTTTGATGATCATAATTTATTTCACTCTCCATTGGCACATAATACAATAATATATCCTCTACCTATAGTTTTTGTGTCACCCATGCTTACACTATATGATGGAAAGGGTGGCCCTAAACAACATTTGAGGGCATGCCACATAACATGTTTGGACTATGTGTCTAATGATAGGTTATTGACCGAGTTATTTACAAGAAGTATAAAGGAATATTTTTTTACAATGCTTTTATGACATACCACATAAATTAATTCATGCATTCAATCCTTTTTCTGATATGTTTCTATCACATGTTTTGGTCAATATAAGTAAGAAGATTCTATATGCTCAGATTACCCAACTCAAACAAAAATATAATGAGCCTATCACAAAATCTATCTTAAGGTACAAGATGATGCCATCTAAAATTAAAAATTATATGGTAGATAAATAACTCTAATATATGTTCAAACAATGCATGATTCCATCCCTACACGAGTCTATCATATTTAATAAGTTTATCTCATTCATGAATTTATGTCATATAGTTAAAGAATGGGAAGTTAAATTAGGCAATGAATGAGATTAAGTATGCAACCAATCCATATTACAATACAATAATTCAAGTAAGCCACCATACAAGGTTAGATAAAATGATAATAAGAATGATCAAAAGGCAATAGTACATGTAGTTTTAGAACTAATTCTACACATTGTGTCATTATATCCTCCAAAGAGATAGTTTACCAATATACCATAACCTGTAAATAAGGTCATCAAAACACTATGGGAATGCAATCTCATATCTCTCCTTCCAATTAAAATTTTTAATGTGAGGAAGAATATTCTAAGTGGATTTAACCAAAATGTTATTTTTGACTTTCATAAAATAGTAGGGTACACTACTAACAAGTTCATCAATCTAAGGCATAAGATTAAGGATTTTATAGATGCACACATCATTGATGTGGGAACACATATAAAAAGTTTAAAATCACAACAAAGTGAAAAAAAATAAGGAAAATATCTAGTGATCCTTTTCTAAATCATATAGGTTAAGATACAAAAAAATGCATTAGGATTGCATTATGCATGCAATGCATGCCCTTCATCAACTTTTTATCATCCTCATATATAGGCACACCATGATTTGAATGGAATAATTGGTACCTAACATACTCTGATGTTATCTAGGACACTCATCACTTTTACAAAGCATGAAATAGTAGATGATGATTTGGATTTGAACTCTTTGTTCATTCGAGCACACTTGATCACCAACCTATTTATAGTGTCATGGAGGATAATAGTTTGAGTGTGAATATGTGTACATTAATAATTATATATCATTTTGGATACATAGATTATGATTTATTTCATCAACACTTTTAATAAAAGGATTTAATGGTTACATTTAGAGCTCCATTGGTGAGATTACATTAACATTATAGGTGGGTCTAAGATATGTCACCACTGGGTTTATAGAAGTACCTAGTGTAGGGGTATTCACTATATTATTTATGTGCCATTGGATTCAATATATTTATGCAGTTCCTTTCATAATTCATAAGTGTTTAAATTACAATTTAGGGTATCTTATATGAGTACCCCTACCATAGATGGATATGGTTCCTACACAACAAATTTTAATTAATCCACCTAAAAGGGTTAAACCTAATTAGAAAGTGTAAAATAAAATGTCTACCCTTATAAGGAGGCCTATTCTTGAAAGATCACTTCAATTGATACATGTCACATATTCTCAAGATATTTTCTCTACTCCTACACATCCTAGATTGATATTATAGGGAACTATGGGTGTTTCACATAAGTAACAAACACAATATTCATACACTCCATGGAGTGTTCCTAAGATCCCTAGATTTAATCATGCTAAAAGACATGTTAAATATACTATAGATCATAATTATTAAAGTGGAACCTATGGTATAAAGGAAAATAAATATTTAAAATTTGAATTTAGCTCAGTTCAGTCACAACAGTATGAAACTTTCCATTCATAAAAAGTCATCATTTTTATCCTAGATACATGACCCATTAATTGTGTGTCCCTTGAAGGATTCATCAGTTAGTATCATTCTCTCTATTTTTTTAGTTAATTTACGCAAAAAATATTTAAAAATCACAATATTCCAAAAAATAAAAAAATCAAGACCTATGCATGATTTGTGTAGCTTATTTGCATCAGTTAATTTATGTTCAATATATTTAGCATTCTCTCTATATATAATTTTATAAAAAAATGCTTCAAAAATTATACTTGAGTGAATGAATAACAAATAGGTTTCCATTTATAGACATAAATATAGGTTATTTAAATATCTCAAACTCAAAATTTATAATTAGATAAGAGTGCTCTGCCCATAGAGTAACACACGTTGTTGTCTGATTCTATTGTTATTGTCCTAATGAACACCGGCTAACAATTATCATATTAAAAAAAGTCACATACCTCTTACAAATTATTTATACTTCATCAAGTTCAATAGGGGAATCATTTTACACATGTTCTATCATTATTTAGCTATCCCTTATTATTCATACCTTATTTCTTTACATTTCACACAATCTATTGATATTTCTCACTCATATTTACATTATGATGTAGAGACATCAAAGAAAATAATGAAAATTTGGTCATGGGTAGATCTTGAGGTGTTACATGGGTGTTTTAGGTCTCATAGCATCCCATAGAAGGAGATTGAGTCATTAAGAGAGGCTCTAGGTGTCTTTTAGTATCCCTTTGGCATTTTCTTTCCAAAAAGGCCAATTTGAATATTGTATGAGAATTTAAGAGTATTTTGAGGGTTGGCATGAAATGTAATGTTGGTAAGATATTATTATAAGGTCATATATGGGCATAAGAGAGTGTATAAGGTGTTATAAATGAATGATATGGATAATATGAGGTGATAAACTAAGTTTCATGATATAATTGCCAACTTGAGTGAAGTGACTTTGAAAGTAGGGAAGTTTCCCTTGTATGTAGTAAAAAATGTAACAAGTTTTTTGTAAAAATAAGGAAGCTAGTAGACTCATTTAGGATCATAGTGAGGTTTTTATGAGGCATGTTTACAAAGGAGAATGAAGGAATGAATGAAAAGAGAAAAAAACTCTGTATTCTATCCATGGTGACAGAGTTGATAGTTGTAAAGGGATGTGAATCAATAAAAGTTAGAATGTCTGAAATATATCCTATATAACTTCGTGTTGATTTCATTTTGTGAATTTAATTATTGTTTTGAAAATCCTTAAATCCCTTAGAATAGTATTTTTTAACTTTAATTTTCAAAGGTTTATGTCTTACAGGTCTATGATAATAATTATGTGTATGTTTCATTGAATCTAAGAGACTAGTGTAGAAGGAACCTTTTAAAGTGATGTATTATGAGTATTGGGTGATATACAAAAGTAAAACCATATGTTTATGGTGTTTTTCATGCATATATGACTTTTTTTATTCCAATAAGAGTAGGAGTTCAAAATATAGTCTATGAGTATTTTTTCCAAAAGAGACAGTCAAACAAACTGGGTGTGGTCTCATTAATCAATCATATGTGGATGGATGTTGTAGTAGTGTGAATATTATGGAGAGAGACAAAATAATGGAATATAATATTTATGGAATGATTCAAAACCTTAGGTAAAGTAAAAATGTGAAATTGAACCTTGTATTAGCTTTCCTAGTCTAACTGTGTCCACATAATTCTATAAAACCATTGATTTGGAGGTGTTTAGAAGTTGTTCAAGAAGAAATAGTGGTTGTCAAAGAAAATAAGTAAAATTTGGTCATGAGTATATGTTTATGTGTTACATTGGTGTGTTGGGTCTTATAATATCCCCCAGAAGGATATTGAGTCATTAAGAGAGTCTTTACATGTCTTTTAGTAGCCCTTTGGCATTTTCCTACCAAAAGGGTCAATTTGAATATTGTATGAGAATTTAAGAGTATTTTGACGGTTGGCATGAAATTTAATTTTGGTAATATGTTATTATAAATTCATATATAGGCATAAGAGGTGTATAAGGTATTATACATGCATGATATGGAGAATAGGAGTGATAAACTAAGTGTCATGATATAACTACCAACTTGAGTGAAGTGACCTCGAAAATAGGGAAGTTTCCATTGTATGCAGTAAATAATGTAATGAGTTTTTTGTAAAAAAAAGGAAGGTATTATAATAATTTAAGATAAAATTTAGGTTTTTAATAGGCATAATTACAGAGGAGAATGGAGTAATGAATGAAAAGAGAAAAAATATGTATTCTATCTATGGTGACAGAGTTGATAGTTATAAAGGGATGTGAATCAATAAAAGTTAGAATGTTTAAAATATATACCTATGTAACTTCATATTGGTTTAATTTTTTGAATATAATTTATGTTTTGAAAATACTTAAATCCCTTAGAATAGTATTGTGTAACTTTAAGATGTAAAGGATTGTGTCTTGCAGGTCTATAATAATAATTCTATGTATGTTTCATTGAATCTAAGAGACTATTATAGAAGGAACCTTTTAAAGTGAGGTATTGTGAGTATTAAGGTGATATCCAAGATTAAAACCATCTGTGTATGGTGTTTTTCATGCATATAGGACTTTTTTTATTCTAATAAGAGTAGGAGTTCAAAATATAGTCTATGAGTGTTCTATCCAAAAGAGACAGTAAAACAAACTAGGTGTGGTATCATTAATGAATCATATGTGGATGGAGGTTATAGTAGTGTGAATATTATGGAGAGAGACAAAATAATTGAATAAAATCTTTTTGGAATGATTCAAAACATTAGGTAAAGTAAAAATGTGAAATTGAACCTTATATTAGCTTTCCTAGTCAAATTGTGTCCACAGAATTCTATAAAACCATTGATTTAGAGGTGTTTAGAATTTTTCAAGAAGATATAGTTATTGAATAAGTTTATAATATATATTAAAAACCTTATTTATGTCTTAGGAGGATTTGAGAGTAATTATGTTTCATTATAAGCAAATTTATAGCCTCTTAGGCTAGTTACAGGATTGTGTAACCCTAGGTTAGGGTTAAAATTAAAAAGTCAAATATAGAGGGTTTAAACTAGTGAAAAGACTTTAAACTTGGGTATATAACATTTTTTTTGTAGGATTAAATGATTAATTAGTTTTTTTACTACCAGGATACAAATATGTATGGATTTAGTGGTTGAGCAAGTGAAGGGTTAGGAGATGTAATTAACAAGGTGAGTATAAAGGAAATGGTATTTATACATTGATTGAGGTTATGAAACTTATTTAAAAGTAGGAATAAGATAGAGGGTGTCCAAATAAGGGTTAATATTTTTAGGAAACTCATTAGAACATTTTACTAAGGAAGTTTGCATAAAAAAGGCTATAAGGAGTGGAGCTTGATTGAGATCTTGAGAGCTATAGGAGGTAGTTGAGGATGAGACAGAATCTAAGATGGGTTGATTTAATTAGGAAATATATGAAAGAGGTCATATAAATGTGAATATGCATTCATGAAATCTAAATCAAGAAATTGAGTTTTGGAGCTTAAGTGAGCTATTGGTCTAAATAAGCTTGTGAGTGAGAGGAGTTGGAATAGATGAACAAAAATCAGTGGATGAGTGAGAGGATCATGAAAGGCCTAAAGAAAATAAGGGAAGTTTCAATTGTGCTTAGACATTATATCCATGCATGAGGAGGTAGTAAGCCTAGTGAAGAGTTAAAGAACGATTGAGAAAAGAGAGTCAAGATAGTGAAGAATCAAGAATGAAGCTATGAAATTTATAGATAATAAGTTGGTTTGATAGATGAAAATATGTGGGATAATGTTGACATGGAATTAATATTTAAGAATACCAAGTAACTAGGTGCCTGTATCAAAGAATAGAGAGCCTAGTGAGTCAAAGAGAAGAAAGAACCAACAAAGTTAAGAATGAATTCTAAAGTCATTGAGACCCATATAAAATAATCAAAGTCATATGGATAATACTAAAGGGTTAAAGGCCTTGGGATCTACATCATTTTGGTATGAGAGCAAGAGAGATATTTTGCAATCAAGGAGAACAAACAAAACACAAGAAAAATAAATGTATGTGGCACGTTGGTTATCTCTCATTTTTAATGTTTTATGAAATGGAAAATATTTAATGAATATTATAGAAATATATGTGTCACAGATATTGAGACTAATAAGTGACAAAGTTTTAGAGAAAAGATAGGTAGAGGTGGAAGGTAAATAGACTCCAAGCTAGGAAAGTCAATAATTGAATAGAGAGGAGATAGTAGCATTGCAGGTAGGAATTTTATGAAAGAGGTGAGAAATAAAAAGAGAGATATAGGTATGAGAGAGTATTAAATTAAGAAGTTATCCAAGGAATGTTAAAAGAGGTACACCTGAAGATAAAAGTGCAAGAGCTTTTTGATGCTCAAGAAACTAGTGACAAACATAATATATACTCAGTCAAAGGTATGTAATTATTTATTTAATTTTGGTAAAGTATATTTTATAAAGTGAAGGAAGTTATTAGAAAAAATGTAATATGAAGCCTAAGGTCATTAAGGTTTGAGTGGAGAGATCTCAAGAAGAAGCTCAAAATAGGAAGCAATGTTTAAGTGTGGATAAAAGAGAAGGAAGGTTCCAAAAGAAGTATCGAAGAGATGAAATCAAGGTAGAAGAAACTTGCAAAGAGAAAATAAATAAATGAGAAGCTAAAGATGAAGGACATGGCCAATAAGAATTACCATGAGAATAATATGAAATAAGATAGAAAAGAGAGAATGTTAGAGAAGGAGATAAGAGACTTGAGGCAAGGTCTCAAGAGTATAGATCAGTCGATACTCATGATAGAGAAAATGTAAAAGCAAGAAGGATACCTATGGATTAAATGGGTTATGAAGGAAAATAGAGTGAAGTGACCAATAGAGATACTCATGAGAGAGAAAAGGCATAAGATAAATGCCTTGAGGAAAGACAAGATACATAGAAATGCCCATGAAGGCTTGAGGAAATGTAAGTTTCCAAATAAGTAACATGAAGAAGAACAGGTAAAGAGAGTTCTCATTATTTAAACATGAATAAAGATGAGAGAGAGGTGACAAAGGAATCACTTAAAGAATAAAGTAAGAAGAAGAGGAAATATTCCATGTAGGAGGAACTCAAAGGGACATTATAGTATATTATTTTTCTATCTAACATTGTATTTGAATTTATATATGTTGGTATGAAGAGATTCTTGAACAAGGTGTTGGTAGGAAATAGGATAAGAAAAACATCCATGCATAAAGATGATTGTGCAAACAAGGACAAGTTGTTGTTATCTATGAGAAAGGAAAACATTATGAAAAGGCAAAGATGAAGAAGATGATAGTGTCAAATATTTTCAACTAATCCATGAAGAGATAGAGGTTGTATCAGAATTTTTTGATTCCTTGGAAAGCATAGAGGAGAAAGAAGTAAAATCTAGACATATGAGAGAATTAAACAAAAAAATAACATGGAGGAAAATAAAATCAAGCTACAACCTATTGAGAAGGTATATGACATTTCAGATTTTTTAATTGATAATGCATGTGATAATGAAAAGGTACATGGACAAATTGGTAGGAATAAGGATAAAAACAAGCCTAAAAATTTGGGAAAAGATCATGGATATAGGGTACCATTTTGGATAAAATAACTAGTTGCATAGGTAAGAGTATAAGGTCTTCATCAAAGGGAAGTATATGGTAGAGATGCAAACAAAAAACTAGTAAATGAGGTAATAGCATTTCAATTTAAACAAATAGGTCAATGGAGTCAAAAGAAAGATAAACACATGAAAATCAAAGTATGGGTTCCCAAAGGCAAAATAGAAATAGTAAAGAAGGTTGTGATCAATTATGATGAAGAAAATATGCTCCTAGGAAACCCAAGAGAAAATCAAGGTAAGGAGATTACTGGTGATGACCTGCATAATGAAGCATTCAATTACATATTTATTAGAGAGGATGAAAAATGATAGAGTGTGTTTGAAAATAATAATGTGTATATATAAGAAGATGTTTAGTTTATATCTGAAAATGAGAACATTGATAAGGAAATGCCAATGCAAGAGGAGGCATTTGAAGGCCATAAGGTTGATGAGGAGTAGCTTGGACTTGAAGAAATAAAAGATCCCATATGGAAAATGTGCCAAAATTTAATAAGGAAAGTGAGTAACTAGAGTATCTCTCATAAAGAGATGAAATAGAGTTGATAGAGGAGATATTATATCCATGAAATTAGTTAGTTATAACAGATACTTGGTCATATTAGAAGGCAATCAAGGATAGTCAAGAAGCTCACAAAATGACCCTAAAGAAGAGGTATTTGTGCACCAAGAAATCAAATATTAAAAAAATAATTATTAATAGTGTAAGTCCATTTATATTATAAAATATATGAAGAGACTTCAATATAGAGAAAGAATAAGTACGAGTATACAAGAGGAGCATGAGAAAAGTATAGAGGCACATTGGCAAAAAATGACTCCAAAGAATCAACAAGTAGAAAAAGTTGAGTCAAATCACAAGAAGGTATATGAATATAATACGAACATAGTAGAGAAAGAGGCATATGAATTGAATTCAAGAGGGGTAGAGGCCATAGGAATGGAGTAGATTAGGAAATAGACAAGTTGATACAATACATGATGATGGAGGTAGACTTTTTAAAAAGACAAGATAAGATAAAGAGTAAAAGGTAAAGATCAAGAATATAGTTAGATAAATTAAAATAAGGTGAGAATAAAAATTTCAAGGAAGTACAATAGAAAGAGAATATCATGAATTGGAAAGCAAGGAGGAAAGATAACCAAACTATTTGAGTTAGAGCTCAAATCTTTCCCTCAAGGGGAGTATGATGCAGGGGCATCAAGGAAAACAATTAAAATTTGGTCATGAGTATATGTTTAGGTATTACATGGGAGTTTTAGGTTTTATATCATTCCATATAAGGAGATTGAGTCATTAAGAGAGTATCTACGTATCTTTTAGTAACCCTTTGGCATTTTCCCACCAAAAGGGCCAATTTGAATATTTGAATATCGTATGAGAATTTAAGAGTATTTTTAGGGTTGGCATGAAATTTAATGTTGGTAAGATGTTATTATAGGGTAATATATGGGATTAGTATGGTGTCTAAGGTGTTATATGTGCATGGTATGGAGAATATGAGTGATAAACTACGTGTCATGATATAACTACCAACTTGAGTGAAGTGACTTTAAAAGTAAGAAAGTTTCCTTTGTATGTAGTAAAAAATGAAATGAGTTTTTTTGTCAAAAAAATGAAGGTGGTAGACTCATTGAGGATCAAATTGAGGTTTTTAGGAGGCATAATTATGGAGGAGAATGGAGGAATGAATGAAATGAGAAAAAAAATAATGTATTCCATCCATGGTGATAGAGTTGATAGTTCTAAAGGGATGTGAATCAATGAAACTTAGAATGTTGGAAATATATACCTCTATAAATTCATGTTGGTTTCATTTTTTGAATGTAATTTCTATGTTGAAAATACTTAAATCCCTTGGAGCAATATTTTGTAACTTTAATTTGCAAAGGATTGTGTCTTTCAGGTCTATAAGAAGAATTATGTGTATGTTTCATTGAATCTAAGAGATTAGTGTAGAAGGAACCTTTTCAACTGAGGTATTATGATTATTAAGTTGATGTTTAAGATTAAAAAAATATGTTTATGGTGTATTTCATGCATATAGGTCTTTTTTAATTCCAATAAGAGTAAGAGTTTCAAATATAGTCTATGAGTGTTTTGTCCAAAAGAGACAGTTAAGAAAACTAGGTGTGGTCTCACTAATGAATCATATGTGGATGGAGGTTTTAGTAGTGTGAAGATTGTGGAGAGAGAAAAAATAATGGAATATAATCTTTATGGAATTATTTAAAACCTTAGGTAAAGTAAAAATATGAAATTGAACCCTGTATTAACTTTCCCAGTCAGACTGTGTCCATAAAATTTTGTAGAACCATTGATTTGGAGGTGTTTATAAATTGTTCAAGAAGAGATAGTGGTTGAATAATTTTAGACTATATCAAACAAACCTTATTTAGGTCTTAGGAGGATCTAAGAGAAATTATGTTTCATTATAAAAAAATTTATAGCCTTCTAGTCTAGTTACATGATTGTGTAACCCTAGGTTAGGGTTAAAATTGAAAAGTCAGATATAGAGGGTTTCAACTAGTGAAAATACTTGAAACTTGGGGATATATCATTGTTTTTGGAGGACTAAATGATTAATGAGTTTCTGTACTAGCATGGCATGAATATGTATGTATTTAGTGACTGAGCAAGTGAAGAAGGGTTAGGAGATCTAATTAACAAGGTGAATACAAAAGAAATGGTATTTATACATTGAATGAGGTTATGAAAATTATTGAGAAGTAGGAGGAACATAGAGGGTGTCAAAATGAGGTCTTATATTTATATAGAAACCCATTTTAATGTTCTAATTAAGGAAATTTGCATAAAAAGGGATATAAGGAGTGGAGCTTAATTAAGAGCTTGAGAGGTGTAGAAGGTAGTTGAGGATGAGAAGGACTTTGAGATGAGTTGAGTTAAGTAAGAAATATCTGAAAGAGGTCATATAAAATGGGAATATGACTTCATGAAAGTTATGTCAAGAAAATGAGTGTTAGATCTTATGTGAGCTATTGGTCTCAATAAGCTAGTGAGAGGAGTTGGACTAGTGGATGAATAGAAATTAGTGGATGAGTGAGAGGATAATGAAAGGACTAAAGATAATAAGGGAAGGTTTTAATGTGCTTAGACATTAGAGTCATGCATAAGGAGGCTGGTAATCCTAATGAAGAGTTAAAGAGCCATTGAGAAAAAGAGAGTCAAGATAATGATGGATCAAGAATGAAGCTATGAAAGTTATAGATAATAAGTTAGTTTTGATAGATGAAAATATGTAGGGAATGTTGACATGGAATTAATATTCAAGAACAAAAAGGAACTAGGAGCATGTTTCCATGAGTAGAGAGCCTAGTGAGTCAAATATTGGTAAAAAGTGTCAAAGAGAAGAAAGAACCAACATAGTTAAGAATGAAATCTAAAGTTATTGAGACCCCTATATAAGGATCAAAGTCAGATGGATAATACAAAAGGGTTATAGTCCTTGGAATCTGCATCACATTATTATCTTATTAGATACTTAATTTAATTAATATACTAATGTTATGATTTCTTAATGTTGTCAATTATATATACTCATTATATTTTTCATATTTTATTTATTGCCTCATGTCTTATGTGTTTTCTCTATTTTTGATTGTGAACATTTGAACTTATCCTTGTGTGAGGATCTAGGCCTATCATATGTTTCTATGGTTGTGTGACTGAAATTTTAATGTGTCCCTTATATGTGGCACCTAGCCTTCTATTATGTGATTTATGTGCTTTATATGTAATATTTATATGTATGTGTCATGGACATGATGCTTGTTTGTTATTGCTTGCTTAATTTTTGATTCCATAATGGACATCATGCATCTTTCCCATTTCTCAATTCCATGATCAATATCATGCATCCCCATATGAGAAGTTATATTGAGCTTTCAGTACTCAGTTTTGATCACTTATATGTGTGCCTCCTTGCTAACATTTATTTTAACAATGTCATTATGTATGATTATTTACACATACACCCTATATTAATATTTTTTCTACGTTTATATATTATGATTCCATGCTCCTCCATGTTATCATTACTACTCAGATTTGAATTTTTTCTTGCATATATCATAGAACTTTTTATTTTGAGTTAAACTATTTTACATGCTCCACAACTCACCTCAAAATAGGCGGCATACATAGTGACTTGTATTAGATACTAAGATCCTATAATATAATACATAGATAAAAGTTTATATGTTTCACAGAATTGGTCATAATTCATACCTAAAAATCATGTAGAAAGCAATTTTATACAACACTCCATTTGGAAAATGGCACATGCCGACCATGTCAAAAATAGTGAATTATTTTCCTAGTAGGTAAAAAAGAATCATTTTAAGAAATTATTAGAATTATAAGCAATAAATGGTAGTTTGAAATAGGTATAAGAAATTTATTTTCAAAAATATATCCTAGTTTATCTCATGATTTTCTCAATTTTGGGGAATCATGTGTGACATGTGTTTCAAGTTATCACACAATTTTTTTCTCAAAAAATCACATGACATTGCTCATTTATAGCATCCATATCCACTTAGATATGAGATTTGGGGCATTTGAACAAAAAATGAACACCTCCTTACCAGTATTTATGCTAGTTTCTCATATGGAGTGGAAATACTTGTTATTATCTATGTTATATACACTAGACTTAGATCATATCATATATTTGCACTAGTTTTATGGTAGTTTTGCATCATAAATGAGCCTTGGTTCACCTTTTTTAGTAGTTTTTATACCACGTTTTTCACTAGAACAATCCATTGGAATTCATAAATGAATTCCAAACTACTTCACCACATTAGTCATATAATGATGGATTCAATCACACCTTTAGTTATTAAACACACTCACTTATCAATGAGGATTGGGACATGCACAATTGAATCCAATTTCATCAGTGAATAAGAAATATCCAAGGGTCCTAGCCTCTCTAAGTCACTTATTTTTACACCAAAAAACATAATGATTCATGTACACAATTAGGTGTATTCATTCCTTATTATTATATCTTTAAGTTTTCTTATCGTTAATTCTTGATTTTTAATCTTAAGGACTAATTTTATACATATTTCATTATAGTTTTTGTGTCAATCAAGGTTAATGTTGTGGCCTATATTCAAGACTAATCTTCATAGTTAAGTTTAGGTACACACTTTCTTTTTATTCTAGTAATTTCATTTTTGTTGCATTATTAGATTAAAAGGGGGGTAAATGTAGACACAAAATTTAACATATAAGCTAAAATAATGTGATTGTGACCACTCCCTATACACATTTATCTCATGCCTCATTCCATAGTCTTTTGACCACGTTTATTTCACTCATATGTGGATGATAGATTCCTACAAGTAAATAATGATCTCAAAATATCCCCATTTCTCATTTAAAATAACTCAAGCTTATACCTTGACTGATCCATACTTATAGTTTAGGTTTCTTTACTCCTCAAACCAGTCCACTCCATTCAGACTATCTCATTCCCCAATCCTGTCTAGCTCCACCAACCACATCCTCCCATTAAGTAATGGCTAGTTTCTCAAATTCAAACTCATGTAATTAATTATCCCACACATTTAACAAGGCCTATCTGAAGTAATTCCTAATTGATCATTACAAATCCATAATTTCAATTCATTTTTCACATAAGAGTCTCACACATTAAAAATCACCAAATTATAATTGCACATTGAGATAAAATTTCCTATTTATCCCAATTCTAAATGCATACAACCCTAGTAGACTTGAGATAAAGTATGAATACACCTTCTAAGGACACAAGTCAATGTTTAAACACTTAATCACACTAGGATTACACTAACATTTAGTATTACACAAATATTTCACACACACCACCATAGCATGGGAGAACTACATGGAGATTGATTTATCTTTAGAGTATTGGTATTTAGGCAACACTCAACACAGGGGATGTTGAGTTTTAACACAAATTCAACCAGTAAACCCTTTTGCCATTTATAATTTTTGGTCAATTAAGCTAGTGTTATAAGTGAATAAGTTGAAACAAAGTGATTTTCATGATAGATTGAGAGCTCTCACATAGTCAAATAACACGCACAAGTGATGTGAACCTACCATATAAGTCACAGAGCATAAAACCTTACAATATGTTGGTACACCCTAAGGAAAACAATGTTCCCTACCCCTGCCCAATTCTAATGGCCTTGTATAGAGAGTAAGTGAAACCTTGTTCCCAATTCATAGTCAAACAATATAGTCATGTATCCAATTTTATAGTTTATATCTCAATCATTTATTGTTAAATTTATAGCTAGATAATTTTTTAAATTTCCCCTTTTAGCATATTTCAAAATATAGTAAGTTCTAAATTATTTTGTGTCATTTATTGCATATCTATATCATTATGGTTTTATGTATCAGTTTATATCATTTAGGTAATTAGCTTGTATTTATCTAAACTTTGATAAACATAAGGAAATGACATCACAAAAAGGAGTGCAAGAAAATTAAATAGTTGGGTTAAAGGTTTAGCTACCCAAAATGGCCAAATGGTATTCTAGAGAAGATTTGGGGAATAAATTTCCACACTTACCTAATTTTTAGAGATTTTAGGGCTTAAAACCCTAAAATTAGGGAGGTATGATCCAAATTTAGATCCTAATGTATTGGTCATGTATAATAGATGTTTACACTATGCCCAATTGTATATAATTTATAAAACACTATTTTAAGACATTTCATATTAAAAACATCATATAAGACATGTTACAGTAGTAGAGTAAGTGTGGAAGTGATCTAAACATATTCATAGTGATGAAGTCCACAATTTTCAACTCTTGAAATTAAGGGGTTTGTCATAGATAAAGAAACTACTTCTATTTGTAAGGTGGTAATTTTAAAACTACCTTAGGGTTGTGTAACCATTGGTGTATAGGTGGTAGTTACATAACTACCATAGATTTTAAAAACCATCAATTTTCATATATCAATATTTTCATCATCATATAAGGCATAAGTTGAATGATTGCAAACATTTTTTCTTCTCTTTTCTAGTTCATTTAAGCTTCTTGGCGGACTCTAAAGCTGAGAAGGAATAAAATTAGGTCTTGTACAAGGTATAAGAATCAAAAAATACAATGAGAAGTCTTAAATTTGGATTCACATTATGTTGGAAATTTTTTATGTCACATGTGTTTTGTTCGGTTTTATGACTCTCCAAACATAAGTGACAAAAAATTGATAACAAATGGATAAATCATTGTTGAGATGTTGATTTTTATCTGCATTTGAGAGGGACAACTCCCTCAAGTTATTATGGGCTTTTGGGAGGTTTTATGTATTTTTAACTAGAAAGAACAAAAACTAAACAAATTTGGGAAATGGTGGAAGTTGAAAATGTGATAAGAGTGGAGGAATATAGAGGTGAAGGTGAAAAAATCATAGTAGAATAAACTTAGAGAATGATTGGAATATCTCAGATTTAAATTAAGTGGATGAAAATTATTCCTCTCACATGAAAATGAAATTAGGAGCAATAGGTATGTGGGAATAAAATGGCTTGCTTGAAAACATAAAGTCTCCTCAAAACTCAGATTAGGTACACTAGATATAAAGACCATACACAAGATTTACAATACAAAGTCTATATATAACACCATGAGTTGCACACAACCAAGAAAAGTGAAATTTTTTAATGGATTCCATATCTATGAATATAAATAAAAATAAAAAAAAAACCCCATCAAAACCCACAAATATAAATAATGATTTAATCAATACATTTCTAATCTAATAAAAATATATAAATATAGATGAAACACACAAAGTTGTAGCTAGCCTTTCCCCAAGAGCTTAAACAAAATAACCCCTTTACAATTGCCATATCTCCATTTTATAACACATATGAGGATATAAATTAACTTTAATATTCTCATTTGTCTTCTTCTATTTTAGATTTATAGTTCACTTTTTAATAAATTTATTTAAATATTTTAAATAAAGCACAAAAATGGGCCCACCGAGACTTATACATTAGGTGATATATTTTATAAATAGTATGTGCCACACACTCACATATGAAACTAATATTGCTAAGGGACATTTGAATAAAATCTAAAAAAGTGAACCCATCCAAATTGTTTCTGAGGATGAAATAATTTTCATCATTTAATTCCCCATTTAAAAATATCTTTCCATCACTTCACAAGGAGCCAAAACAAAGTCAAAATGTCAAAGATATCGAAACATAGAGAATTCATGATTATTAGACCCATGGGGTATTGTCAAAACAAATTTTCTCCCATTTTGTTTTTCATCTATAATTTTACTCTAAGCATAAAATATTTAACATAATTGGATTGTTTGTTTTAATATATTTCCAACACTTCGAGTGAGAGCCAAAAATAGAGTTTGGATGTGAAAGACATGGCCAAAACTGTTAAGCATGGGATATACTAAGAGGGGGGGTGAATCAGTATATAATATATCTTATAAAACTTTCCCTTAATCAAATTCCAGTTAATCAAACATTCAAGATATGAAATAAAACTAAAACAATAAACACCACATAAGAGATAGACACCAGATATAACATGGAAAACCAATGTGGGAAAAACCACGAAGAACAATCTCAAGTATATGAATGAGCACCAACCCAAAAAATATTCACAAGCACCAACTTGCAAGAGCACCAACCCCTTTGTTGAGCACCAACCCAACAACTATTCATTGAGCACCAACCCACAGGAGTAACAACCCCTTTGCTAAGCACCAACCCAACAACTATTCATGAGCACCAACCCATAGGAGCACCAACACAACAATAATTCATGAGCACCAACCCCTTTACTGAGCACCAACATAGCAACAATTCGTGAGCACCAACCCACAGGAGCACCAACCCCTTTGTGTATACCACACAACTATCTCTCAATGTTGTTATCTCAACAAATATAGTTCATTACAATATCTCTTTCCTCTCTTTCACCTTTGCTCTTCTAAGCTAGATATAAAAAATACAAATCATATTCATCTCTCACAAATGCTCTTCTAAGACAGAAATTTCTATCTCAAATGAAACTCTATCTCTCATATTACAAATGGCTTCTCAAGCCTTTATTTATAGCTTTCCAATTGGCCTTTGGCCTTCCCCCTTTGTGACCCTTCAATCCTCATGGAAAATGGTGCCAAACTTGTATGACCCTTCATATCCTTGCCTTTGAAAAGTCATGTGGTGACCCTTCATGAGAAAAAATGTCCTTCCCTCTTTTGTCCTTATCTTGGTGACTTTTCATATTCCTCAAAGTGTCCCTTCATGAGAAATTGTGCCCTTACTCTTTTGTCTTCACTTGGTGACTCTTGGAATTCCCCAAGATGACTCTTCATGGGAAAATACGTCCCATCCTTCTTTTATCTTTACCCCATGGCTCTTTGACTTCTTCATGGGCCCTTCTTTTGTCTCATATGCAACCAAAAATATATTCGTTAATATTAAATAAATATTAACTCACATTAGCCAAGATATATTTATTACAAACAACATTAAATGCAATGGGGCCTTTTATCACCAATAATGCTATACCTTTGACATCAATGACAATATTTCCAATAAATCTAATAAATTGAGATGCACATGAAAATAAGAATTTTTAGGCCCCCTCTTCTCTCAAGAGATTGTACGATGACATGGAATTTTGAGATACTCACCCTACACCAATAGTAATCCATGACAAGTGGGTTTTATATAAAAACTATCAAGTTTTATACATTCTAATTGGTCACATATGTGTGATTAACACTAAAACACAAAACATCGTTTAGATCTAAGTTAATTAGCTTGTTGTGAATATTTCTCTTCCTTTTCACAACCACCACATCCATCAATTACTCAGTGTAATGTAATCTCTAGGTTAAGAAGTCTTTTGAGGATGACTACCACTAACAAAGATAGTTTAACCAGAGTGGAGGTGAAATAATGCTAGGAGATAAATTCCTAGGTTAGTGCTTCCCTAAATAATTAATGGGGAGGCTATGAAATCCCACCCATAAGTCAAAATACAAGAAAAAAATTGTATTAGGACTTTAGGGTCATTTTGGGATCACCCAAATCACTCAAATTTTTGGGAGTACCTTAAAAACATTCCTTCCATGCTTTAATTAAGTGACAAAACCAAAAAGAGGATAATTTTTGGATCATATAAGTTCTCTAAAGGGGACAGAAGGAGAGCATACATGATACACTTGATTTGTGAAGCAATCACATAATAAACAATAATAAAAAATCAAAAGATCTTAAGAGCACTTATCTAAAGTTTGAGTTTGTTTTAAAATAACAAATGAAATATGAAGTGAAATTTGCCTTTGATTTTTTTAGAATATAAACTAAGTTAAAACCATCAAAACATAATGTTATAATTCCAAACAGGGGTGTAGGATGTTCAAATAAACTTGCAACTTACTATTTTTAACTCTCTATTTTTTTGATATAGGGCAATCTTGTCATTATGAAAAGTATTTTTGCCATTAAATAGGATGATTCTTGCATTTCTCAAGATAATTTTATAATACATAGAGACATAAATAGATGGTTTGGTGATCCCATCAATTAGCAGGGTTATATCATCGATTAGCAGGGATATCTCACCAATATATAGGGTGAAGTCACCAAATTGATAAAAATGAAAACTAGGCATTTACCTACAAAGTTAGTCTAGGATGATTTCACTAATATTTGTATGACCTCTCCATTCCATAGGTCAAATACACCACTCTTTAGGTTAATTTTTCCATTCTTTAAAAACACACAAACATAGATTTAAAAATGCAAATGTCAATTTTATGGTTCACATGGTCAACCTTGTTGTTTCTTAGGGTGATCCAACCATTCTATAAGGTGATCCTGTTGATGTTTAGGTTGGATTTTCCATTTGTAGGTTGATATTTCCATTTAGTATAAAAGTCATAAACTATGGAAATTAGAGAAAAATAGCCTCAAAATAGGGTCTGAGTGCTAAATCATAATGGATAAAATGATGTTTGAGATGTGAGTCCCACCAGGCATACCATAATGTAAAATATGATTATGAAATAAGTTAGATCATGCATTAGTCAAGAAATCTCAAAATAATCATAAATAACTAATGTGTTAAGCCTTCTCCCTCAAGGGGTGGTGCTAATGAATTCAAAGAGATAATTATGAAAGCAATACAAGTTATACCTTCCAAGTAGTTATTCTCCCTAAAAAGTGGTCAATAAGCATGATTTTCCCCAAATTTGATGCTCCAAGTATTCATCAATGAGGTGTAGCATGAGCCTCTATCATATCTTAGTGCATCAATGGTTTAGGTTATTTAATTTGATCTAATTGGATGAATAAATGAATCTTATCTATAGCAATTTCTGCACAATAAGTTTTCACAACTAAAGCTATAAAATGATGGTCTTGGCTCTCTTATTTATAGATTTTTAGGATTTTTCAAGATCAACCATGACCATCCATTTTGAGAACAATATTTGAGGTAATGGATTGATTCAATTTTGGAGTGAAAAGAAATACATATGATAATTAATATTTGGAAGAATGTCATGTCCCCTTTTAAGTTGACATCTTCAGAGTTAATGATTAGCCTATTATGTGACCTTCATAGGCTAATAGGATGGATAGAGGGTCATGATGGAGCTTGGCTTAGCTTCGACTAGAAGAATTTATCCAGTTGGCTTTTGTTTAGGTTCTTTCAAACACCATTTGCATGGGTTCCTATTATTTAGGGATGTTTGGCATGCAGCAGAGCACCCCTGTTTTGGTATGATCATGTGCGAAATCACTTCCTTATTCACCAACTTCAGACGGTTTGAGGATCAGACGTGTATGAGTTTTGGAATTGTGATATTTGTATAAAATATGATCCTTAAGACAAAATATTTATAATGCATTAAAAGAGAACTAAAATGGATTCCAAATGTGAAACATATGAAAAAATATAATTTTTTTACCTAACGTGCCTAACGTACCTACTAGTCTCCAGAGTTACGTATCTTTGGTATAAAAAACATATAAATTTTTGGAATCTAAGATCTAAAGTAAAAATTATCCTTGATATAATATATTTCCAATGCATCAAATGAAAACCAAAGCAAAGTCCAAATGTGAAACACATGACAAAATGAAGGATTTACACATGATGTACCCAATGTACCTATTGGGATCCAAAGCTCAGGATCTTCAATATGAAAAATTTATGAAGTTGTGGAATTTTATGTATAAATAAAATATGATCCTTGAGATAATATCTTTCCAATGTGTCAAACTAGAACAAAAACATAATTGATATGTGAAAAATATTAGTAAAGATAAGATTTAAAAATGTTGTCACTTGAGGTATGAATGGTGCTTGATTTTTTTTAGTTTATCAAAAATGTCATTCCATTAATTGAAACATGTAGATGACTTGGTAGACCCTTGAATCCTAGCTGACCTAGTGGAAAATTTTTGGTTCTCCACATGGAAGCTAAAATTTTAAAAATTTCATGAATTCAATTTTTTGGGTACAATAATTGGCTCTAATGGTGGAACAACATTCCTAAGAGGAATACATGATAAATACAAATTATCTAGTGACCAAAGTATTATCCACCTTATGGATAACATGTAGTTCATATGCATATAATGATCTAGCCAATTGGGAGCTAGTTTGCCTATTCCAATTGTATGGAAATTAACACACACTATTAGAATAAATCATTTCCTCATAAGCTCCACATAATTTCATCCTAGAACTCATAGTATATGATGCATAACACACATTCATGTGTCACTTCAAACAACTGGAAATTAGTTCACCTATCTAGATCATATGGTAAATGAACATGCATTATTGATCTAGATTATTATCTTGAAATTTCCACCTACACGTTGAAATTATAGGTATTTTTTAGATGTTTGGAAGGATATACGAGGACAAATTTCCTTTGTGTTTAATAACACAAGTTGGTTTTTTTGAATAACTTTAGAAACAATGTTACCAATAATAGGTATTGACACAAATCATGATATCTCTGATCATTAAATAATGGGTGTGCTCATGTTAGAAGGATTTGATCAATAAGTGTCCTATAAAGGGATTTATATCTTACAATCAGTTACAACAAGGGGAAGGAGGAACACCATAAAACTAATGCATTTATTGAAAAGTCACACACATAAAAATGTATATTTTTTTTAGAAAATAATAATCCTAAATGGTTATGCAGAATATAAAACATAAACCTAATAAGGGTTTACACACCCATTAATAGGTTCAAAATAATATGAACCTTTTCTTTATAGCTTGAGAGAAACTAGCAAGGTAAATGATACTTAGGTATCAAGAAACATGGGGATTGAACTAAATGGATACAAAAGAGTCTTTAAGAATAAACATTATATTTTTTTATGTTAAATATTAATCAATATATTGTGTTCACTCGTATGTATGTTGTGGCACTCATGATTCAACCCATACTATTATAGAATTGATGAAACTCGATTTGTATTACTTCCCTTAATAATTTCTCATTCTTGAATTGAGTTTTCTAAACCTTATTTAAGTCAATGAGTGAACGGGGATGATGTTTCCATTTATGGAGTGTTTTCCTCTAAAACATATATCAATCCATTTTTCTCTTGCACAACACTATGGAATTATTCTTCTTGAACTTAATCGAATAGGTAATGAAGTAGTAAAGTATCCATTTGCATTGTTTGTTCATTAGACTCATGATTATAGGGTTATACAACTATGGAATCATGTTCATGATGATAGATAAATTAATCCCTTTTAATTGAAATTCCTCTAGATTTCTCTTACCAAATTATAGAAGCAAAGGGGAGAAAATGATCTCTTCATTACTAAATTCATTCACAATAGGATCTTTCTCAAATGTGGGTGAAGAGAATGATCATTTATATCTTCACAAAAAAAAATCATAAAAGGTTTCAAAATATTTTATTAGAATCCAAACTTCATGATGATGAACAACATCAACTTATTATTTTTCATTTCTATTAATCTCTTTTTCTTTGAAGGACACTGAAAATGGATTTTTAAATAATTATTACATATATTATATTTCTTGTAATAAAATTTTAATATTTTATTTAGAGCACCAAATGAAATAAGTTGATTCCTCTTTTGGAATGTTCACCATGGTATTTAGTCAAACCGTCACTTTCATCCCCAACATAAAAAACTTGTTATTTTTATATTTATTCCACCTTGTGCAAGTTTTGGAGGGGAAAAATTTATCTCTTTTTGACTTGTACAGATCTATTAAAATATTTCAAAAACTATACTCTCTTGGGATCAACAATTTCATGATTTGGATCTTATTTAAAAATAAAGATAAAGATAATACCATCTATCCTATTTATAACACATATGAGGATGAAAAAAACATTTCGTATTATCATTATTGTCCTATTTTATTTTACATTTATAGATAAATTTTTAATAAAATGACTTAGATATTTTAAATAAAGTATTGAGTGGACCCATTAAACCTTATCCATTGGGTGTTATAGTTTGTAAATAGTATGTGCCACAAACTCACATATAAAATTAATATTGTAAAGGAACTTTTGAATAAATGTCAGAAATGAACCCAACAAAAATGTCTCTAAGGATTAAATATTTCACATCATTGAATTACCCATTCAAATATCTTTCCATGGCTTCGAATAGGAGCCAAAATGGAGTCAAGATGTGAAGGCTATGAAAAAATGGAGAATTCAAGAATAGTGAATCTATGAGGTACTATAATAATGACATTTACTCATTATTGTTTTCCAGCCATTTTTAACCTAAGGATCAAATGTTTCACATAATTGGATGGCTTGTTCTAATATCTTTCCAATGTTTTGAATGAGAGCCAAAAATGGAGTCTATATGTGAAAGATATGGCCAAAACAAGAATATGATTTTTTTCCTTAGAATTATTACATACCTAGTATACCTACCATGCCCAAAGTATCTTATGTGTCTCTAGTACCTACCACCCCATGTGTCTGGCTCATCAAGGAACCTACAAGGCTAGATCAACCTCTTCCAATGTTTTGAATCTTTGGTATAAAAAATATATGAAGTTTGGGACTCTGATAAATAAAGAAAAGATTATCCTTGAGATAATATATTTACAATTCATAAAGCAAGAACCAAAATAGAGTCAATATATGAAAGATAGAACAAAATGTAGGATTAACACCTGACATGCCTAGTGCATCTATTGGACTCCAAAATTTTGGATCTCTAGTATGAAATATTTATGAAGTTTGGGACTTTAATATATGAATAAAAGATTATCCTTGAGATAATATATTTACAATGCATCAAGAAAAAAACAAAATAGAGGATGGATGTTAAAGTTATGACAAAATGAATAATTTTCACATAGTGCACCCAATGTACTTGATGGGCTCCAAAGTTATAGATCTTCAATATGAAAAATATATGAAATTTGGGACTTTAAGATTTGAAGAAAAAATGATCCTTGAGATAATATATTTCCAAAACATCAAATGAGAACCAAAATAGAGTCCATATTTGAAAGATATGATGAAATGGAAAATTTGCACTTGGCATGCCCAGTGTACCTATTGAGGTCCAAAGTTTTAGATCTTTTGTATGAAAAATATATTAAGTTAAAGACTTTGATATCTAAATAAAATATGATATTTGAGACAATATATTTATAATGAATAAAACTAGAACCAAAATGAAGTTTAGATTTGAAAGATATGACAAAATGAAATATTTTCACACATTGTGCATTTGAGGTATGAATAGTACATGATTTTTTTTGTTTTCTAAAAAATTAAATTCACTCATTTGAAACATGTAGAATAATATGTACACCCATGAAGCCTAGCTGACTTAGTGACAAACGTTCAGTTTCTTTATGTGGGAACCAAAATTTTAAAAAATTCATAAATTCAAAATTTGAGTATAACAACTAGATTAGACTGTGGGACCATATTCCATAGAGGATTATAGGATAACTCTAGATTATTGGGTGAACATTGTATTATAGAACTTTTGGATAGTGTTCAATACACATACATATCCTGATCTAACTAATTGGGAGCCAGTTTGCCTATCCCAATCATATGGGAATGAAGACACACTATCGAGACAAATCACTGCCTTATAAGCTACACATATTTTCATAATAGAAATCCTAGTAGATGATGTGTATCACACACCCATATATTAATTTGGCCAATATGTAGCTAGTTCACCTATCATAATCATATGGTAAATTAACACACACTACTTAGCGACATCATTGCCTTGTAAACTCCATCTAATTTTTTGGGTTGAAATTATGGGCATTTTTAAATATTTGGAAGGATATACAAATAAAATTTCCATTTATGTTTAATAATAAAATTTGATTTGTTTGAATGTATAATGGATCTTGGTCGAGATCATGATATCTCTGATCATTCAATAAAGGGTATGTTCATGCTAGAAGGATTTGACTAAGAAATGTCTTATCAAGGAATTTTTATCTTATAATTAGATCCTACATGGGGAAGGAAATAACACCAAAATATTATTGAATTTATTAGAAACATGAATTCACACATAAAAGTAGAAAACAACATGAAAGAGAATAATCCAAGATGGTTATACATAATAGAAAACACATACTTATCAAGGGTTTATAAATACATTAATAGTTTCATAAAAATATAAGCATTTTATTAATTTCTTGGGATAAACTTAGAAGGTAAAGGGGACCAAAGCACTAGGAAAAATTCAAAACAAGATGACTGACCTAACTAGAAACACAAAAGTCTTTGGGAAGAAAGTTTGGATATTTTTGTGCTAAACATTAACCAATATCTCATGTTCACTCATATGTATGTTGTGATACTCATGAATCAACCCATATTCTTTTAGAATTCCTAAAATCAGACTCTAGGTATTTACCATAATGACTTATCTTTCTTGATTTTATTTGTCCAAACCTTATTTTATGAAATGAGTGAAGGGAATGATGTTGTCATTGGACTATTTTCCTCTCAAACATAGATCAAGCCATTATTATCTTAAACAACATTGGGGATATATTCTTATTGAATTTGATCAAATAGGTATTGAAGTGGGAAAGTATACATTTGATTTGTTTGCATATTTGAATCATGATCATAAGGTTTTATGACTATGAAATCATATTCATATTTCCATAGAACTTCATCACTTTGAACGAGAGCCAAAACAAAATATAAATGTGAAAGATATGACAAAACATAGAATTCATAACTAGCACAACCACGAGAAATTATTAGAACAACATTTATCCCTCTTTTTTTCCATTAAAAAATGCCTCTAAGGATCAAATATTTTACATCATTAGATTGTTTGTTTCAATATGCTTCCAATGCCTATAACGAGAGGCCAAATGGAGTTTGAATACGAAAGATATGGCCAAAAAATAATATGTATTTTTTCATTTACATTTTGGTTCACATAGAGTACCTTATAAGAATAATGTACCTACCCTGACCACACATATAGCTCACCCATGTGCCTATGAGGCTAGATTGGCCTACCTTAAAAGTCTTGGATATTTAGTATGAAAATATATGAAGTTTTGGACTTTTATATTTGAATAAAAGATGATCCTTGAGAAAATATATTCTCAATGAATAAAAAAATTCATAAAATAGAGTATGTATGTTAAATATATGACACAATGGATGTATTATACTTGGCATTCCCAATGTACCTGTTGGGCTCTAAAGTTACAAATATCCAATAAAAAAATTTATGAAGTTTTTGACTTTGATATATGAATAAAAGATTATCCTTAAGATAATATATTTTCAATTAATCCAACGAGAACCAAAATAGAGTTAGAATGTGAAAATCATGAAAAAAATAATAATTTACACCTGGAGCACCTATTTTACCTAAAGGGCTCCAAAGTTAAGGATCTCCAATATGGAATTATATGATTTTTTAGACTCTAAGATTTGAAGTAAATATGATCCTTGAGATAATATATATCTAACGCATCAAACTATTTTTAAATTAGAGTCTAGATGTGAGATATATGACAAAATGAAGTATTTTCATCTGGCATGCCCAATGTGCCTATTGGCTTCCAACGTTTCGGATCTCTAGTATAAAAAATATATGAAGCTTTAGGCTTTTATATCTAAAAAAAGATTATCCTTGAGTCAATATCATTCTAATGCATCAAAATAGAAAAAAAAAATATTACAAATGTGAAAGATACGATAAAAAAGATTTGTACATACTACACACTTGAGGTATGAATGGTACTTGATTTTTTAGTTTCTCCAAAATTAAATTTACTCAAATGAAACATAAAAAATCCCATGTTCACCCATGAATCCTAGATTATCTATTACTATACTTTTGGTTTCTCCATTTGGAACTAAAACTTTAAAAATTTATTGAATTCAAATTTTAGGTACAACACAATGCAATTTGAAAAGTTGAGTCTTTTTTTCTTGTTTTCTCATTGTCTCGTAGTTGTAGATGGTTGGTTCAGTTATGTTGGAGTTAAGATAGGTGTTTGATACTTATAGGGTAGTCTTATATACAAGTTTTTGATAGATTAGTAGTGATGATTATGTCCACGAAGGCCATGTTGGTAATACATTGAAATTATTCACATTACATAGTGAAAAGGGAATGTAATTGCCTCACCCACTAAAGTTTTTCCCACATTGGGGTTATTCAAGATAACTCATAGTCAGTGTGAGATTTGTTTATTCTTGGTCTTTAGGTTCACATTTAATATGTTGTACATTTCATTTCCATCACTTGTTTACCTTTGTCATAACATGATAAATATCTTTGAAATGTTTTATTTCAATCATTTTTGAGCTAGGAGTCATATGATCAATGCTGGTGAAGCTTAGAGTGCAATATCCACCTAGTTTAAGGATCAATTTTAGATAAATTTATTCTTGAACCCCTATATCCTCTTTGGGAGTGTTGGGAAACCTAATCCTTCCCTTAAAAAAGATTTATAACCAACTGACTCATTTTCTTAGCTAGATAACCAAACTCACTTGATGCAATAGGAAAGGGAGAAGTTATCACTATTAATGGTTTTGATGTTTATGCTAAAGGAATTGGTGTAGCCTCAACCTTAGAATAAACCTATTTTGGTTCCTCATATATGATTTTTTATTTTATTTTAGTGATGTCCTTTACTTGGAAAAGGTTTTTTGGATAATCTACTTCACACATTGCCTAATTTATAGGTTCTTCTCTTGAATAAAGTGGTTACACAAGTGGATTTACACACCGGTCATTAGTATTTATGCCAATCCTTCTTTTAGAATTTGATTATCCACATTCATTTTTAGCTCTAAAACTCATGCATGGTAATCATAAATCTTCTCATTTTTTCCTTGGGCTAGCTTTATGGGGCTAGCTTTATGATGTTTGTCATGAGATCTAAATATTTTTTTATGCACAAAATTCTTGAAGAGAATTATCATGGAGCAAATCCGTTGAAATTTTAATAATATCATTTAATTTATTGATATAAATAAACATAAAACCATGTAAAAATGTAAGAATAAATCATTCTCATTGTTCCCTTCTTTTTAAACCTATTAAAAATGGACGATATTTCAAATTATTGAATGAAGGAAATAACATTTTCCTTAGATTTGGATTAAAAATAGGAATCTTAAACATCTTCATCTATCAAAGATAGTTATTCCATGCCAAAATTAAAAATTTCCTTAGCTTATAATTTTATTATGTAAAACACCATACAAATGCTTAACACTGTAGTTTTTTTGGTTAAATAAGTTAAAAAATCATTAAACCAATGATACATGAAGATATGAATAATAATAATAATAATAATAATAATAATAATAATAATAATAATAATAATAATAATAATAATTATTATTATTATTATTATTATTATTATTATTATTATCTCAAATACTAGAATAATGGTAGTGAAAATTGGAATGACCACATTAAAAATTAAATTTTCTTTGGTTACATTATTCATAGTAAAAAATAAAATGACTATGGTAAAAATAACTTTACTATGGAAAAAACTTAAATGACCATGATGAAAACTAAAATTAATATGGTAAACACTATGAATAGTTAAAATGAAACTACCACAATAAGACTAAATTGATTGTGGAAAACACATACTCATGGTAAGAACAAGATTTTTGAAAAATTAACTGTATATTGGATTGAAAAACAATTTTAAGGTTACCACCATTATAGAATGGTGCTATAAATCAAATGAAAATGTCAACCCAATATTGCGCTCAATATATATTTCAATAGGAACTCCTTATGCTATGATTATATTATAAATGTATAGATTTAGTTGTGGTGGTGTGAATTTGGAGAGAAGTCAACAAACAAAATACACAAGTAATAGGAAAAATATTAAAAATAAGTCTATATGACAATTAAAAATAACCCATAGCTATATTAATGGAATTATTTATGTTATAGTCTCACCTAAAAAGTGAAATTGGCTTCCACAAAGTTTTACCATGTCTATACGTACTCCACTCAATATCCATTTAAACTTAATTTTTGAGAGAAAATTCACATTCACAAAACCCAAGCTTACTTAACACTCTATCCCTAAAACTCTAAGATTATCCTTATGTCTGTATCTACATGCATCTCCATATATGCGCATGAAGGTGTACACATTCATTTTATATAATCCCAAGTCCTTCCATATCATCCCAAGATAAGATAAGAAATTGACTTGGACCTGTTAGAATATATATTTAAACTCAAATATTTACACATAGGATTATCACTTGGTATAAAATTAGATTTTCACATGGGAGAACTAACCAATAATGAATTAGCATAGACTTTTTACTTGTCATAATTTCCTAGACTTTGTCTTAATAATGGACCAAACATTATAGAAGATATATGGAATTGCTCACTTGGAATCATTAAAAATATAATATTATTTATTTGGGACCACCTTGATCCTAGTGACCTACTTTCATGACATTGATACTTTGACATTACCATGACTGTGTATGATTAATATTTACTTTTTACCATATACCACCATTTTCAAAATATTCCCTAAACTATTTTGACGACTGCCATGTGGAGTATTTACTATTTAAAATATGAAATTCTATGGTGTTCACCATTATTATTTGGTGGGAGTTGATAAATTCTAATAGATGATACTAATGATTATAGTTTATATCAAATTATTTAAAACATTTAAACTAATGAGAATTAAAATTTGGAGGGAAAATTTTGATGTAGATAGCTTCAAAATATAAAAGTTCACTAATGGTTTCTTTGATTACCATTAGATACAAATTGAATAAAAATATAAGCCCAAGACCACCTTACCAATTGAATGTGGGTCATTCACATACATTATAGCCCTTTGGGATAAAGGTTGTGTCAGAGGTATTTTTTAACATCATGGTAGTGGCCTTCAAGGTATTCATCTATAATTTTATACAATCTTGTCTTTAAAATTGGACCATCTACGGGCTACTAAAGGATCACATAAATAATTCAATGTTAATGTTTTAGTGGTTTTAAGAAATTCAAATATATTTTTTTACCTAATAAATATTTATTTGCCTCACGTTTTGGCATATTTTTTGGGTATGTCATATGTAAGGAAGGAATGCTTGTTGATATCATGAAAATTTAATTTTTAAATTTTAAGCACCTTGCTCTCAAAGGGATGTGTACACATTCTTGGTTTAGATGGGATGTTTATAGATGTTCATCCTAAACTACATGAATTTTATTGGTCCATTAGAAGATATATTGCAAAAGTATGGACCTTTCATCTTGAAAGAGAAGAAAAAATAGATATTTTACACATTGAAATAAAATTTGGAAAACACACCAATTTTATATTTTCCAAACTTGAAAGCACCATTCCATGTTTATGTTAAGGAATCTAGGTTGGACATTGACATTATTCTTGTGTAGTGAGGAGATTATAATGTTGACCACACTATATACTTTTACAATAGGTTTTTTTCCAACCAAGTGAAATTATAACACTAGTGAGTGGGAGGCATTGGCCATGGTGTATGCACTCCATAAGTTTTGATAGTAGTTTATTTCCATTGTGTTTATGTCCTTCACAACCCATGAGGATTTTAAGTATCTCAATTAACATGTCATTTTTTCATAGGATAATTTTTATATGGATAGTCTTATTTTAGGAATTCAAATTTTCTATGGTTTTCAAGCCTAAAAAATAAAACTATGGACCAAACCACTTATCATTGATAAATATAGGTGAGTATATGCAAAATATATAATATTGAATTCCAAATGTGTAGCTTTATATCCAATAGATAATTGAAGACCTATCTATCATTACAGTATTTCTCACTTTAGGGGTCATCACAAGTGATTGGAAGACCAAAGACAATAAATGATTGGGAGTCCAAACAACACCATATCAGCTCATTAGTGGTAAGTAATACAAACTTGGGCATGATGATGTGTTGTGTCGATATGTCATAGAACATTAATAATTATACGCCTTGTGATAAGCTTTATGATGGAATAATTTGTAGCTACTATGATAGTGAAGCCAAAGTGCATAAAAAATTATTCTTTGGAGTTTGGTGGCTGATAATCTATAAGGATGCTAAATAATTTGCACATGAATGTGACATTTACCTATGCATTAGGACACCTAGTATAAGATATGAAATGTTGCTAATTCCAACCATTGTATAATAACCATTTAAGAAGTGGGATATTGACTAAATTTGTCTTATTTATCTTTACACATACAATATTGATGCATAATATATTATAACATAAATGGACTATATCACCAAGTGGGCAAAGGCAACCCTAACTAAGAACTACACTGTAGTTATGGATATGCATTTTTATTGGAAAAAATCAAAGAAGATTTGTATGTCCATTAAGTCTCACAAGTGATTAGTGTAGTAAATTTTTGGATGAAACAATGCAAATTTTGTTAACTGAATTCATGGTGGTGTACCACAAAATTACTCCCTACCACCCATAATAAAATGGGATAGTGGAAACCTTTAAGACCATTGGGAATAGATTTGACCAAGATTTATAATGTGAGGCATAAATGTTATGATGAATGAGTCCTAATAATACACTAGTTATATAAAACATCTTAAAACCTAATATATAAGTCCAATCCCTTTTAACATATCTTTGGTAAAGAGGTAATTTTCTAATAGAATCTATGGTGCCTTCCCTATATATTTCATGAACTGGATGATTGGATGATAAAGAATCACCATACATGTGGATTAAGGAGCTAATGAATTTGGATAAGAAATATTTCTTACCTAAATGGATTCATGGGATTGATAAATCATTAAATAAGGTGTGGCATGATAAGCAAACAACCAATATAATTTTGTGAAATGATGCACATGTTCTCTCTAGGGCTAAGTACATGAAGCACACTTGAAAACTACACATTTAATGGATGGATCCTTATATCATCCATGATATACTAGATACAGGTGCATGAAAATTGTTCACCTTTTATGGTAAATGTTATTAAGTCATTTCAATGAGAGTAGTCTCAATTATTTTCACTTATAATCACTAATGGATTATCATGAATAAGGCAGATGAAGATGAAGATTCCAATGATAATACCATTAAAGTTAGACCAACATTTTTGTAAATATTTAATGAGGAGGCATGAAAAATAAATTATAATATAAAACCCTTTAAGAATTAGAGGAGAATATAAGTCCACAATGAGTTGGTCAAGGCAAAGGGGTTGGCAGAAAAGATGAAAATGAAAAAAAGAGGAAAATAAGAAGATGAAATGGAGCTAGAATACTCTAAGGAAGATTTAAAGACTAATTGAATTAATAAATCATGATTTTAAACCTATTTAAATTAGAATCTTATTTTTTTATAAATAATGTGGTTTCGTCAATGGTTTAATCATGCTTTAAACCCACTTTAAGGTGCATTGCAATCCAAAAGATTCTGAGTAAATGCCTATGGGCTTGCTTCATGTGGAATCAAAGTATATATTATAAAAATAAGAGGAGGTCGGATGTGTACAATAAATAGGTATAAATAATCCACCTACCCTTATAAGTACATCACCTCTAAGGTAACCTTCTCCATCAAGATTAGGGTCACCACCTAGTACAAACTATAAAGCAAAAGATGACATTGTACAAACTCCTCTTGGAAGAATACAGACAATTTCCACCAATGTATGAAAATTTAGGATGGATTAAAGTTTTCATATTATAATAGAAGGACATGATGAAGGAAATGAATCAAATACTTCACCTTTGTGCAAGTATCCATATCCTAAATAAATAGGTTCAACCATGCATGCGAGATGCCAACAAGAAAAATAATAAGGGTCTCAAGGACATGGTGAAGTGGAAATATCCCCAAGTATATATTGTATTAGATGCAATATTTTTATAACTAAAATATTTAATTACTAGAAAATAATATAGATTTGGTCACCATGGGTACATTATGATTTCAAGTGGATGCGAGAGTACATAATGAAAATGGAAAGGGTGAGGTACATACTAAGAAAGAGCCTCCAAATACCATAACAATTTTAGATTCAAGGTCTCATTTTCATGAACCATATACAAATGAATAAGAGGAAGAAATTGAAGAAGGGTAGAAAGATAAGAAAATATGCAAACAGATAAACCAAATGAGGAGCTATTTGTGTGGGATGTGTTATGCAAGGAGAATGTATTTTTGAACACTCTTAAATATATCTTATTTATTTTTGATACCCACTTGGAAGAGAATATTTTTAAGATACCATAATTTTCTTACATTCAAAGGTGTTATATTCATTAGGCAGAGAATGAATGCTCATTAGTGTGAACCCCCTGACCCTGTCAAAAGAGAAATTAGGATCAACCTTAGTTAAGTTCACCACCAAATTATATTGAAAAAACATTATGGATAGTTACAATGTGAAGAATTGAAGACAAAAGATAATAGAAGGTGATCATAATCATTCAAAAATGAAAAGGAATCTAGTGGTTTTAGATGTAAATTTGGAAAACCTATGCATAAAGGTAGAGTAGAAATAAAATAAATTAATGATGAGTGTGTTTACACAAGGATTATAACATTTTGAACACCTAGGTTTAATGGTGGATAAACTATTTTTTAAAGGAAAATAAACTATGGTTTATGAGATATAGTGGGTGGGGGGACTAAACAAAGCACAAAGAAAGTTGTATAATAAATTGGTAACTTTTTAAAAACTAACATATAATATATGTGAAAATGTTATGCTAGATAAGTAGGAAATTAGAAAATTTGAAAGAATAGTTGAGGTTGTCAACATGGGACTACTAGAGGAGGAATCCAAGAGTGATTAGTTGGATAGAAAGGTATGTGAAACAAAGAACAAGGTTTAAATGAATAATTTGTTTTAGAGATGCTAATGATTTATAAGAAAAAATTGAGAAAAAATTAAGGAACTAACAAAGTCCTTCAACATTTTGAAACACAAAGTTGATGATGTGGAGAATAAAATGATCAAGGTTTATGAAAGGAATTCCATATACTTCAACAATATAATACAATGAGTTATAGAGAACAAGGACATTTTTTTGAAATAAATAACCTAATGGATGAACTATGAAACAAGGTCATTGTTTTCTAGGTGACACTCACAATGATCCATGTGTAGTTGTGCAATTTTTACAATTATTATTTATGTACCTACACAAATTTCACACAAATAAAAGGTGTCCTTCATGATGCATGTATTATGCATGCACATAATTATTTTGTAAGTTCTATACCAAACCCTTAATGTTTCAAAAAACACTTATACACCCATGCATTTCCATGTGATACTTAAGTTTTATATATATCCTCTTGTGATTAATATAACCCTTGTGACATCATGTGTTCTATACAAAAATATTATCTTCACATAACTTTAACATGCCAATTACTAGTTACACTGGAAAAACATGAAATAACTTGTAACCATTATCCTTGTACCCATCAATAATTTTAACTACAATATTTTATTATCTATAACTATGACATGCACATCTATCCTATTTCCAATGTCATACATGATCATAGAGATAGATAATGTGTCATAAGTATATGATATTTATCATATACATATATATTGACACCTTTAGTCTAGATAAATTATATGAATTGTCTTCCCATTCTAATAATAGAAACTTGTGTTCCTAGACTTGTTTTAGCAATTTAAATATTTTAACGTTTTCCATATTTAATATAAGTTACATTTACTATAAGTATTATACATCCAATTTACTTTAATTCATTTTGGTTATACTTTCCATAGCTTAACACATTTCACACTCTTCATAACCTTGCATCATATCTCTATATGCATGGTTATTCCCTATGCACAAGATCCTCAGATGCATGGTGTGGATCAAAGGAGTTAGAGAATAACTCTTTTATATGCATATAAACACACAAAACATGATATAAGGAAGGATTACTAGTTATTTTTATTTCATCTGATTTGGAAGAATGTTGTATAAAAATTAAAATGGATGATGCTTAGATGTAACCTGAGGTAGATCTAGATGTCCAAAATATTTTTTGGATGCCATGGAATCATAATGCACCAATTTATTTTTTTAATTCCATGATTTATGATGTATCTCAACATTACTTACAACATTCTTAACAATGGATTTATCAATCATTGGTAGTAGACTCAGGACTACAAAATCGTAGAGTGTAAATGCAAGACAAGTGTGTAGTGTAGAAAATTTTATGTAATGTATGTCATTTTTGTATGTATTAGTCTTATATATTTACTAAAAAAAGACTATATAATGTGAAAATAATCCCTTGAGATATAATTGAAAAGATAGACTGTGAAGTGCCAGAGCTTTGTAAGTTCTACATATAATGATTAATTGTAAAGGAAAATATTTCTAAAATATAAAGTTTATTATAGAGATCAGAAGATGGTTTTTTAGAATGTATTTATTTAATTATTTCATGAATAGTGTATACCATGTTTTTCTTGAAGATTTTTAATTAAATAACAATAATGAACATTTTGTATAATTCAAGTTTGTGTTTCTCTAAATAAACATGTAATTCTAAACTAAATGAATACTCAACCTATTATATATTTTTGTCTACATTCTAAACCTATATCCTACTTCACAAAAAAACACACATTATCATGTGTTTATGGGTTTTAAAATAACCTATGCTAACAATGGTGTAGTGTGTTTGAGACTTTGAAACATGTTGAGATGCTTACCTAGACAAAAAGATTTGGAGTGATGATTGGATGAGAGAATTCAAAATTTCATAGAATATGAGGCAAAATAGATATGAATATCTATGAGAGAGGTTAAAATGGGGAATATAAATGGTGATATATATTAAATATTTTTGTATGAATATCCTAAAATGCTAACTGTATGGTTTTCAATAATTGATTATTGTTGCTTCAAGTTGAGAGAAACATAACACTTTGTTTAGACTAAGGAAAAGATAAATAATTTGTATACCAATTGGATGCATACAATATATCATTTGATAAATACTAAATTTAATGATATATAATTGAGTTTTTAATTCAAGGGTACATCCCATTCAAATTTACATAAGATTTATTTGTAAGAGCTCACTAGGGAAACTTTCTACAACAACTACCTACTCTGATTATGAAGCATAGTATATGGAGCATTCAATTTATGTGTTTTAGGTATATCTGTGATGATGAATAACTAAGAGAAAAAACTTTAACATACATAAACCTAGAAGATGAAGGACAAATAGAAACAGAATAAAAATTGAATGTTGGGACTAGAGTGAGACCTATGATAATAGAAGAGATGGAAAAAATAGAATAATCCTAATATATTTGTGAGTAGAAATAGATTAGAGAGTTAAGAATACAATGGAGGAATGAGATATTAGAGAGGAGCTATAGATTATGGAAGTTATGGATATGAGTAAATGAGAGGGCCTAAAAGAGGAGAAACCACAAATGAGAGCACACAATGGATATATATTGGGAAAGGGATTCATAAGAGAGTGGAAATAAATTAGATAAGTAGTTATAATAATTATAATGTTGTTTTAGATCATAGTTACAAGGGATAATGTTGTTTATATCTAATAAAGACCAATATTTCAAATAATTTATGTTAAATCACAAGATTAAAATAATTCAAACAAATCATGATTCACATATAATGATCATTCATTTCAAGAGTAAACATCCCTTATGCCTAATTTATAGATAGAGAGAAAAAGAAAAAGTCAAATTCAATCTAGTAAAGATAGTAAGTGGTTTGAATATTTTAAAAATAAATCTATAAATATAGTGAAGATACTAAGAAAGTGTTGGTTAAGAAGAAATTAATATAAGTTGGATTTCTAGTTGCAATAAGTTTTAAGATGGTAGTAATATTAGTACACAATATCTAGGAGTTTTAGGTGTGAGCACATAAATCATGGATTTTGATTTATGAGTTTTTATCAATATGGAATTGTATCATAGGTCTACTAACCCTAACTAGTACATATTAACTTACAAGGTGAAATGGTAGGTTAAAGGTGTAACTATAGATGATGCAAATAAGTGCAAGCCAATAAGATCCTTAATAGGTAGAGCAATAAAATTTATGTACAAAAGTGATGTTTCCAAATTAAGTTTTTAGGATTTTAAAAATGAGATGATAGGTTAAGTTAAAATGATTAAATGTATGAGTCAACCACTACAATATCTTAAAGAAATTTGCCAAAAAATAGGTGACTCTATATGGGATTATTATCACATGTTCCATGATGTAATGAACATAGTGGGTTTTATATTTCAATATATGTATAATGACACATGGGGTTTATAAGGTTTGTGACCTAAGATTAGGTTTTAAATTTCTTAATATTAGTTCACTTGCAAGGTGGATGCTCAAACAACTACAATTTGGGTGGAATAAATAGAGGACTGTGGGAAAGTCCACAGTCTACTAAGAAAATTGGTGTAATGATATATTTTTTGCACAATATGGGTGAGATGAATGAAAGAAATAGGCCCAAGATATGATTTTAGTGTATGAAATGAGAAAGAGAGGGTCATTATAATAATGATTGCCCAAAATTCAAAATGGAGACTTTTAGATCTTTCAGGTAGTAAGGCATGTGACTACAAAATGTCATCTCTTAAAAAAATATAATCAATAATATTAGAGTATATACTATAATTTTTTCAATTCACACAATCATGATGATGAAAATTTTAGATTTATCTAACAATTAAGGTAAGACATCACAAAGAATATCTTCACAATAGAATTACAACAAATCCCTATTAAAAAACTAGGGGTTTCAAGCTTAGATGTAGAGATGAAAACTATGATTCAAAATACTCTTGGATGGGTGACAACCTCATCTCAATATCAGCCTTAGGGCTTAGCAAGTTGGACACTATAGTATAAAAAGTGTAAGATAGGATGGAATCCACCTTTCCCTCAATATCCATAGTCATGGAACATCGTATCACCCCAACAAAATCAAACAATATGGGATCCATTTTCTCCCAAAGGACCATTTGGTTGATATGATAGTAAAAAAAATAAGGGTGGGGTAAATTATAGTGACAAAGAGGATATGATGATTATTGACAACAAGGTTAGGGTTTTCATCAGAGACAAGGGAGATATAGAGGTGGGTGCCAAATTAGATACCAAGGAGGTAATTAAATACCAAATGAACTACACATTGATAAATGATTATATATTATATTTTTGGAGAATAAAATCACTTCGCATGAAATTTTATAACCAATCCATAAATTTAGGTCTATTGTGCATATTTTAGAGTTATAGGATAACATCAAATAAAATATTATAATGTGTTATAAAATCATAAAAAATAAAAAATGCTATGAAATGTGAACACGGTGAATTCACACCCAAAGGATCTTACATACATACAAATAGCCACTAACATCAACACATAGAACATGGATTACCACTGTAATAGATGTCACAAAATCATCAACTTAGAAAGGTGTAACAAGTCATGTATCCTCATCCTATAAGGGAAAAGGGTTTGATGTATCAAGAAACACAAATATTGTAGAATATACAAACCCAAACTATGTTTAAGAGTGATTTTATAGTCATTGTTGCATAGATATATGGTTAAATTGTATGCATTATGAGGTAGGATGGATTAGTTTTTGCTTTGATAGATCTACTAAAATTGGTAAGTTGATGTAGGGGTTGAGGATTATTAGGTCTACAACCTTATTTAGAGATAAATTCAACTTGACAAGGAATATTTAGACTAGAATATCCTCTTGTATGTTTATTATATATTAGCTCAACCCACCATGTTGGGTTATACCTTTGATTCAACTTGAAAATGCAAGAAGGTGGGAAAATAAGGTTTTTAGGTCTTGTATTTAGGCCTACTAACTAATAAAATTGAATAAAATTCCATATAGACTGAAAAAAAGTTTAAAACCACTTTTCAACACTTAACATACCTCATAACACTCCTCTCCATAATATTTCATGAGTTTTGATTGGTTCATTTTTGAATTAGATAGATTTTAGTCCTTTAAAACCCTATTTTAAGGTTTCATAATTGTGCAAAGGATGATAGATTAAATTAAATAGGAATTTAAATTTTAATATCTATTTTGGAATATTTTTTATTTTAAAATGTTCTCTACACATATATTTTACTCTGTCACACACTTTGACAATTTAACCAATCTCAAGACATGATAAAAAATAACTTTTCTTAAATGTAGAAGACTTATAATTGTATCTTTAGACCTATAAATTGAATGAACACTATTTTAAAGTAATAAAAAATAACATCTACTTACACATGATATAATTTTGAAATTTAAAAATGGAATTCAAATAGGCAGTCTTTCATATTTTCTGGTACAAAATGTGTTACATAGCCCTAACTAAACCTTGTCTTCAAAACTTCCTCCTCATTTTATTCAATTATTTGAGTTATTGATATTATTTACTTGTTTTATCTCTCCTTTTTTGTGCACTCCTATCTCTCCTAACTCTCCTTTCTTTGCTTTAGGATCCTCAATTATCTAACTAACTCAAAAACTCAACCTAAGTCTTAACCTTAATTGAGCTTGAAGTAGTCAATTATGAATTAAGACATTTGGACTACTTCAAAACATGTGCCAAGATCTTATTTGACACATATATGAAGGATCATGATAAAAATATGAAATATGAGGTGATAAAATCTCCTAAAACACCTTAAACAAGCTTAAAAATTCAAATTTCCAATTTTGGTGGGAAACTTTAAAACAAGCCAAAATGATCAAATAAAGCAAAGCACAGCATGGAAAAGATTATGATAGATAAAATCTGACCTCCTAAACCTATTAAAGACCAAAATTTACAAAAATAAACAGTTAAATATAATGTTCCTACATTAGGCTACCTGAGAACAAAAACATTCACGAGCTCTTGCTTATGAGGTCTTCAATGGTAGTTTTATATTGAACTATTTTTGATGGAGTCAACCAAGAAGCACCATTAAGAGGATTATTTTTACACTTAACTAAATATTTGAGCTACTCCTTATCTATCATTCTTTTGACAACCTAATTGTCTAAAATAGCTTCTAGTTCATTTTTATGTGCCTTGGGTAACTATTGTTTTTTGATCAATGAACTATTCACCATCATATTCAGATGCATTTATTGTGTTTTATTCTACTATATAAGGATATAGGTATGATACATTGAAAATAAGTGATATACCAATATTACATGGGAGTTATGGTTCATAATCATAAGCATAAAACTTTATCAAGACCTTACAAGGTCATATCTTATTTAAATTTAGTTTATTATATCCACCTTCAGGAAACCTATCCTTCCTAAGGTGTTATAACATCAAATATCATACCTAAAAATTCACTTTCATCTTTTTTTATCAACATATCCTTTATACTTACTATAACTCAATTTCAACTACTTCTTGACTTGCTCATGTATCTCTTGGATGGCTGTATCAAAGTCTTCACCTTCAACATTTCTCTTCTCTTACTTAAAAAAATCTCTAAATTAATAAACACCTCTAGGATTTATCCCATAAACAATATGAAATAGATTAAAAATTGTACTCTTATTAAGTGAATCATTGTATGCAAAGTTAAATTGGGATAACACATGATCCCATTGATTTAGACTATCACTTACCAAATATTCTAACCATCAGTTTGGGATGGTAGGTTGAATTGAAAATTAATGTAGTTCCTAAATTTCTCCAAAGTATTCTCTAAAAATTTCCAACAAAATATGTATCCCTATAAAAAAACAATGCTTCTAGGAATTCCATGTAAGCTTACTACTTCTTTAAAGAACAAATTAACAATATTTGTAGCATAACTTGTCTTTGACTTGCTAATAAGTGTGACATTTTTGAAAATATATCAATAATAAAAAAATGGAATCATTAGCTCATTATGTTCTTGGCAGACCCAATACAAAATCCATGCTTATTATATCCCATGTCCTATTTGGAATAGGTAGTGGATGATATAGTCTTACTTTTTGACTCTTTCTTTTGGCATTTTGACAAATCCTACATATTTACAAAAATTTAATAACATCATATTGCATTATTGACCAATAATAATATGAATTAGATTAATCAAATCTCTTTATTTATCCCAAATGTCTTACTAAACTACCACTATGCTTTTTTTCAGCAAATTGTCTCTCATAAACCCCTTAGATATGCATAGTTGTTTGCATTTGAATAAAAATCCTTATCAAATAATTTAGTCCATTCATGGACTCGTATCCATGATTTTTGGATTACTAAAAGCCTCATATGCTTCCTTGAAATATGGATCTTCCTCATACAACTCCTTTAATTATTCAAATACTAAACTACCCATTTGGGATTCATGTATGATGACACTTCTCCTAATAAATGCATCAGCTACCTTATTGGATTGCCCACTCTTATGTTTGAGAAAAAAATAATTTTTTTCTAAGAACTCTATCCATTTCACATGTATTTGACTTAACTTACTTTCACTATTGGCGAATTGCAAAGCATAATTATCTATATAAATCACAAAATCCTTATACAATAAATAGTGGCTCCACTTCTTCAATGCTTAGATTATGGCATAGAATTTTTCATCATAGGTTGAATACTTCTTATTAGTTTCATTTATATTTTCACTACTATAAGTAATATTCCTTCCTTATTGACTCAAAATAGTTTCACTAACTAATCCAATAGCATCACATTGAAATTGAAAGAGTTTTTTAAACTCACGCAAGGCCAAGATAGGCTACTCAATTATATTTTTCTTCAAAAAATTAAATTTCTTCTTTTCACATTTTATAGTTTTAACAATAAGTGCATAAACATCACTAAACTTTTGTTAGGGTGTGAATCCATTATTCATAGGTTACTATTCATGGACACTATCCATAGTCACTATTCATGGTGACATGTCATGTGAGTGATGTGGCAAGTAGATGATGTGGCATGTGGTATGCATGTGTTGCATGGTGATGTGGTCTATAGGAGATGTAGATGATCTAGAATGCTAGTTATGTGGCATGCATGTGATGTGGTAGTAAGGTGATGTGGTATAGGCCCATAGAAGGTCCTTTTAGTGATCAAGATGATGTGATGTGGAGTGGGGAGTAACACTCTACTAAGAGACATGATTTATCCTTAGTTATCATATGTGGGTTGTCACATGGTACAAAATATAAAAGGTTGGTGTGGAGTGCATTTCTTGACATGTCCAAGATTACCTTGTGCGGAGATAGTCTAAAGGTGATTACAACCCCTTTTAGAATTGTGAGGTCACATGGAAGAAGAAGACAAGATGTGAATTAGTGCTTATTGGCCTCATATGTGTGAGTGGTGAGCCAACTTTGGAGTCACATGGAGGTGTCCCATGATCTTGTCTAGAGTAAGAATCTACTTTGTTGACCCTTGGAGATGATGACAAGAAGAAAACTATTGAGTGTTTGGACTCACATGTGAAACTAGGGAGTAGGTTTTGAAGCCATATAGAGATGTCATATGTTCTTGTATATTGGATTATATTCTTTTAAGACTTTTGGCACATAAAGATAACAACCACTAAGATCACATAGCACCCCACTAAGTGTGGCACATTTTTTGGATGGCCACTTATTATTTCTTCTCCCCTCTCTCTCATTGTAAATGATATAGTAACATGATTCTCCTTTGTATTTGGTAATCCATTTGTAATTTAATATGGATTCCATTTGAGAATAAATTCAAGATGTGGGCTTACATGTTAGGAGGTTAGAGATTAGAATACTTGAAAGCTTAGCTCACTTAGATGATTGGGTTGTAAGCATCATTCATACTTAGGTGGTTATATACTGTAAGGTTTAGATGAGAGCATAACTCACCTAGTTTTTTGGAAGCATGGATATCCTTGAGGTTAGAGGTTATGGCCTATAAGGATAGGAAAGCTTGTCTCACCTAGATGAAAGCATGGACTTTGGACCTTGGAGGTTTATTAGCTAAACTCATGGAGATGGAGGTTGATGCTTTGGAGCTCACCTTGAATGTTATGGTTGTTAGAATAATAATGGAGTTGCATGTTTCATATTAGAATTTAGATCATATAAGGATTGGTTGTAAAATTTACTCACTTGAGTGATTATAAACACTAGAAAGGAGTTGGTGTTATAGAGAGAGTTGCTGATGAAATATGAAGTCTAAATGTTGCCTTTGCCTTGTGGTTTTTTCCCTAGTTGTTTTAGTAGGGTTTCCATGTATATCTTAAGTAATGTGTATAGGCATCTAATTCCTATCATTATTTTGCTAAAATTGTCAATCTAAATGATATTCTATGACAATGCACAATATGGACCAAAATGACTAAAATGCTATAAATTATTTGAACTTATCACGTATAGATGCCGATTTATACTCATGTATCCCTAAATGGGTCAATGCATTTTATGTGATTATTGTATTTTATTAAATCATTTAAAACAAATTGCAAACATGCAAAATGACATCCTAGATCACTGAAATCTTCTAATTTGGCATCACATGTTACGTGCATGTGTTATTTCACATCTATAATACCCTATATAGGGTATTACCCTATACATAATTGACATCTTATAATTATACTTTAGTAAAATGACATTTTTAACCAGGTTGATTAAACATGAATTAATTTTCCAAAGAATTGTAAAATCACTTAAGAAAATTAAACCAAGTAAAGGGCTTAAGTAGAAATTAAATAAAATTTATTGAATATCTATTTACTAGAAATTAATTATTTAATTATACATCATCCTATGACAATATCACAAAGTTATCATCCATAAGAAATTAATGGGATTAATATCAGGCTTAAGCTCTCTCATGCCTCATCAATCCCCCTTCTTTATAATATCCCCTATTTCCCTTGAATTCTGAAACTGTATGTTTTGGATTGTTTTGTATGTTTTGATTTTTTTGACATTTTTTGCATGAATGAAAATGCAATTTTTGCAAGATAAATTTGAATAGATTCAAATAAATAAATGAATAGAAGTGAACTCTTTCATCCAACTAAACCCTGATCTTCTTATTTACTTTAGATGATTATAATAAAGATCTCTTGCACACAAATAGAATAATATAAAATACTGTTTTAAAAACCTAATTTTTCCACAATCTATAAATAAACCCTAGATCTGGTATGGCTCAGGTTGTTTTGTAAAAAACATAGTCACCAACATCGATTATACTACGGCCATCGATCGCCTAGTGTTGTTACTCTATCGACATCGGTATTGGAGTCGGCTGATGTCGACCGGTGTCGGTCTCTTCCTATCGATGTCGATCTCTGCTCGGCCTATGTTGGTCTCTGTGTTGTCGATGTCAGTCTCTACACTCCCTGTAGTGCTGTCTGGCCTGCTGTAGATGCATATGGATTTACATGGATCTATATAAATTTTGTACCGAAGCAAATAAAATATAGTTCAACCTATATGCTGGACACCTGATCTGAAGAAATATGGCACTAATGCAAAAAATCTTTATCTAGATAATTTCTCAAACAAAACCTAATGAAATAAATACCTGTAAACCTCTGTGATAACTTATGTATGAAGTTATCTCTCAAACTGGTAATAGATTAGCTGGTATCTCATAGCCTCTAAATTGCACACACTGAAGAGTGTACATTCTCCAATGCAACTAGAATACTAGAAACCCTTGGCTCAGTCTTCTCAAAAAATCCTTAGCAAAGTTTGTCTTTAATATCAATAATCAATAATCATAATTATATCACCTCCCTCAAATGAGAAACCCTTATATCCTCAAAAAGGTGTGCTTTCCCTAATTAGGGTTTCATAATTAAGAATTAGGGTTTCATAATTAAAATATGATAAATAATTAATATTTAATTAAATTAATCAAATATTAATATCTCCCTCAATACACGTCTGATCCTCAAACCGTATGAAGTTGGTGAATAAGGAAGTGATTCTACACATGATCATACCAAAATAGGGGTGCTCTGCTACATGCCAAACATCCCTAAATAATAGGAACCCATGCAAATGGTGTCTAAAAGAACCTGAATGAAAGCCAACATGGATAAATTTTGCTAGTCAAAGCCAAGCCAAGCTCCATCATGACCCTCTATCCATCCTATCAGCCTACAAAGGTCACATAATAGGCTAATCATTAACTCTGAAGATGTCAATTGAAAAGGGGACATGACAATCTGCCCCTCCTAAAATTTCTTGTCCTCAAGCAATCGCTGAACAATAAACCAATCAGTCCACTTGGATCCCAAATGTAGTTATGATCTACACTACTGTTAATCAATGCAAGCTCCTATAATTTCCTCTAAAATATAACCAAGAGGAATCCATAATCAAATTGGTGAATGCAACTCAACCAATCTCCAAAATCACAACTACCAAATGGAACTACACCATGGTCACTAGCCATGGTCTCATCACCTAAACTCCTATGCATCACTGATAATGAGGTGACATCACATGCTAGATAGCAATAACACAACCCAAATTTGCTGTCAATCAACTCCTACTCTAAGTCATGCATCAACAAACTATCAACCACAACATCTATCACCATGCCATGTTTATCACAACTCTCATCCCATGGCATCAAATCATCCCATAATTGATGACAAGCACTTATAGTGTAATGTCGATAAAATGCACCACTCTTAATCAGTGGCTCAGACCACAATCTAGAAGAAATTAACTACAACTAATCACTAACCATGCCTGAACCAACTACTACCTCTGAAAACACCTCCAAGGGAGTAGTATCACAAACATGGACCAAACCAACTGTTGGCTCACCAACATCACAATTGATCCCTGATACAATCTCACTAGTCCTTGTGCCATTAGTAGTAGAGACCATCACCATATCAGGTTGACTACCATGCTTAACTATATCACCCAACTCAACTGAATCTAAATTCAGTGGAAATGAACTAGGTAAGCCAATACTAGCATTGAGGATAGATATATGCTCATCCCCACTATCTCCAACGATCTCGACTATGGACATCCTTGGGTCACCAGATACCACACCCTGTGGCTATACATACTCTAGTAAAGACTGAAGTCACTCTAACTCTATGGTCACCTCAGCCAAATGAAACTGTGACTCCTCAAAAGCCACCTGTGCACTCTCAAGAATCTCAAAAGTCACCTTGAGCTGCTGAGTAAGCTCACTCACCTTACCTTCCTTGGCCAATAATGCATCATACACTGTGCTGCCCCACTGCATAAGATAACCTCTGTCAGCTACCAACTGCATATAATCCTATCTCAGAATCTAGATAGCCTCCCATAAAGAGTGGATCTCTATCAAGGAAAAATAATTGCCTCCCTGCTCATCGCTAGTAGGAGAACCCCATCCATAAATTGCTAATAACTGACAAGTAGCATCAAAATATTCGCAAGCGATAGCAATGTCTCGCTCACTAACTCTCAACTAACTAGACACATGATGGCACTGGCTAGATTGTCTCTTACAATCCTCCTCTAATGCACGGTCCAAAAGAGTAGACTCAAAATCACTGATCTCTAGAGTACTACCATCCATACTCTGCGAATCAACTCCAAAGCTCATATCAACATATAGAGTATCAAAAACTATTGCATCACTGTCCAACTCCTTCGTACTAAAATAAACTGCCGATGAAACTAAGTCCTCAAAACTATCCACTACATTCTCTTGGGTGTCATCTACAATAATCAGATCTTGGGACTCTTCTACAATCTCTGAATCTAGAGTGTGAATGCTAGACATACTCATATCATCATCAACATGTGACTTGATTGTAAAAGAAAGCTAAGTCCTTGCCACATGCACTAACTCCTAAACTGAACTCACCTCAAGACAAAGCTCATCCACATGTCTCTCAGAATCCTAGAGAGCCAACTGAGTACACACCAAGGAATTCTAAGTATCCTCCAGCTCATTAGAAAGCCGGTCAACCGCCTCTTCCTTCTTGTTTTGTGATGTGGACTCTTTAGAAATGGATGTCATATACCGTACTAATTTGTCTTTTATTGTAGGGTGTGAAAGCAATTTATTCATCCTCCTCTGGTTTTCAACCAACTTGTTCAAACTTTGTTTAAGCTTCTCCATAGTTTTGTCCCACTATTTCTGAGTACTTGAAGTAACCATGATTAACTAGCTGATTCAATGTCCAATCTACCCAACAAGATGGTAGGATAAAAGCTCTGATACCACTATAATATCCCCTATTTCCCTTGAATTTTGAAACTATATATTTTGGATTGTTTTGTAGGTTTTGATTTTTTTGACATTTTTTGAATGAATGAAAATGCAATTTTTGCAAGATAAATTTGAATAGATTCAAATAAATAAATGAATAGCAGTGAACTCTTTCATCCAACTAAACTCTGATCTTCTTATTTACTTCAGATGATTACAATAAATATCTCTTGCACACAAATAGAATAATATAAAATATTGTCTTAAAAACCTAATTTTTACACAATCTAGAAATAAACCCTAGATTTGGTATGGCTCAAGTTGTGTAAAAACACAATCAGTGATATCGGTTATACTGCCACCATCAGTCACCTGGTGTTGTTACTCTGTCGACATCGATATTGAAGTTGGATGATGTCAGCCGGTGTTGGTCTCTTCCTACCGATGTCAGTCTCTACTCAGCCGATGTCAGTCTCTATGTTGCTGATGTCAGTCTCTGCACTCCCTGCAGCGCTATCCAGCCTGCTGCTGATGCGTATGGATTTGCATGGATCTATACAGATTCCATACCAAAGCAAATAAAATATAGTGTGGCCTATATGCTAGACACTTGATCTGAAGAAATATGGCACTAATGCAAAAAATCTTTATCTGGATAATTTCTCAAACAAAACCTAATGAAATAAATACTTGTAAACCTCTGTGATAACTTTTGTATGAAGTTATCTCTCAAATTGGCAATAGATCAACTAGTATCTCATAGCCTCTGAATTACACACACTGAAGAGTGTACGTTCTCCAATGCAACTAGAATACTAAAAACCCTTGGCTCAGTCTTCTCAGAAAATCCTTAGCAAAATTTGTCTTCAATATCAATAATCAATAATCATAATTATATCACCTCCCTCTAATGATAAACCCTTATATCCTCAAAAAGGTGTGCTTGCCCTAATTAAGGTTTCATAATTAAAATATGCTACATAATTAATATTTAATTAAATCAATCAAATATTAATATCTCCCTCAATACACATCTGATCCTCAAACCGTCTGAAGTTGGTGAATAAGGAAGTGATTTCGCACATGATCATACCAAAACAGGGGTGCTCTGCTGCATGCCAAACATCCCTAAATAATAGGAACCCATGCAAATGGTGTTTGAAAGAACCTAAACAAAAGCCAACTGGATAAATTCTTCTAGTCGAAGCTAAGCCAAGCTCCATCATGACCCTCTATCCATCCTATTAGCCTATGAAGGTCACATAATAGGCTAATCATTAACTCTGAAGATGTCAACTTAAAAGGGGACATGACATTCTTCCAAATATTAATTATCATATGTATTTGTTTTCACTCCAAAATTGAATCAATCCATTACCTCAAATATTGTTCTCAAAATGGATGGTCATGGTTGATCTTGAAAAATCCTAAAAATCTATAAATAAGAGAGCCAAGACCATCATTTTATAGCTTTAGTTGTGAAAACTTATTGTGCAGAAATTGCTATAGATAAGATTCATTTATTCATCCAATTAGATCAAATTAAATAACCTAAACCATTGATGCACTAAGATATGATAGAGGCTCATGCTACACCTCATTGATGAATACTTGGAGCATCAAATTTGGGGAAAATCATGCTTATTGACCACTTTTTAGGGAGAATAACTACTTGGAAGGTATAACTTGTATTGCTTTCATAATTATCTCTTTGAATTCATTAGCACCACCCCTTGAGGGAGAAGGCTTAACACATTAGTTATTTATGATTATTTTGAGATTTTTTGACTAATGCATGATCTAACTTATTTCATAATCATATTTTACATTATGGTATGCCTGGTGGGACTCACATCTCAAACATCATTTTATCCATTATGATTTAGCACTCAGACCCTATTTTGAGGCTATTTTTCTCTAATTTCCATAGTTTATGACTTTTATACTAAATGGAAATATCAACCTACAAATGGAAAATCCAACCTAAACATCAACAGGATCACCTTATAGAATGGTTGGATCACCCTAAGAAACAACAAGGTTGACCATGTGAACCATAAAATTGACATTTGCATTTTTAAATCTATGTTTGTGTGTTTTTAAAGAATGGAAAAATTAACCTAAAGAGTGGTGTATTTGACCTATGGAATGGAGAGGTCATACAAATATTAGTGAAATCATCCTAGACTAACTTTGTAGGTAAATGCCTAGTTTTCATTTTTATCAATTTGGTGACTTCACCCTATATATTGGTGAGATATCCTTGCTAATCGATGATATAACCCTGCTAATTGATGGGATCACCAAACAATCTATTTATGTCTCTATGTATTATAAAATTATCTTGAGAAATGCAAGAATCATCCTATTTAATGGCAAAAATACTTTTCATAATGACAAGATTGCCCTATATCAAAAAAATAGAGAGTTAAAAATAGTAAGTTGCAAGTTTATTTGAACATCCTACACCCCTGTTTGGAATTCTAACATTATGTTTTGATGGTTTTAACTTAGTTTATATTCTATAAAAATCAAAGGCAAATTTCACTTCATATTTCATTTGTTATTTTAAAACAAACTCAAACTTTAGATAAGTGCTCTTAAGATCTTTTGATTTTTTATTATTGTTTATTATGTGATTGCTTCACAAATCAAGTGTATCATGTATGCTCTCCTTCTGTCCCCTTTGGAGAACTTATATGATCCAAAAATTATCCTCTTTTTGGTTTTGTCACTTAATTAAAGCATGGAAGGAATGTTTTTAAGGTACTCCCAAAAATTTGAGTGATTTGGGTGATCCCAAAATGACCCTAAAGTCCTAATACAATTTTTTTCTTGTATTTTGACTTATGGGTGGGATTTCATAGCCTCCCCATTAATTATTTAGGGAAGCACTAACCTAGGAATTTATCTCCTAGCATTATTTCACCTCCACTCTGGTTAAACTATCTTTGTTAGTGGTAGTCATCCTCAAAAGACTTCTTAACCTAGAGATTACATTACACTGAGTAATTGATGGATGTGGTGGTTGTGAAAAGGAAGAGAAATATTCACAACAAGATAATTAACTTAGATCTAAACGATGTTTTGTGTTTTAGTGTTAATCACACATATGTGACCAATTAGAATGTATAAAACTTGATAGTTTTTATATAAAACCCACTTGTCATGGATTACTATTGGTGTAGGGTGAGTATCTCAAAGTTCCATGTCATCGTACAATCTCTTGAGAGAAGAGGGGGCCTAAAAATTCTTATTTTCATGTGCATCTCAATTTATTAGATTTATTGGAAATATTGTCATTGATGTCAAAGGTATAGCATTATTGGTGATAAAAGGCCCCATTGCATTTAATGTTGTTTGTAATAAATATATCTTGGCTAATGTGAGTTAATATTTATTTAATATTAACGAATATATTTTTGGTTGCATATGAGACAAAATAAGGGCCCATGGAGAAGTCAAAGAGCCACGGGATAAAAACAAAAGAAGGATGGGACGCATTTTCCCATGAAGAGTCATCTTGGGGAATTCTAAGAGTCACCAAGTGAAGATGAAAGAGGAAGGGCACCATTTCTCATGAAGGGACACTTTGAGGAATACGAAAAGTCACCAAGATAAGGACAAAAGTGGGAAGGACATTTTTGGTCATGAAGGGTCACCACATGACTTTTCAAAGGCATGAATATGAAGGGTCGTACAAGTTTGGTGCCATTTTCTATGAGGATTAAAGGCTCACAAAGGGGGAAGGCCAAAGGTCATTTAGAAAGCTATAAATAAAGGCTTGAGAAGCCATTTGTAAGATGAGAGATAGAGGTTGATTTGATATTGTAATATCTATCTTAGAAGAGAAATTATGAGAGATGAATATGATTTGTATTTGTTATATCTAGCTTAGAAGAGCAAAGGTGAGAGAGAGGAAAGAGATGTTGTATTGAACTATCATTTGTTGAGATAACAACATTGAGAGATAGGTGTGTGGTATACACAAAGGGGTTAGTGCTCCTATGGGTTCATGCTCATGAATTATTGCTAGGTTGGTGATCGAAAAAGGGGTTGGTGCTCTTGTGGGTTGGTGCTCACAAATTGTTACTAGGTTGGTGCTCGGAAAAGGGGTTGGTGCTCCTATGGCTTGGTGCTCATGAATTGTTGTTGGGTTGGTGCTCCTATGGGTTGGTGCTCATGAATTGTTTCTGGGTTGGTGCTCAAAAAAGGGGTTAGTGCTCCTATGGGTTGGTGCTCACAAATAGTTGCTGGGTTGGTGCTTAGCAAAGGGGTTGGTGCTCTTGTGGGTTGGTGCTCACGAATAGTTTCTAGGTTGGTGCTCAGTAAAGGCGTTGGTACTCCTGCAAGTTGGTGCTTGTGAATATTTTTTGGGTTGGTGCTCATTCATATACTTGAGATTGTTCTCCATGGTTTTTCCCACATTGGGTTTCCACGTTATATCTGGTGTCTCTCTTTATCTTGTGTGGTGTTTATTGTTTGAGTTTTATTGCATATCTTGAATGTTTAATTAAGTGGAATTTGGTTAAGGGAAAGTTTTATAAGATATATGATATACTAATTCAAACTCCCCTCTCAGTATATCTCATTCTTAACAATTGGTATCAGAGCAAGTTCCTTTTAAAAAAGTTTTACAGCTTGAAGGTAGATCAGGAAAGCACGATGGCTGGGTCACAGGAAGGATTTTCTACAAATAAGGCACATTTGTTTGATGGGATGAATTATAATTTTTGGAGCATGAGAATGAAGGTTTATTTGATGGCCCTTGGATTTGACATATGGAAAGCAGTAGAGGAGGAATATGAAGAGCCACAGACATTTTCAATTACTCCAGTAAAAAAGAAGGCAAGTGAATGTAATGCTAAAGCTTTAAATGCTATTTTATGTGGTTTATGTGAATCTAAATTTGTTAAAGTTATGCAATGTAAATCTTCTCATGAAACTTGGGTAAAACTTGAGAATATTTACAAAGGTGATGGAAAGGTTCATCAAGCTAAGCTTCAGACTTTTAGAAAGCAGTTTAAAAGTTTGAAGATGGAAGAAGAAGAAGATATAACAAGTTATCTCTTGTGAGTTGATTAGATAGTAAATCAAATTCAAGGTCTTGGAAAAACATTAAATGAGTCAACAGTGGTGCAAAAGGTTTTGAGATCTCTACCAATGAGATATGATGCAAAGGTTTTAGCAATCGAGGAGATGAAGAATTTAGCCAAGCTAAAGATGGATGAGCTTCATGGTATACTCACATCATATGAGATGTGGATAGAAAAAGATAAACCCTCAAAGAGAGAAGCAGCTTTCAAGACATCAAAGAAAGAGAAAGCTAAGATTAAAGAATCAAGTGATAGTTCCAGTGATGATGAAGATGACAATAGAGCACTTTTCATTCGCAAGCCAAAAAGAGGAACAGGTAAATATCAAAGAAAATTACCTTTTAAATGTTTTAATTATGGAAAGATTGGACATTTTTTAACTAGATGCCCAAATAAGGGTAATGATGAAGAAGAAGAAAAGCCTACATACAAGAAGAATTTCAAAGGCAAATCTAAGAAGGGATTCGAGAAGAAGAGCTTGTATTCTAAGGATCCTAGCTCAGTCGAAGATACTGGAGTCAAAAATTTAGAAGAAGAGATTATATTCATGGCCATACATGAAGGTGATCAAGCAGAAGAAGAGGAGGAAACTAAAGTGAATATGGAAGGAGAAATAATTTGTGCCCTTGAAGAGTTAAAAGTTGTTGAGAAGAAGAATCGAGGATTAAAGCACCAGATCAAGAAAAATGAAAAGGAGTCAAAATAAATTATTGATGATCTAACAACACACTTGGAAGAAGCCAAAAAGAATAAAGAAGATCTCATAGCATATTTGGAAATAGAAAGAAAAGAATGTCAAAGGTATGTTATTGAAATTGCCTCTTTAAAAGAAGATATTGAGAAAGCAGTCAATGATAAAGTAGTTAGTGATTTAAAATTTGAGGATAGCACTAACATGCTGAATAAGATATTGGAAAGTCAAAAAGAAAATTCAGATAAGATAGGGATCAGTTTTGAAAAGAAAAAGAGCTATGCTGAAGCTCTTACAAAAGAAGTAATAAAAAGGGGAGAAGTGAAGAATACAGAGGACATTTCAAATAGAGAAGGCTGGAAGGAACAAAGCTACAAAAGGCAATCAGGTTAGAGATATACAAACAGGTCTTATTTTTATGGATATTGTTTTTATTGTAATGGATATGGTCACAGGAAATTAGAATGTAGAAAAAGAGCTAACAATTTCATAAATAAGGAGAAGGAAAGTCAAGTAGAGTTAAACAGAAGCCATAACTCTTTTGCTCCTCTATCAAGCTTTAATGAAGAGACCATAGAATGCTACAAGTGCAACAACTTCAGACACATAGCTCAGTATTGTAGAAGCATGTTTGAGTCAGTCAAGAAGGATCAAAGTTTCAAATCTCCATTCATCAAGAAGAAGGTTCAGACATGTTCATGGTAGAAGAAACAACCTGAAGATTCTATGATGGTTCAGATAGCCTTGCATGTAAGAGGTAAAGATCAGCCATGGTTAATTGATATCAGATGTTCAAGGCATATGATAGGAGATAAAAGTAAGTTCATTACTCTAAAAAAGATCAATGGTGGTATAGTGAGAGTCAAAGATAAAACCACTGCTAAGATAGCTAGAAAAGGTACTTTGAGTTTGTATTATGGTATAACTAAGACTAAGAATGTTTTTTATGTAAAAAGTCTTAAGCATAATCTATTGAGTGTTAGTCAAATATGTGATCAAGAATACACATTAAAGTTTCATGCTAAATGTTGTGAGATTAGAAGAAAAGATTCAAATGAGTTGATTGCAAATGTTTAAAGGACAAGGAACAATGTATATGTATTATTAGATATCTTCTCAAAGGCACGATCAAAGGACACATTCAAAGATCTGTGAGAGGAGTTGGGAGTAATTTCTATTACTTCTTGCCATTAATGTTTAGCATCAGTTGAGGGGGAGCTAAGTGTTAGCTCTAGGTATGCCCTTTGCCATTGATGTCAAAGGGGGAGAATAACAGGTATAGGTACAGGTGCAAAAATAGGTACAGGGAACAAGTACATGTTGCTATAATAAGGGGGAGTTACTGTGTGTTTTGAGATGACAATATGTGCAGGTGATAGGATGTGGAAGTTTTAGGATTGAGGTTGCCATCAATGACAAAGGGGGAGATTGTTGGACATATTGTCATTGATGTCAAAGGTCTAGCATTATTGGTGATAAAAGGCCCCATTGCATTTAATGTTGTTTGTAATAAATATATCTTGGCTAATGTGAGTTAATATTTATTTAATATTAACGAATATATTTTTGGTTGCATATGAGACAAAAAAAGGGCCCATGGAGAAGTCAAAGAGCCACGGGATAAAGACAAAAGAAGGATGGGATGCATTTTCCCATGAAGAGTCATCTTGGGGAATTCCAAGAGTCACCAAGTGAAGACAAAAGAGGAAGGGCACAATTTCTCATGAAGGGACACTTTGAGGAATACGAAAATTCACCAAGATAAGGACAAAAGTGGGAAGGACATTTTTGGTCATGAAGGGTCACCACATGACTTTTCAAAGGCATGAATATGAAGGTTCATACAAGTTTGGCACCATTTTCCATGAGGATTGAAGGGTCACAAAGGGGGAAGGCCAAAGGTCATTTGGAAAGCTATAAATAAAGGCTTGAGACGCCATTTGTAAGATGAGAGATAGAGGTTGATTTGATATTGTAATAACTAGCTTAGAAGAGCAATTATGAGAGATGAATATGATTTGTCTTTGTTATATCTAGTTTAGAAGAGCAAAGGTGAGAGAGAGGAAAGAGATGTTGTATTGAACTATCATTTGTTGAGATAACAACATTGAGAGATAGGTGTGTGGTATACACAAAGGGGTTGGTGCTTTTGTGTGTTGGTGCTCAACAAAGGGGTTAGTGATCCTGTAGTTTGGTGCTCATGAATAGTTGATGGGTTGGTGCTCAGCAAAGGGGTTGGTGCTCCTATGAATTGGTGCTAATGAATAGTTACTGGGTTGGTGCTCAATAAAGGGGTTGGTGCTCCTGCAAGTTGGTGCTTGTGAATATTGTTTGGGTTGGGGCTCATTCATATACTTGAGATTGTTCTCCATGGTTTTTCCCACATTGGGTTTCCACATTATATTTTGTGTCTCTCTCTATCTTGTGTGGTGTTTATTGTTTGAGTTTTATTGCATATCTTGAATGTTTGATTAAGTGGAATTTGGTTAAGGGAAAGTTTTATAAGATATATGATATACAGATTCACCCTGCCTCTTAGTATATCCCGTGCTTAACAAGATTTACAACTTATTTCCTCTAAAGAAGGAGTATATAGATGGAATCCAAGAGTATGAAGCCACCTTACCAGTTTATAGGATAGGATGCACATTTTGGTGTTTTTTTTGTTCTTGTCTACTTACATTATCTTTTGAGTCTAAAAAATATTTGTGTGAAACAAAAGCACAAAAAATTAAGCACTTTTTATATACCATTTATTTCAAATAAAGATGCATTATGCTAGTCAAATCCAAAACACTTTTAGCCTTGTTCAAATTTAAACAAATCATTTGTGGTTGTATTTCCAAAAAACATCATTACACTATTCATGTGAGTCTAGATCATTCATCACTTTGTAAATATAAAGTCATTATTTTTTAACCCAAATTAAAAATATTGTCTTTTTAAATTCTAATCTAAGGCATGATTGGTCTAAACTAGATTCTTACCTACAAATTAGGCTTGGGTGGTTTACATTTTGTGTTTGGTTTGAGTTACTTAGGTGAGATTTTATGTTTGATTTGAAGGAAATTGGTCTAGACACTTTCCAGTTCTATTCTTATTTTGGACTTATATCATCTGATGTTCAATCATGCTCTAAGTTCCTGGACCATTCTATCTTCTTTTCCATGTGGTGTCATTATGCCACCCATTTATTTTTGGCTTTATACTTAGGAGTTATTATGTTATTTCACATCTTGAGCTTCTTAGTTTGCATCTTAATCTTCTTGATAAAAAATGTCTTATTATATATTCTCTAGCCATGACTCACCATAGTTGTGCCTAAATTTTTATGGTATTGACATAATTTGAACCTAAGTTTTATTGTTCTATCTTGAACTCTCAGTTTCAGGATTATTTTACCCTCTTCTAATATGACTATTTTAACCCACCAAGGTTGAGTAATATCATAACCTCTTTCTTATAATTTTGTGGTGTCACACCATTTCCTTTTATTATAGTCTCATTTTGACTTGTCTTTATTTAATTGAAGATTCTAAGACACCTTTTTAATGTTTGTGATCCACATTTCACATCTTATCAAATGTAAAAAACCATCTTCAAGCATGAAACAAAGGTACACTCATAGTGGGGTATCTTATGGCCCTAGTTATGAAGAAGATCATTATTATGATGGAGAAGAACACTCTATTGTGTTTGATGATATCCTTATGATAGTAGGATATGAATAGGGTTATTATAAACACCAACTTTAGAAGATAAAGATGAATCCTTTTTAAGGTTAATAGATTTAGGCATAATATTTTCACCAAATTTCCAAATGGAATAATTATATACGCTTGTTCGAGTAGAGGATCAACATCTAGAGTAACCTCTCATTCATGTTACAAAAACCAATATTTATTTCACAAGGGAAAATAACAATTTGTAGAGTCCTCCCTAACTAATCAGGATCTTGATACCAAGATCTATAAAATAAATCAAAGGCACGTGGATCAACATGTCATAGACCTAAAAACTTCTTTGGCTGCAACTTGAATCAATAAAACTACTTATAAATAGAAATAACATGTGATAGACTAAACATAACATACCTTAGTTGATCTTATATCTATAATAGACCTTAGATTTTCTCCTAAATAAAATAAACCTATAGATGCTTCGGTACACATTTCACCTGATACGGAGCATATGTTTTTCAACAATTAGGAGAATCTTGCCCCTTCGCAACACTAAGGCATGAAAGACTCATAAAAAAGTGGCATGTTTTACAAAACACTTTAGTGAGTTCATCTCAACCATCATGCCCTTTGGTGAACCAATAAGAGATACCTCAAAACCAATAGCATTCTTATAGCTCATAGAGATAGATTCTAGGGAACCAATATCTAGCACCTAGGAATCAACAGAACAATTTGTTAAACCATCAATAGCAAACCTACTTAGATCAAAGAGTAAACCAAAATCAAACTTATAGACATAGGGTTTATATCCCTGATATAACCATGCAACATGGGTACATTCCACCCCAGCAAACTATATTCCATTAAAAAATGCACCAAACATGCAAGAATGGAATTTGATTTAAGAAATAGTCTCAAAGATTGAGACATGATAAGTTAAGAAATGTAAGTTTGATGGGATACATCCATATCCATTTGACCTAAGCATATTTAAATTCCACTTTCCACCTCATTTCAAGGCACCCAAATTTGATAAATATAAAGGGAAAGGTTATCCTTAAGAACACATTCAAGCCTTTTTATACTATGCCAAATGGTATCCTACAACAATGTTTATTTGCTCTACTTGTTTCCACGTAGTTTGACTGGACAAGCTCTAGATTGGCTCCTCAAATTGCCTAAAGGATCAGTCATAGATTGGAATGATTTATTAGAGAAAATTCTCAATCACTTATATTATAACATTGAGCATGAGCTAACAATGGTTTAACTTATGCAAAGAAATGGAGAAATATTTGAAACATACTTACAATGATGGAGAGCATTAGCTAGATACTTTTAACACAACTTTATAGATAAATAGTTGGATGATATTTTTGTACAAAACTTGCACCTTGAAGTGGTTCATAATTTGTGACTTTTATGTGCCAACACATTTAAGGAGATCATTGACAAAGGTGTGTATATTGAGAAGGTGATTATTACCAGGGGCCTTGTAAAAGTTTATTCATAGGGTCAAACATCTAATCAGACCTAACCATATGTTCAAACTACTACTAAAAAAAACTTAAGGGTTTTATAAATAAAAAACATGGTGGGTAATGGAGTGATAAAATATAAACATGTGAAAATGGTACAAGCTCTATTAGCTCTAAATGTGTAACCATCCCAACCTAATCCCTCAACCACTTTTCAAAGAGCTCATCCATGCATGGCATTTAATAAGTATAAAACACTCAACAAACTAGGAGAAATTATGGAGGTAGTATTCCATAATCTAGTGGTAGCCAATTTGATTAGGTGGCCTATATCAAAACCATTTATAGAAGATCAAACTAAACACAATTAGTATTAGTAAGATGAGTTTTATAATTGTCATCATGTTGTTAGCCATGTCATTTACTGATGCATATAATTAAGACATCTTATTGAATATCTAATTGAAAGGGGATAAATTGAGGTGAAACAAATAGTGCAAAACACAAATCAAGATATGGTCATCTTCAAAGACCCATTTCCCAAACACAATCAATAACAATAGAGGAATAATCAGAATCAACGTCAAGGGCAATGTCAACAAGGATAAGGCTAGAAACCTAATCATCATATTCATAATCAAGATCATAATAACTAAACTAATTACTTGGGTTACAACATGTTATATGATTATAATAACATGGGACATGTTTTTGTAAATCTCATTTCCACCATTACAATCAAAACCCATGTATTGTCCAAGCCTTCTCAAAGTGTTGGTCCCCCTATTTTAGGTTTGACACCCTCTCCTTCAAGTAATGTCATACCAAGTTAAATAAATTCTATTGCATTTCAGTTTCTATGGGTTACCATTTCTAGATTACCATCCCATTTTTATAATTATAATGACTCCTTGCTGACTGAAAATTATGGAATTGCAACTAAATACTCATGAGTCACCCTCCAAGGCCCTTTTCCTTCTTCCAACACTAAGCCAAATCTGAACACTATAGCAACCAAGGAAAAATCCTCTCATCCTTCCATTGAGAATCCATATAGTACCCAAGACCAACTAAGAAAAATCCCTGCACAAATTTATATCTTAGATCTTTTGCTTACATCAGAAATCCATATAACTATGTTGAATGACTTCCTTCAGTGATCCACTATTCCTAAAGATATAAACACTGACTAATTTTAGACACTTGTAGGAAATTTATCTCTGAGACAAAAACTTAAATTTGATCAAAAAGATATGTATTCCCTTGGTTTGAGCCAAAATAACCCATTGTACATTGAGGTCATTATATAAAATCATAAGATCAAGAGGGTTCTTATAGACAATGGTTCAATTCTGAACATAGTGTCATTAAAGATAATATAATGATTGGGTTATACCATGAAGGACATACAACCTGATATAATCATGATCAAATCCTATGATAATGCCAAAAGGGAGTCTTTCAGAATTATTTGTCTGCCAATCATTGTTGGGTCTATGTCCCATGATACCCTATGCCATTTCATGGACATCAAATTTTCATATAATATAATTATTATTCATCCTTGGATACATTAAGCAAGAGTTATCCAATCTACTTTTTAGTAATGCTTCAAGATCCCCCATGTTAGAATTGAGGTCACCATTTATGTTGATTTATAGCTCTACCAATATTAAAAACATCTAGAGGATGAATTTCATAATTATAACTATTATCTTGGTTATGAATTCATAATGAATGATAAATAAATAGTTTTTTGAAATGCCCAAATCTAATTATATTTACCCTAATGAGATTTCTTCCACTTCATCCAATCCATTTCTCGTAGCATTTTTACGCCAAATCATTATTAAAGATGTCGATATTTACACATACCATCTAAAAGATGCCTTTCATATTCCAAAATTACTTAAATATCTTAAGTATTATGGTAGACCTAAACCTGATCAAAGCCCTTGTATGCCCAACATGATTTGGTAGAAGAAGAGCACACAAAAAATACCAGTAGTATTTATACTAGTGACTTCACTGAATCAAGATCTAGAAAATTTTATTGAAGGTGATTGGCTCTATACTGATAGCCTCACCAATTATTTTAAAAATCCCAAGTACCCTACCCCTAATCGGATTATGGATCTCTTAGATTATGTAGGAAAAGTCCTAGGGCTACAAGACCAAGGTATTCTAGAATCGCTATCTACTAGTAAACCTAATATGAGTCATGGTCTTGGATTTATACCACCTAGGGATGACCTCATTTTATTTTATAGTGATTCCTCTGAATCAATGATGATGTGACTCCCAATAGTGACATAACATCCCATTATAGCATTTATAATGAGCTAGTTGACACTAATTTATTTGACCTTAATTCTATTATGACTATCCTAGCCCATTATCCACTTAATCTTTGCAATCCTCACCTTATTGATTGGGACCAATAAAATTTGTTAGATCCCTTGATGAATTTAAGAATGAGTTTATTCTTGAGTACATGGGCCTCAAAGATGGATTGCCAATTGGTGATAAAAACAAGGCTTCAACTTAACCTTAGACTCTACCACCTACTTTGGAGAGCATACAAACTTTATTGGTCACACAAAAGTTAAAACATCAATATCTTTAGGTGAAAACCTCTTTGAGGCACTCATTCATTAGGGAAAAAGTAAATAAAAATAAATCCCTTGAGTGAAAACCTATTTTAGGTGCTCTTGGATAGGGAGGTTTGCTTATCTCTAAAGGAAGTGTAGTATCCACCAAGTCCTAGCTCTACATCTAGTGGTAGTATCACATCTAAAAAATATAGTCTTTGAACATCTTGCTCTAGACTTTCTAGAGATATTTGCTAGTTGACCACTACCTTAATTTGCAGATTCAAATTCCTCTCATTATCCAAAGCTTTGGGGCTTGCAACTAGAAGTTAGAGCATAAGAAGAGGACCAAGATCAAACACTTCCCACTAACTTAGAGGATGGTTCTACAATCATAGATAACACCACTAAAGTGAACCTGGGAACGTATGACAATCCTAAAATTATTTATCTAAGAACATCCCTCATTAAAAAAAGAGTATGACTACACTATCACCATTTAAGGGATTTTATTGATATCTTTGTGTGGGCTTATTTAGACATGCAGAGCCTAGACCCTGACTTGGTCATGCATCTCCTTGTTGACATTAATAAAAATGTATCCATGCTAGTGAAGGAGCTAGAAACATTATTGGGAGTTGGCTTCATCAGACCACTTGACTATTCTAAATGGATATCAAATATAGTTCTAGTAAGTAAAAATCCACAAGGCATACATGTTTATACTAATTTTTGAGATATCAAAAAATCATACCCCAAAGATGATTTCCCTCTACATAAAATTGAAATGATTATTGAATTAACTATTAGGTATGTGATGTTGTCCCTCATGGATGTCTTCTCTAAATACAATCATATTAAGATATCTCCAGAGGACCAACACAAAACTATGTTCACCACACCATGGGTAACATTATGTTACCAAGTCGTGCCTTTTGGCTTAAAGAACACTGGTGCCACCTATCAATTTACTATGACTACCATCTTCCATGACATGATGTATGATATAGTTGAGGACTATGTTGATGATATTCTAGTAAAATCAAGAACACATGTGGGACATCCAGATGTTTTATAAATAATATTTGAAGACTTTATCAATATAAGGTTTGTCTAAATCCTAAGAAATGCATCTTTGACATCACTTTGGGAAAATTTCTAGGATTCATTGTATCACAAAGAGGGATGGATCCTACTAAGGTTAAGGCTATCATTGAAATGCCTCCACCTTCTAATCTGAAGTAGCTCCATAACATGCATGAAAAAATTCAATCTATTTATGGGTTTATTTCATAGCTAGAAGACAAGTGTCATCCTTTAACACACCTATAGAAGAAGGTCACATTTTAGTAGGATTTATAATGTTAGTATGCATTAAACTCAAAGCATACTTGGTCAACCTACTAGTATTGAGACTACTAATATCTAGATAACCAACGTTCCTTTATATCTCAACTATATAACATCCATCAAGGGCACTCTTAGCCTAGAATGATGACTAAGGAAAAGAACATGTGGTTTATTATTTGATCAGAACACTCATATCATACAAACACAATTATACACATATTAAGAAGGATTATTTAACAATGGTGTTTTCTTCCTAAAAGTTATGGAACTACATGCTGAGCAACAAAACTATTATTATTGCTAAAGTGGATCCTCTCAAATATTTATCATCCAAGGCAATTCTTACAAGCTACATGACTAAATGGGTCATGCTCTTGAGTGAATTTGATGTTGAGTGCTATAATTAAAAAGCTATTAAGGGGCAGCTCATTTTCAGTCAACTTGATGAAGCTCTAATTATAGATACTAAATCACTCATGTTTGATTTACCAGATGATTCTATCATGGAAATAGAAGAAGTGGCTTATGAACTTGAATAGTGGAAGTTGTACTTTGATGGATCCTTAACATACTATGGATATGGGGTCATTATTTTATTGGTCACACCATAAGGGGACATCATACCCAAATCCTTTCATATCAACTTTAATTTCACAAAAAAAATGTCCAAGTATGAAGCTCTTATGTTAGGACTTTGTCTTGTAATACAATAGGATATACAATAATTAGTGGTCTATGTGGGTTCTCAATTTATCATTAATTAGAACACAAACCAATATAAAACTCAAGATGAAATTATTGTAACTTAAAATCATATTGTGGACAATCTCAAGTCCTATTTTAAGTCCCTATAATTTGAACGGGTAACACAAGCCAATAATAGATCAGCCGATGCAATGGTAACAATTATGTCCATGATATAAATTACCAATAGTATTAAAGTGTATCATTTTCTCATTGAGAATATTCTACATCCTTCCCATATATTGCTAGATTTAGAGAGGTTTTTCACAATTATTGGTCCCAATATTCACAATATGATTGTCATTGATGTTAAAAAGGATAATGTTGGCATGAGACTAAAGAAAATAAAATGTTTTATAGTTGCACAGTGCAAAGTTGTCATTCTTTTACAAAGACCATTTCTAGAGAATTGAAAAATAATTGATTAAATATCTGTTATAGGTTTTTTGAGTGCATCCTATATATATGGTTTGCAAGTTTAAATGAAAAGAAATAAGCTCAAAAATAATTTATTTTGGCTCTTAGAAATTATAGGGTTACTAAACCCTAAGGGTTTAAGCCATGGCATTCATAGGCATGTTCTATTTTTAGGTTGACTAGATATAGGCAAGCACTGATTACTTAAGTTATATCTAAAGTCCTTGTCTTCATTATGCAATTGGCCCCTTTGACCTAGAAATTATCAGCTTGAGAAATGATATAAGACTTTATATTTCCTAAGTCTTAGACTTAATATTTATCCTAGCTTGATCAATCATTAGCACTAACTCATACATTGAAGATCTAACAAAGAATAACAAAGTCTATTTGTCAAAGGCACCTATGAGTAAACATGCTAGTGACAAGTGTCATAATCATAGAGTTTGCATAGTGAATAAAAAATGGTTTAAAGTTAAATATTTAAGGATTAATGTTAGAATTCCAAGTATCACAATAGTAATAACTGGCATCAAATGTGCAGAAGGCACTCAAGGATGCCAACTATCACATTCATAGGAGCTTGTCAGAGATAAAGTTAGAGCATGTTAGAAGATCAAATGGTGACCACGTGATCATGTAAAGAAGATCTAACAGAGTGATTAGACTCAATGGCATCAAGTTCTTAATGTTTAACAATATTGAGGTGAGTTAAAGATCAAGCTACTTTGATCATATTGATAGAGCGTATTCATTTCAAAGTCTTAGGAAGCAATGAGATTAGACCAAGTGCTCAAGGTTTAACATTAGATAGAGGTAAAGTTCATGAAACTTTGAAGATATAACAACATATGGGAGCTCACATTGAAAGATCCAATGGATGCATTTTAAAATCAAAACATTAAATCCCAAAAGTGTACAAGGATCCAACAAAATGCATGAGCCTATCAAAACTTGATCTAACAATTACATTTAAAATTTGGGAAAATTGAATTAGGATCATTATATCATGGCAAAAAACTTAAGATCAATGGTGAGTATTTAAATATTTGTTCATCACTATGGTCAAGCAGAGGATCATGCAAGAAAGATGCATTGTATGGCACAAACAATGATATAGATCACTGTGATCAATCTAAATTATGTAATATGGCATGCGCATCAAAATGAGAGCCCAATATATGATAAATATAGTAATAAGATAGAGAATCATGGTGGTGAAGCATGAATCCAAGAAGTAGTAAATCTATCGATTAAACCAAGTCTAAAATTAGTGTGATGTGTTAGTAAACAAGTTTGAACATAGAGAAGATGCGAAACCTAGATTAAATGCTTGTGTGTGTGTGTGTGTGTATGTGTGTGTGTGTGTGTGTGTGTGTGTGTGTGTGTGTGTGTGTGTGTGTGTGTGTGTGTGATGTAGGATATAGGCTAAAGATTTTGTTGTGGTTAAATTGTGTCAAATATAAAATATAGAGACATAGAGATAGATGGGTAGATAAGAAGAGAAGAGAAGAGAGAGATGTAAAAAACATGAGCAGTTACAAACTAGATTTGTAACAAAGAATTAAAATTAGATTCATTTATGAATCAATATTGTAATTTAGACTTGTAGCTCCATATTTTGAATATAGATATGATTGGTGGATACCATTAGATAAGCTAAGTTGGTGATACATTAGGGATTCGATGCTTCCTTAGAGTATGTGCTCTTAAACTAGGGGATTGGTTTCTCTTTAGGGTTAATGCCTTTAAATGTTATAGACAGTGAGGTTTTGATTATGAAGATAGAATAGAATAGTAGATTCTAGTAGCTATTATCATCATGGGTTTTTCCATATTAGGTTTTCCACATATACATATGGTGTTGTGTCCATTTTGTTTTTTGATCTCTACATATATGTTTTAATTTACATTAAAAGTATTAAAGAAATAATTTATTCAATCTACTGATTCACACCCCTCTCAGTAGATAGTTGTGTTCCAACAATTGGTATTAGAGCCTTAGTTCCTTAGAATAAGCTTAATCAACTTAGGTAGATCTTTGATAGTGAACACAAATGGCTAGTCAAAAAGGTTCTTCCTCAAATAAAGTACCTCTCTTTGATGGATCTTCATTAGGGTTTGATATATGGATGTTTAGTGTAAATGGATTTATAGCTCCTAATACAAATCGTACTAATTAGGCTACCAAGAAAACCTATGAGAGCAATGTCAAGGCTAAGAATGTTATTCTATGTGGATTGTCTAATTTAGAGTTTGTCAAAGTGATGCATTGTCTATATTCATAAGATATATAGAGCATATTAAAGAGAATATATGAAGGTGATAACAAGGTAAATTAGGCCAAGCTGCAAACATTCAAAGGCAAGTTTGAAAGCCTTAAAATGAATGAAGAAGAGAAAATTACAGACTACCTCCTTAGAGTAGATGAGATAGTCAATGCAATTAGAGGCCTTAGAGAAGAGATGAAACATTTGGTCATTCTTAAAATTTTCCTAAGATCTCCATCATCAAGGTATGACTCAAAAATATCCATAATAGAGGAAGTAAGATATCTAGATAAACTCACTATTGATGAGTTGCATGGAACATTCACAACCTATGATATGAGAATGGGAAAAATAAATACCTTTAAGAGAGAAGTTGTATTCAAATCATCTAAAATAGTAAAGGTAGAAGCACATACATTTGGATTTGAGGAGATTGATGAAGAAAAATCCAACTTTGTTAGAATATTAAGAAGATGATATAGAAAATACAAAGGTAAGTTACCCTTTAAATGATTTAATTGTGGTAAGGTAGGACATTTTAATTTTAAATGCCATTATAATCATAAGGATAACTTTGAGAAATAAAAAGATGAAACTACACTATTCTAAAAAGAAGAACTTCTTCAAAAATAGGAAAGGCATGTACACAAAAGAAGACAATGATTCATTGGATGATTGTGATAGTTCTAATGATGATCGTGATTGTGCCTTTGTGGCTGAGGAAAATGAAGTCCTATTCATGACATTAGGATCATCTTCTATGGATTAAAAAGAAGTTGAAGAATTAGATGAAGAAGAAGGAGAAGTGGATCTAGAGTGTGAACTCATCTATGATTTAGATGAAATTGACAAGATGAGAAAATAGAATTCAAAATAGAAGAAGCTTAGACAAAAAGAGATTGAAAAAATGTCTAAAAGTCTTGAAAAATATGATCAGATGGTGATTAGCCTAAAGACATAAGTTGAAGAGGCTAAAATAATAGAATATGTAGTCAAAATTGAACTACAATCTAAATTTGATGAGTGCATGAAGCTGTAAGTAGAAATAGTGGCTTTGAAAAAAGAATTTGAGAAAGATAAAGAACAATTAGACTAAGGTCTGAAGCTGAATGGGGGTTCAATAATTCTTAATGAGTTAATAAAATCTTAAAATCCATCAAAATAAAGATCTAATCTTGGTTATGAAAAAGGTAAAAGTCCCATAACTAGTACATCTAGAAAGCTATATGACAACTTTAAAGCAAAAGAAGAATCAAGAGAAAATAAAGAGAAAGCTTGCAAGAATACAAAGATAGACACAAGCACTATTGATGTGAAGAAAATTGAAGGAAAAAATAAGCTTGAATAAAGGAAGAAGAACAATGAGTAAATCTTTGCAATCTCAAAGAAGATGCTTAACACAAAGGTAGTTAATGTAGATGGTTATATAAGAGTGAGAGACTTCAATAATCCAAAGTTAATAAGAGCTCCTCATCCTACACAAAGAAATTCTATGAATAGGTATTTATCATCTTCTTGTGGTTATCATTATATTCATAATTAGTTTGATCATAGAGCTAGTGATTGTAAAGTTTTACCTAAAAGGAGAAAATATTTTAAGTAAAAATTCATTTGCACCCTTGTTAGATACAAATGTAATATGATATAATTGCAATAATTTTAGTCACATAGCTAAACAATTTAGAACAAACTTTGTAAGACCAAAAACACAAATTAAGAAGAAAGGCATGCCTCCCAATATGAACAAAGGTTCACAAGTCTCTGATATATGATCAACTATGGAGTAGCCAAATAAGGGACTTAAAGATGTGTGGAAAGTGAAAGATCAATATATGATTGCTCAAACTGCACTCCATGCTAAGAAATAGAATTTGTGGGTAATTGGCACTGGTTTCTCAAAACACATGACTGGTAACAAGAGAAATTTCATCAAACTAAGAAAATGTAAGGCAATATATGCCATCTTGGGAGACAACACTATAGTAAAGATCCATGGTAAAAGAAGCTTGAACATATATGGAAAACTACCTACACTTGATGTCTTTTATGTTGAAGGATTGAAGCATAATCTGTTGAGTGTCAGCCAAATGTGTGACAATGGATATAAGGTCATATTTAATGAAGAAGGCTATAAGATAAGGATATTTGGAAGATTACTTGTGTTGTCCCCAAAAAAATGTCACTCATTTTTTGGAACAACATATGAACTATTTTGGTCCTGCAAGACCAAAACTTATCTCTTCCCTTTTCAAAATTTGTTCTGAGCATTCAATTTCCTCATTTTCCAAGATTTTTCAGTAAAGGGACTAGTTGGTTCAATGGGTTCAAAGTTTCAATATCTTTGGCAAGCTTCTAAGAGTCAAGCGCTTTATCAAGGTTCAATGGTTCAAAGGTTCAATGTGGTTGGTTCAAGCGGTTAATTGAATGAGTGAAACAAAGGAATGAACCGTTGAGCCAAAGTTGGTTCAATCAAATGGTTCAAATGAATGCTCAAAAGGAAAAAGTCTAAGTTTCAAAGCTTCTTTTAATAAGCTTCCCTCAAAGTTTTGTGGAGGGCGCCAAGTGGCAACTGTGAAAGGTTTTGATATGTTTTTCTAAAAGCAGCAGAACGTGCCACTTGTCCCTTGTAAAGCTCGGTGGAAGCTGACAAGTGTCAACATCTATGGTTTCTTCCTTTCATTTTGTTATTGAGTAAGGATTGTGGTGGGCCCTAGGTGAATTGCTAAAGTAAATAGAGCATGCCAAGAGCATGCCAAGTGTCATCATCTGTGTGAATCTAAATGAGTCCCAAATGTTTCTATATTGTTTCTAAAGCTCAATGGAAGCTACCATGTGTCATATTTTGTAGGACTCTCAAAAGGTATCTAAAGATTCTATAAGTTAAGTAGATGCTGCCACGTGTCCTCTCCTATTTCACAACTGAACATGCCACGTGCCACTTGTTGAGATCAGTGGAAAGCAGCTAAAGCAAGTGGGAAAGACATGAAGGAATTGCTAAGGAGGATGACAGACCCGAGGACATCAAATTTGTAGCAATGAAATAGCTGTTGATCTTCACATACTTAAGCACGGACCTGAATTCATTTAAAGACCTTCAAGGCGAAAGGAAGAACTACCAAGAGGAAGAACCAAAAGAACCAGAAAGGGGAAAAGATGGCTTGGGGGATAAAATTATAGCAGGAAAGAGGGAAGACCAGAAATATCTACGCAATAGTTATTCTAGTAGGTGGAATAGTTCACCAAGTAGATATTTAAGCCTGTAAATATTGAAGGCGTAGCTTGTTTGTCTCCTTTGGGGTAAAGGTGAGGTGAACAATTGCATAGACATCAGGTGATAGACTAGATGACTCAGGCCCTGGACAAGACATTCGAGATGAATTAACACGCTACAATTAAGGTAGCTACCCTGTTCTAGCATGGTCCTCTTTGACAAAAACTGAAAGTGCATTCAATGCATTGAGTGTGGTATGGGCCGTTCCATGGAACAAAGTGCCAAGCCTTTCTTAGCTACTATATATTGTATTCTATTATGTCATTTTAAGGGAGATCTTTTTGGTTATAGAAGTAAAAATCTACTAAAATTGAAAGGCGATTACTGAGACTTTGAGCTCAAATTGTTAATCATATTTATTTGTTTGAATGAAAAAGCAAGTTAATTTAAGACTTTTTGCTATTATAGCTTGTGTCATTTTAGGAGATTGTTCTTATGTCTATCTTCTGAATGCATTCTTGTCCAGTTAATGAAATAAGCAGAACTTGTGGAAGTAATCAAGAAGGTTTCTTGAAGCCAATTATGGGAAGACTTTGTGCTATCTACAATTGCCTTTAGTGTGTTTGTCTATTTTTTGTTCTTGTGTAAAGGACCTTGGGATGACTTTGAGCTCAGATTATTGTTCATATCATTTTATCTGAATAAGAAAGCAAGTTACTTGTAGACTTTGTGTTGTTATAGCTTGTGTTATTTTAGAAAATTGTTCTTATATCTATTTCCTAAGAGCATTCTTGTTTATTTGATCTAACAAGCAAAACTAGTGGAAGTAATTAGGAAGGCATCTTGAAGCCAACTGTGGAGAGACTTTGTGCCCCCATAATTGCCTTTAGTGTGTTTTATTTCTGTTCTTTTGTAGAGGATCTTGGGATGACTTTGTGCCTTCATTATCCTTCATATTCTGTTTCTATGTAAAGGATCTTGGGATGACTTTGTGCCCTCATTATCCTTCGTATTTCAATCTTGGATAGTTGAGGTGGAGACTTTGTGCTACATCTCAGTCTACAAGTTACTACGCCCTTTGGTTACTAGTTACTTGTCACTACCTGAAAGAACTCCTGCTATTCCCTGCAAGAACACTTTTGAAAGAAGAGAAGTGCCTTCAGTGTTTTCACCAAGATTTTCTCCTTTCTTTGTGAACATCATCTCTGAAAGAAGAGAGATGGATGGTGTTTTCCTACCCCTGACTCTTATTTTTAGCTTATATTTATAGTATATAGCTCCTCATAGTTATAAGGGAACCTCCCCTTGATGAGAGGAGAGATTTGTCCCCTTTTGATGTGGTAAACCTGCACATTTGGATGACCAATCTCCCTATGCTGTGGTTGAAGAGACTTATTTTTCTCATTAGTTAGCTGGTGACAAAATATTCACCCAAATTTTTTTGGCAACTCTACTAGGGACAGAACAATTTTGCACAATTTGAAGCCTCAAGCTTCAAATTGAAGCATCACTTATGTCTTATCCATTATCATTATATCCTTATCCATTTCCATTATATACTTTGAGCTGTGAACTAGAGCTGCTGGGGATCAAACTTTTCACTTTTAAAAGTCAATTCTCTAGCAGCTCCATGCCAACTGGAAAGAATGAGCAGTTTGGAGCCTCAAACTCCAAGCTGAAGTAGGGCCAGTTCTTTTCCATTTTTATTCTACAATCTAGAAATTCCATGCTATACAAGAAGCCAAAGAGCCCAAGGTGTTGTTGACCCTATTTTTTAAGTTGGTGCAGTAGAGTAATTTTGATTTGTTTCCTCCACAACCTCACCTTCAACAAACTAGGAGTCTTCCTCCTACCAACACCAGGCCACCACTACAAGACAGAGCTTCTTTTTCCTCTGTTAGCAAAGCTTTGCCTATACATACTCCACCCATATTTGTTATCCCTACTTTCCATAATCAAATCATGGTAGTTCAAGGCCCCCAGGGTAACTCTTTTGGCCCACTTAATTTAACTTCACCCTTACATGAGCTACCACATAGTTTAAGGAAGAATTTCAACAATTTTTTGGTGGATGGGAAAGTTCACCCTGATGAACATATTTCTGCCTTCAACATAGCCTATGGTGTAATTGGAGTGGAGTATGAAGACATAGAAGTCAAGCTATTTGTGGAAACACTATAAGGCACTGCTACAGACTAGTTTTACCACCTGTAGGCTCAGTCAGTGACTGACTGGGACACTCTCAAAGCTAAATTTGAAGCCAGGTTCAAGCTTGTAGAAGATGCACATGCCTTGCTAGCCCAGCTCATAGAGATGACGAAGGAACTGCATAAACCTATGAGGGACTTCATAGCCAAGTTTGACAAGCTAAGAAATAGGATTCCTACCATTACTCAGCCAATACCTGAGAATCTTAAATGTTTCTTCATCAACTAACAAATGCCTAAAGTGAGTTTCCTATTGAGATGGGCTGGCCACATAGACCTTGTTGCTGCTCAAGATTTGGCCACTGAGGTGGAATATGATCTCATCTTGGTAGGGAAGATAAGAAGAGATCCTAACAAAGGCAAATCTTCTTCATCTTCTAAGAATTCATCTACATGCACCACTAATCAAATGGTACAAAATATAGAAAATGAACTGCTATCCTTTAAAAGATAAGTGGCCCAATGTATGTCTACTCCTCCTTATTGGGCTATGCCAAGGAGGACATTTCATAACCAACCATATCAAGGTAATGCTGCCAGAAGTCAAGGGAAACCAAATCATCTACCTCCCCCATAGGGGAAACTTGCCATTGAAGTAACACCACCCAACTCAATAGTTGGAAATCTAGAAATAGAACATGATTTCTCTTTCTAACCTGAGTTTGATCAAGAAAATGATGATGATCTCTTTGTAGTAGACCAATAAGAATCAGCTGGCAACTCCAACATTGGTTTCCTAACTTACCAAGATGAACCCAGAAGTGAAGGTAAAGCAGTTGAGGGATCATATGCTGTGTTCATCTGGTCTAAAAATTAGTCAGCCTAGTAAGCTGATAAAAAAAATATAGAGGAGTAACCTTAACCTGCAATTTCAATTTCCAAATGAGGAACTTCTTTGCCTTTCTAGCCAAAGGACCTGGTGATTGCTAAAAAAGTAAGTACCCCAAAAATTTCTACACCTTCAACTTCAATTTCATAGATTAGTCCTCCCCCTTCCAAAAACCAAAAGGATGTGCTCCCATCCTTTGTTCCTAGTTCATTTCAGACATTTGACATAATCGACCATGTCAAGAAAACCAAAATTCAAATGTCAAAATTTGAAGTCTTGCAATCCAACCCTAAGCAGTTGGATAGGTTAGTGGAATGTGTGAAGAATAAAACTATCCATGCAGGACTAGCTATTCCAAAGATGACTCCCACGTCCACCTAGAATAACCTTGTCATTACTCCTCCTACTACTTCTGGAAGGACTAAACCATTTTATGTCTCCCTATTGATAAATAGACATCAGCTAAACAATTGCATCATAGATTAGGTGCGTCAGATAATGTCATGCTTGCCAAAGTAGCTGAATCCCTTAGTCTCACACTAACCAAGACATTTGGGAGATGTTTCACCATGGAGAATAAACAAGTGCCACTATTGGGACAAATCAAGGATGACTAATTTGCATTTACTACCTTTCTAGAAAAGAGAATCAAGATGACAGTCTTGGTGGTTGACGTCCCAACCTCATACGACATCTTTCTTGGGCAAAATTTCTTTAAGGATGTTGGAGAAGAATTGAGCATGGAATTATCTGAGGTGAGGATCCATGTTAAAGGCATCATGTAGAGGTTACTTCCTGAAAAGGAATCAAAATATGTTGTCACCCAAATGTCGATCCCTGAAGCTCAAATTTTGTTTAAATCTTCAGGCAGGGGTAACTATTTTTTGTCTACTGAAGATGTTCCTATTACAGTAGATGAAAGTCCTATAGGTGGAAATCCAAGAATTGGTTCAGATAAAATAACATAAGGCACGAGAGAGCACAATGCAAGCCCAAAGGAACTCTCCTCTCCAAATAAAGAAAACCCTGAGAAAAGAGTAGTTTTTGATGATGTATGGATACTAGAATTTGATGGCAGCTACTCTTCTACTGATGCTGGAGCTAGGACTGTGTTGATATCTCCTCAAGGAAATATCTTTCCTTCTTCAAAAAAGTTGTAATTTAGCAACACCAAAAATGATGTTGACTATGAATCTCTATTACTCAGGTTGAAGGCTGCTCAAGATAAAGGTGTCAAACTCCTTCACGCCAAAGGAGATGTTGAGCTGATGGTTTGTCAAGTGTATGAGGGGGATAATCAAAACATGTGCTAGACTAAACTAGTAGAACAAAAAGCTATGGTAGTGGACCATATTGATACACTCTAAAGTTAGCAAAAGGAACTCTCCACCAAGAGAGCAAAGATTTATGGTTTTCAGATTGAAGACCATGTCTTGCCATGGGGCAAGAAGAGAGAACCAAAAGGAGTGCACAAGAAACGTGAATCCTGGTGGAGAGTTCCATTCACTCATTACCGATTCTAGGGACAAAATGGTTTCCTACTAGTTTATCAAGATAAAACACCATTTTCATTGTCTCATAATAGGTAGCATTTGAATCACTTCAATTCTTGAAGTATCAGATAAGTTCACCTATACATATATATATATATATATATATATATATATATATATATATATATATATATTTATAGTCTTTGTTTCTGCTTTGTGTCATTCATTTTCATTTTTTGGAGCCTTTATTTTTTGTAGCATGACTCCATAGCCCAATGGCATACTTCAAAGGCATGGGAGATTCTGGTTTCTACTCCCCTCAACTATTTCAAGTTTTCAACTGAAGGAAGTTCCCCAATTGGAGCCAACTGTTGTCTCCAAAAAAATGTAACTCATTTTTTGGGAAAACATATGAACTATTTTTGTCCTGCAAGACCAAAAATTATCTCTTCCCTTTTCAAAATTTGTTCTGAGCATTCAATTTCCTCATTTTCTAAGCTTTTTTAGTAAAGGGACTAGTTGGTTCAATGGGTTCAAAGTTTCAACGTCATCGGCAAGCTTCTAAGAGTCAAGCGCTTTCTCAAGGTTTGATGGTTCAAAGGTTTAATGTGGTTGGTTCAAGTGGTCAATTAAATGATCGAAACAAAGGAATGAACCATTTAACTATTGAACTAAAGTTGGTTCAATCAGTCAGTTTAATCAAATGGTTCAAACGAATACCTGAAAGGAAAAAGTCCAAGTTTCAAAGCTTCTTTCAATAAGCTTCCCTTAGAGTTCCATTGAGGGTGCCAAGTGGAAACTGTAGAAGGTTTTGATATGTTTTTCTAAAAGTAGAAGAACATGCCACATGTCCTTTGTAAAGCTCAATGGAAGCCGATAAGTGTAAACATCTGTGGTTTCTTCTTTTCATTCCGTTATTAAGGACTATGGTGGGCCTTAGGCGAATTGCTAAAGTAAGCAGAGTGCGCCAAGTGTCATCATCTATGTGAATCTGAATGAGTCTTGAATGTTTCTATATTTTTCTAAAGCTCAAAGAAAGCCACCATGTGTCATCTTTCGTAGGACTCTCAAAAGGTATCTAAAGCTTCTATAAGTTAAGCGGATGCTGCCACATGTCCTCGCTTATTTCATAGTGGAACACGCCACGTGTCACTTGTTGGGATCAACAAAAAGTGGCCAAATCAAGCATGAAAGACATGAAGGAATTGCTAAGGAGGATGATGGACCTGAAGATGTCAAATTTGTGGCAATAAAATAGTTGTTGATCTTCACAGACTTAAGCATAGACCTGAATGCATTCAAAGACCTTCAAGGTGAAAGGAAGAACCATTGAGAGGAAGAACCAAAAGAACCAAAAAGGGGAAACAATGGCTCAAGGGCTCAAATTGTAGAAAGAAAGAGGGAAGACCAGAAATATCTATGTAGTAGGTATTATAATAGGTGGAACTGTTCACCAGGTAGATATTTAAGCCAACAAATATTGAAGGCATGGCCTGTTTGTCTCCTTTGGAGTAAAGGCAAGGTGGATAGCTACGCAGACATCAGGTGATAGACCAAATGACTCAGGCCCAAGAGAATACATTTGAGATGAATCAACACGTCACAGTTAAGGTCACTGCCCTATTCCAGCATGGCCCTCTTTGACAAAATTGAAAGTTCATTCAATGCATTGAGTGCAGCATGGGCCGTTCCATGGAATAAAGTGCCAAGCCTTTCTTGGTTACTATATATTGTATTTTCTTATGTCATTTTAAGGGAGATCTTTTTGGTTATAGAAGCAAAACTCTACTGAAATTGAAAGGCAATTATTGAGACTTTGAGCTCAGATTGTTAATCATATTTCTTTATTTGAATGAGAAAGTAAGTTAATTTTAGACTTTATGCTATTATAGCTTGTGTCATTTTATGAGATTATTCTTATGTCTATCTTCTGAATGTGTTCTTGTCTAGTTAATGAAATAAGTAGAACTTATAGAAGTAATCAAGAAGGTGTCTTGAAGCCAATTGTGGGAAGACTTTGTGCTATCTACAATTGCCTTTAGTGTGTTTGTCTATTTTTTGTTCCTATGTAAAGGACCTTGGGATGACTTTGTGCCCTCATTGTCCTTTGTATTTCACTCTTGGGCAATTGAGGTGGAGACTTTGTGCTATACCTTAGTTTTCTAATTATTATGCCCCTATTACCAGTTGCTTGTCACTACCTGAAAGAATTGCTATTTCCTGCAAGACCACTTATGAAAAAACATAAGTGCCTTTAGTGTCTTCACTAGGATTTCTCCTTTGCTTGTGAACATCATCTCAAAAAAAAGAGAGATGGATGGTGTTATCCTACCCCTGAGTGTTATTTTCTACACACACACACACACACACACACACACACACACACACACACACACACACACACACACACACACACATAGCTCCACATAGTTATAAGGGAACCTCCCCTTGATGAGAGGAGAGATTTGTCCCCTTTTGATGTGGTAAACCCAAGCATCTGGATGACTGATCTCCCTATGTTGTGGTTGAAGAGACCTATTTTACTCATCAATTAGCTGGTGACAAAATATTCACCCAACAAGTTGTAGAAGGAAAAGAACTTAAAGTAACATTTATAATTTTAGTGAAGTGAATCGTAATAACTTTCCAATAAGAAAGATAGATGAGGGTTAGTTATGGCATAGAATAATGGGCCGTATCAATTTTGACAACCTAGTAAAGATGATCTCAAATAAGTGTGTTAGACACATGCCTAAGATAACCAAACCTATAAACACTACTTGCAAGGAGTGGCAACAAGGCAAGCAAACAAGGGTCATATTTCAAACAAAGGAGTATGCAACTATAAAGCCTCTAGAATTAGTTCATATTTATATTTTTGGTCCTACTAACACAAGAGGATCTAAAGGAGAGAGATACTCCATGTTATTTATAGATGATTACTCAAGAATGACATGGGTAACTATTTTGAAGGATAAGTTTCAAGCATTTGAAAGATTCAAGATCTTTAGGGCCATGGTAGAGAATGAGATTGGATGAAAAATAAAATTCTTAAGATCTATTAGAGGTGGATAGTTCACCTCAAATGAGTTCCTATAATACTATGAGAAGCATGAAGTCTAAAGGCTTTACTCTATAGTAAGGACTCCATAGTAGATTATGTAAGATTGCCACAAGATTGGAACTATAATAATTTTCTTGAGTTACCATATGTAAAGGATGGAAATATTATAAGTAATAATGCAATATTGGTGGGTAAAAGATATGCACAAGTGAAGGTCATAGATTTTGAGGAAACATTTTCTCCAGTTACAAGATTGGAAGGTATAAGAATTTTTATAACAGTCTTTGTTTACAAAAAATTTAAAGTATATTAAATGGATGTTAGGTATGCTTTCTTGAATGGGAACATATAAGAGGAAGTATACATAGAACAACTTGAAGGTTTTTTGCTGTTAGAGGAAGAAGATTATGTGTGAAGATTGAAGAAAGCACTGTATGGTCTAAAACAAGAACTTATAACACGGTATTCAAGACTAGACCAGTACTTGAAATAACAAGGATTTAATAAAGGATGTGAATACAATAATTTATACTTCAAATCATAAGGTGAGAATATGATAATTATTATTATATATGTTGATGATATCATTTTTGGTGGCAACAACAACAAAATGTGCAAAGAGTTTTTTACTCAAATGTAAAATGAGTTTGAGATGTCTATGCTTGGAGAGTTTTTTTCCTTCCTTGGAATACATATAACACAAACTAATGAAGGAATATTTACATCTCAAACCAAGTATGCTAAGGAAATGCTCAATAAGTTTGGAATGGAAGATAGAAAACTAGTTAGTACTCCAATGATAACAAGATGTGAGTTGAGCAAAGAGGATGAATCCCTTGATACAAATAAGACTATGTACAGATCAATGATATGTAGCTTGTTATACCCAAATTCATCAATACCTAATTTCATGCAATCAATATGCATGTTTGCAAGATTTCAAGTTTCTCCTAAATAATCACATGTCAATATAGTGAAAAGAATCTTTAGATATATCAAGAGCACAATTGAGTATGGCCTATGGTATCCTAAAAGTCAAGATTTCACTTTGATGGAATATACAGATGATGATTATGTAGGAAGTGTGGATGATATAAGAAGCTATATTGGTGGTTACTTTTTCCTTAAAAATAGACCTGTTTCATGGCTAAGCAAAAAGTAAGATTCAGTTACTCTTTCTACAGTAGAAGTAGAGTATGTTGTAGCAATGGCATGTTGCACTCAAGTCTTATGGATGAACCAAAAATTTAAATACATCGAGGTAGAGTAAAAATCAGCTATATCTATTCTTTGTGACAATTCATGTGATATTAATATATATCAAATAATCCAGTGATGCATTCCAGAACCAAGCACATATCAATCAAGTATCACTTCTTAAGAGAAAAGGTTTTAAATCAAGAGGTCATAATGAAATATACACCAACACAGGACCAAATTTTAGACATATTCACCAAACATCTTCCCAAGGAACAATTTGAGTATCTAAGATATAAATTAGGAGTGGTGGCTCCTACATCACATCACTAAATCCTAGTGATAGGGCATGAGTCTAGGGGGAATATCACATAAACTTTGTTAATCCCTAAAATAAGAGAGAAAAGGCAACTCAGGTATGCATATTTTTGCCAATTTATATTGATTTGATGGTTGTAAATTCTTAGAAAAACTCCTTTATCTAATAAAGGGGGAGAAAATTTTGGACAAACTATTTGAAAGTTGGAGTCCCTTTGCCATTGATTTCAAAGGGGGAGAAAAGTGTAAATGCTCGGTAAAAGTTTGAAAGAGTAGAGCATGTTTCCAAGTTGAGTCTAGGAAATGTTCCATTGCCTAAGGGGGAGAAAGTTTGGTATGAACAATTTCAGCTCAAGTTCATAAGAAGCCAATGCAAGCAATGCCAGAGAAGGAGCAAAGTATTATAAGATCAGAGCATTTAATTTGCCATCAATGCCAAAGGGGGAGATTGTTGGCATGATATTGGAGAGAATAAGATGTTTTATAGTTGCATAGTGTAAATTTTTCATGCTTTTACAGAGACCATTTTTAAAGGATTGAAGATATGTTATGGGTTTTTTGAGTGCATCCTAGATATATGGTCCATAGGTTTAGGTGAATAGAATTGAGATCATAAATAATTTTTTTAGCTCTCAAACATTACATGGTTTCTCAGTTAAACCCTAAGGGTTTAATCCATGGCATTCATAGGCATGTTTTATTTTTAGGTTGACTGGATATAAGCAAAAACTAGTTACTTAAGTTATATCTTAAGTCTTTTCCATCATTGTACAATCAACCCCTTTGACCTACCAATTACCATCTCAAGCAGTGATCTAAGAATTTATATTTCCTATGTCTTATACTTAATATTTATCCTATCTTGATTAATGGTTAGCACTTAATCATACATTGAAGATCCAATGAAGTGTAGAAAAGTCAATTTGTTAAAGGCACCTGCAAGTAAATGTGCTAGTGATAAGTGTCACAATCATGAAGCTTTCACATTAAATCTATGAAGAATTTTAAAGTCAAATATTCAAGGATTAATGTAGGAATGCCAAGTATCACAATAGTAGGAACTGATAACAAATGTGTGAAGTCATGTGAGGATGTTAAGTGTCACATTCACAAGAGCTTGTCAAAGATAAATTTTGAGTTTGTCAAAAGATATAACAGTGAGCATGTGATCATGCAATGAAGATATAATGGAGAGAATGGAATCAATGGGATCAAGTGCTCTATGTTTAACGATACAGAGGTGAGTTAAATACTGAGATACTTTGATGAGATTGATGGAGCATATTCATTATAAATTCTTAAGAAGAATCAAGATTAGACCAAGTGCTTGAAGTTTAATGTTAGATAGAGGTAAAGTTCCTACAACTTTGAAGATCTAATGGCATGTGGGAGCTTGGATCAAAATATTCAACAGATGCATTTTAAAGTTGAAACATTAAAAACTAGAAGTGTACAAGGATCCAATAGAGTGCGTGAGCCTGCCAAAACTTAATTTAATGGACATTTTGTAAAGTTGAGAAAATTGAATGAGGATCATTAGATCATAGCTCAAAACTTAATATTAATGGTTAGTATTTAAATATTTATTCATCATAATGGTCAAGTTGAGGATCATGCAGGAAAGATGCATTATATGACACAAATAGTGATATAGATCATTTTGATCAATTTAAATTGTGTAATATGGAATGTACATCAAAATTAGAGCCAAATATATGCTAAATATAGTAATAAGATAAATAATCATGGTGGTGAAGCATGAATTCAAGAAGTGGGAAACCTATCGATTGAACCAAGTCTAGAATTGGTGTGATGTGTTACCAAACAAGTGTGAACATAGAGAAGATGCAAAACCTAGATTAAATGCTTATATATTATCATCTAGGATATAGGCCAAAGCTAATAGTGTGGTTGAATTGTGTCAAATATAAAATATAGAGACACAGAGATAGAGGGGTAGAGAGGAAGATAATAGAAGAGAGAGATGTGCAAAGCATGAGCAATTACAGACCAAACCTATAATAGAGAATTGGAATTAGATTCATTTATGAATCAATATTGTAATGTGATATATACTTAGGGATATGATATATTAATGTATATGGGTTGATGGAGATGCTGACATTATGTCAAATATAAAATATAGAGACACATAGACAAAGGGGTAGAGAGGAAGATAAGAGAAGAGAGAGATGTGCAAAGCATGAGCAGTTACAGACCAAACCTATAATAGAGAATTGGAATTAGATTCATTTATGAATCAATATTTTAATGTGATATATACCTAAGGATATGATATATTAATGTATATGGGTTGATGGAGATGCTGACATGTCAACATCTCCATCAACCCATATACATTAATATATCATATCCCTAGGTACATAGCATTACCTCCCTCTTTGACATGTTTTGTCCCCAAAACATAAGAATACACTAAATAATGAGTGTGGTTCAAATCATAGCACACTTGTCACCAATATCGATCATCTAGCCATCCATATGTGATCTTGGTAGGTAATATCTCTCCAAGCTTATTGCCAAATACCATTGTGCTCCTCTGATTCTATTCCTGATCATAATTATATTGTTTTGATGTCCATGCATAATTCTTTTAATTTTTATTTCATATACCATATTATTTTACGCTACTCTGAATCTATCCATGACCATTATATGGATTCTTCCATGCATAGTCATAGTGATTTCCCCATTCATTCCATATTCCATAGGGTACTACATTCTTCTGATTCCATACTTGATCATAGTAATTCTTCTTTGGCTTCCATGCATAGCCAAAATGATTGTTTTTATGACACTCCCTCATTAGGTTCCATGATTGTTTCCTCTCATGATGATGTGGGTGTCTATATACCTTAACTTTTTCCTCCTTTTCTTCAACCACTTCCACTTTGTTTGTCTCTATTTCTTGAGTAGATTAAGTGTTAATTTTTTTATTTTAGTGTGTCTCAATCTATGTCATCTGAATTCTCCTCATGCTCTTCATCACTTATTTCAATCTCATCCTCATGATCTTTCCTTGGCTGTAATTGGTGCCTTTCCCACTGTGATATCCTATAAAGTGACCTTATTTTTATTATACCAAAACTTCATGAACTTTTTCTAAACATTAATATTATTTTTTCTCAAAGTCTCTAACCATGGATATCCAAGAATTATATCCATATCATCCATATCCAAAGCATAAAAATCTGAACGCAAAACATATTTTTCTATAATGAGCTTCAAATGTTCAAACCTTGAAATATTCTTAACATCTACTTGAACTTCTTAGATATTCTTTGCTTGAACATGTAAATTATTGGCCACATTCATGTTGATGAAGTTATACTTTCTGGTAGGGTTTATGAACACAACAACCTTCTTCTTTTGAATGCATCCATGAAATTGAAAAATTGACTCATATTTCTTTGGATCCAAATCATTTAAATCCTTATTAGCCAAATCTTCTTCTTCTTCTTCTACTTCACTTGCATGTTCTTCCTCATTGTCATTTTTTTCTTCCAATAATTTTTCTTTTTCAGTAGCTTCATTCTCTTCTTTATTACCAAAATTATTTTCTTTTATATCTCAATGATCTAGGAAGATTTGTTACAGTTCTTTTCATGAAGAAAACCTTTATGTACAACTCAACTGATCAAACCAATGTAGTGGAGGCCCAAAAAAGGAAATAATCATCTTTCCCCAAATTTTTTTAAAAAATGATTCTCGAAAAGGAGCCACCATTCTCTAGCATCAATATCATCTTTCTCTAAATTTTTTTGCAACTTCATGATTCACAAATAAAACTAAGGTTTATGAAACCCTAAAATGTCAATAACTCATTTAAATAATATCAAAAGTATCCCAAATTTTTATTGTAACTTCCTCTTATTATATTTTAATTTCAAAAAATAAATTGTGAAACAATTCCACAAATTACGACCTATAGAGTGAATATACAAAAAATACTAAAATGATAATAACTCACTCAAAACAATTCAAAAAATTCTAAAATTTTACAGTGTTTCTATTGTATTTTATTATATCTTCAATAAAAAAATAAAATAGAAACACCATATATTTAGGAAGATATAGCTATATTAGTAAAAAACCTAAAATAACAATAACTCCCACAAAACTGATAAAAAAAACCTCAATTTTTTTACTATGCCTTGAAATATTGTCCATATCTAGTAAAACAATTGTGTAGAAATTTGAAACCAATCAAAATATATTGATGATTCTACAAAAATAGGGTTTTGCCACCCACAAATTGCCCAAATCATATCTCTGATACCACTTGTTATGATCCACACCTATAATATTTAGAAATAATATAAAAATCAATTTAACATAATAGATATTGGTGGACCAAGATGTCCAAATATTCAATAAATGTAGAATACACTTAAGGTAGGGCAACACCATATAATACTCTTTTAGGAAGGAATAAATCCATAATGTTGGCATCTCCATCAAACCATATACATTAATATATCATATCCCTAGGTACATATCAAGTTCTATATTTTGAATATAGATTTGATTAGTGGATTCCATCAGATAAGCTAAGTTGGTGCTCTGTTAGGAAGTCAGTGCTCTTAAACCAGGGGATTGGTTTTTTCTTAGGATTGATTCCCTTAAATGCGGTAACCAGTGAGGTTTTGATTATAAGGCTAGATTAGAATAGTAGACTCTAGCAGCTAATCTCACTGTGGTTTTCTCATATTGGGTTTTTTCATGTATATATATGGTATTGTGTCCATTTTATGTGTGTGATCTTTGCATATATGTTTTAATCTACATTAAAGTATTAAAGGACTAATTTATTCAATCTACTAATTCACCCACCCTCTCAGTAGATAATTGTGTTCCAACACCCAATCTCCCACCTGAACTCCCTTGGTTTTAAGACATTTATAATTATTTCCATGACCATGTCTTTCCTCTTAAACTTTCACACAATCACCAAAAAAATTTCCTCCATTTCCTAGCCTCTTATACCCTCTTGGGGAATAAACTTTATTGTAAGGGCTATGAAGGAATGCTTCTTCATTTTTTATATTTAGGAGAATTAATGTTAGTGCTTAAGGAGGTCCATGAAGGAATGTGTGGGGCCCACACCAACAGTGTAGTATTAAATATGAATCTCCTTAGAATAGGATACTATTAGCTTAAAATGGATATAGATTCTTGTAATTATGTCAAGATGTGTGTTGCTTGACAATAACATGGTAATTTGATACACACACCTTCCTTACCACTACATCTAATCACTACACCATGGTTGTTTTTTACATGGGGTCTTGATATCATCAAGAAAATAAACCCAACATCCTCTCATGGCCACAAACACATTATTACTAGTATCGAGTATTTTACTAAGTGGGTTGAGGACATTCCTCTCACTTATGTCACCAGGAAGCAGAAAGTCAAGTTTATCCATTACCATATCATCTATAGATATGGTATCCTATCCTATTTTATAACTAATAATGGTGTTCATTTTTGAACAAAGATGTAAAATACCTTTATACTATGTTCAAAATTAAACACAAGAAGTCCCCACCCTATAACCCATAAGGTGACTATTAGAAGAGGTTCTTGGTTTCACCAGAGCATGCTAATTATAGGGGTAGGTTGTGCAAAGTAACATAGAGATTTTTTGAAATGGCTTAATCAATAATTTGAACACATAATAAATATCTATTGTATATAATTAAAAAAATTTAAAGAGTCAACGTATGAAGTAAATAACTTATAAATATTGAGATTTATGCATCAGAGTAGAATAATGAATGAAATATCCATAAGAACATAGAAAACTCTGTGATTATACCAATAAAGAACATGAATTATTATAATTCATATTAAAATATATAGTACGATGGATTACAATAAGGAAAATATCATAGATAGATATCCATTTATGTCAATATTATATGCAAAAGCTTTCTAAGAATTATAATCACTATAATGTTACTCACATCTAGGTCAAAATCAACATAATTGTCGATCCTTCTATTACATTCATTATAATTACTTATAGATATTAATTCCAATACTTTTAACTTTTAAATTTACCATTTTGAGAATAGGTCTCATATCACATTCGGTGGAAACTTGACCAACATAAAAAATTCCTATAACAACTCCTAACAACTTGCAAACAAAATATAGTTGGAATCACCATATGACATTCTCATATATACATGTAGTTTTACATTTACCATTTAATACTAACACTTTAATAGAATTAAAAGGTTATCTCATCTCGAGATAACATTGTAGAGGTAAGTAGTTTGAAAACTAAGAAAGGAGACAAAATATAGTAGTGCATAGGACTTGTAGACTTAGCTCAAGGTACTAGTAAACTAGTTTTCACTCCTTATACATTACTTATCTACCATTTCAAGTTTTCAAATTATCATAATAATTTATATCCCTTGTGGTTTTTTAATAGAATAGCTATGTATAGGACTATACAAACTTCTAATTACAAAAAAAATTGACCAAATTTTCAAAATTGTTGAACCTATGCAAGTATCAGTTGGCTTGTGGAGGCACCTTCCATCATTGGAGAATCTATCATAGTTGGCTTCATGGAATGATCTTATTTTCATTTATGAGTGGTATAATTCTTACATTAATGAGGGACAAATCATCATTATAATATTTCCAATTAAATAGAACTTCTTGAGAACTACATATAAGATTGTTCAAGGAAGCTTGATTAGCCATTAACTGCTAAATATTTGTGTCAACCATCTGAAACAAAGTATACTTCACCATGTGGACTTTGGTGGTGATTTCACCATAGAGATGAACCAGCTTATTGACATGTCACTATGCCTACACACTAGTGAAATAGTTACACAACATATGGTTGTGCTAGGTCTACATATTCTGCATGATAGTATCCCTCACACTAAGTAAGGTTTATAATGTAGCATCTATAGTAGTAAGATTTGAATTTTTCATTGTTATGGTAGTGTGCATGAAATTAACCATGGAGAATTCAAGATCCATATTGGTCCAAACCATAACTAACTACTTCTTCTAATCGATCAGTTGAAGTGTAATGTGCATAGCCTAAGCCTGAGAAATATCTATAGTGGTATGATACTCAGATAGAAACTCACAAAGAACCTCAATTTTAGATTTTATGTATTTCCCCTTATAATTTATGCTCACTTTATTAAAGGTTTACCCATCTATGGTGAGCTTGTTTAAAATAATATTTAGCTGGTCCTTATCTAGGAGTGAAGGATCCCTAATCAATTGGGTGTATATGTTGGGATAAACATCCTCGATAGTCTTCCTTACAATGCAGAGACACTCCATGACTAAAAAATTTATATCCTTAAGTTTTTTAACATTTTTTTCCGATAAAACTACCTTATGTGAAATGGACTCTTGAAATGCAGTGACACTTTTAATCTGCATTGACAATGGAAGCTAGGAAACATCTAAGGATGCTATGATGGTGGTAGGAGTCAAATCGAGACATACAACTGATTTACTCACAAGTTCCATCCTTAATGGAGTGATGGGTAAAAAAAATAATACACCATGTATAATTATCTAGCACATCCCACAACCAAATGATAGATAGGCTTGAGAAAGCATTGTCATCCTATAAACCAACCAGGTTGTCTCACACATGTGTTTGAAATGACTCATGAGATGGATGCACAACACTAGAACTAAATGGAGTTACTAAAGATTATGTCTTCACATTAGTTGATTGGGATTATTCATTTCTCTTCTTATCATCATCCTCATATGCCTCCTTGACAATATTTTCTTGTGCCTTCTTGGTAGCCTCTTCATGCATGTTATTCTCTGCATCTTCCTAGGCCTTTTTATCGACCTCTTTGGCCCACACCTATCCCTATGATTCTTGGTCCTTATATTAATTTTGTGCTTGATATGTTGTAAGTTTGTTATTCTTCTACTCTTTAACTAATTCATTTTGTTTTCACTCTACTTCTAATTCAACATCCTTGCACTTTTGTTTGACTACATGCTATTGTTGTTAAGATTGTTATGCAACTACAACTTCCTATTACATTTTATTCTTATCTTCCTTGTATTTTTATTATTGGAGTGACTTAGCATCCTTGAATTACTTGAAAGATTATACTTCCTTGGCCTAGCATTGGGATTCCTCTCATTCATGTTGTTCTACATATTCCTTCTATTTAGCCTTGTTATTTTCTTCTTTATGCACATGATGATTAGTTTCTCTCCTCACATACATATTGATATTCTTATAGAGTCTAAGTGTCCAGTGTTAATTATTCTATGTCAATATTAAATTCCTCATATTTAGATGGTGAAGAGGTAAGGAAGGTAATTTCAATCTCTACCCAAGAAACCTTCCCCTTGCAAACTAGTCATATTATGGGTTTTGGTGGTTAAACTTCTTGCACTTGTTATTCTTCGATCATAGGCTCTCCCATGGCATGCACAAGAATAAGTGAGGTTTTGCCCCAAATATTTAAGGGATGTGTGGATTCTACCTATGTTATAAAAATGGTGCAAGGGTATTAGTTTCAATGGATACTAACTATGATAGAATCACAGTGGATCTTCCTACCTCAAACATTTGCCAAATTCATTGCAATTTGGATTCTTTAGCCATTGTATTGATGATATAGAGTCTAGGCATGAAGGTAACTAAATCCAAAGATTTTTAAGCACTTTATTTTTCACTTGGATGGTGTGCAATAGTTTTTATAAAAAATACTCTTTTTCGTCCACCTTATCATATAGGTCTCTGGGCATATCGACCATTATCATCTGGTATACCTACTACTCATCAGTGCCCATATGTAGAAATTCATAGATCCCAATGATTTTGGGTATGTTCAAATTATCTAAGTGAGTTTGTTATGAGTCTTTTACCTTATAGGAGACAAATATATTCTACCCTTGGGAACCTTACTCTTCCTCAAATCTTGGATTAGGGTAGCTGTTGTTTAAGGTTGTGAAGTTTTAGTTGTAATACCTAGAATAGATGGTGGTACTATCTATAATGAGATGGATCTCATCACTATGATTTCCTTATCCTTAGCCACCTCAGTCTATTATATATACATTTTGATAAAGTATGGGAGGGGTGAACCTGGTACCTTAGGTAGTTCATGAACTCAGATAGCAATGCCATTTAGAAGCTTCATGATAACTACATGATATCACAAATACTGCGTGACACTAGTAAGTATGTGTGTGTTTTCTACAATTAGCTTGATCAAATAATTCTACCAAGTGGTGAAATTGGCTTGATTCCAAGACTAGGTACTCTCATGAGACTATGTGAGATTATATAACTTCACATTTGGCCAGTAGTCAATGTCAAGATAAACTTTTCCCTCAAGAGACTTCCACTATGTAAACACTAACAATACCCAAAATTGGTATTGTAACATTTGTTTTATAGTTACCAAGACTTTATCTATGTTGGAAGTGAGTTCACTAACCAATAATTATAGTCAGTTGAATTTCTTATTACAATGGATCATTAGATGAGCAATATCGATGACCCCTTTTGTAGCTTGCTTGGAATCCTTGGTTGTTTTCTAAAATATGTGATAAATGCATTTAACCAAAATGCACTTCAATACATATTCAATGTATTTTAATGAAATTCCTCTAAAGTTGTGAGATTATTTTTCCTATATTTCCATAAAGATGGGTGTCATTCATGATTTGTAGTGCGCTATCAATCTCCCTATCATAGGTAGTCATGTCACCCTGGCCATCATAATAGTATTGATGTGGATAGGTATGTATTAGGAAAGGTAAATATTTCCCTCATTATATTAACCCAATATACCTCCATCACATTGTTAAATTTCCCAGAAATGGCCAAGTGGATCAAATCCTTCACATCTGTGTTATAGATCCTATGTGGTTGCACTAAAACTACATTTTTTACACCTTCAATGGTGTTTTGGACAAACATTCATAGTTCCACATTGGTGAGAAAACTCATAACCATCTGGTCTATGAAGTGTGTATTTCATAGTGACATATTGATTCCCATGTCCTCTTTCTATAATTTTATGAATCTTTTGATGAGTTGGGATCAATGAAACCAACCATTTCACATCTCTCTTTGAAACAAATTATTGGGAGGTGTGAAGTATAAATTAGGAATCACCTTGCATTTATGCAACACTTTGGTATACTTAGTAATGGATAACAATGAGCCACCTGAGTGCTATATTTATAATGTCTTGCATTACCTTTGATGTTTTAATATCTTGATGAGTTGTGATATCACTCAATCATTCACATACGATCTTTGAATGTAATGGATTCTTTCTTGCTAATGTGGCATTTATTTTACTGATGTGGCATTCAATTGTGGCAGTGGTTGATGATTTTTGACCTATCACATTAACTAAGATTTGGCCATATATTACATATTCTATTTATGACATAAACCCATCACTTTCCAAGATATTTTTCAATATCCCCCCATACCTAATAATTAAATGCAATGGTAGGACTTTTAAACTTTGCTATCTACTCAAGATTCAGATGCACATGTCTTTCTTAGACTTGATGTCCATATACTATACTCATTAGGGCACCTTCTCAAATTTTATTTACAATAATGGAACCTTGAATTTTTTCATGGATCCTTCTTATCCCTAACCTATATACACATAACTACATTTACCCACATGTGCTGAAATAAGCACACAAAACCTAAACTATCCTAAAAGTAATGCATTTCAAACCTAATGACTATCTACTTGGTGTGATATAACACCTTTATTCCATATTATTATAAATTAATGGTGATAATGCTTCAACCTATATCCATTTACCCACTGGGTAAGATATTTCCCTACAATCTCAAAGGACCACTATTCCAAGATACAAAAGTTTATGGATGATGTAAGGGCTCTGTTAACATTTTGGCCTCACAAAGCAAAATGTCAATCCCTATCATTCAAATCTTTGATGAAAATTGCCTTATATTATTTTTCAATGCATAATTTAAACACCAATGGAACTATACTATCATTAAAGTGTCATGAAAGAACAATTTGGAAAAAGTCAACATGCACGGGGATGTCAAGTTCAAGCATCATAAAGCAACCATTTTGATTCAATTATTCTTGAGTCTAAATGCATTGATTCTAAGTGTCAATAACATGGAATCCTATAGAATATCTAATGGCAATCAATGATCAATGAGCTTAGTGGGCCAAAACAAATCAATGGAGCATGTTTAATCATGCAAAGGCAAATCTAATGGTGAGCACAAGGTCAAAAAGTTAAAGGATATTGAGATTAAGCAAAGGGTTGATAGGTGGTAGTATCATAATGACTTAAAATATAAATGACAAATGTTTACCAAGATTATCATATCAATGGTGCATAGGTCAAGATATCAAATTAAATGTGAAGCCACCACATGGCACAAGCACTTGAAGCATATAAAGTCTGATAGTGGATCCACAAGAAGCATGCAAGACTAATAAGTGTCATATTACCAAAGGATAAAATCAAGATGAATGGGGAGATAATAATTGGAACCATTTATAAATCCAAACATAGATCGATGATTGATGATGAAAGTCAAAACTAGTATATTCATGAGGAGATCAACAAAGTAGATTCAATCAAATCTAAATGACAAGATGATGACACTTTTCAAAAAATGATATTGTAGTGTGGTCAAAATATTGGCATGAGACACAGAGTGTGTTCTTTGATGGACTCAAATTAATTAAGGGTCTATAAAGAGAATTAATGTAATGAAGATCTCAAGGAGATTCAGGTGGCCATCCATGATTGATCACAATAGAAATTTTGACCTCCATGACCTTTTCTCCACTCTTCTACATCAACAAAGTCATATTGATATTAATGAAATGAGGAGCTTGAGGAAGATGTAACCTCAGTCATTATGACCCCTTTTCCACTCTCCCACGCATGTTCCCCATCTCTCAAACCCCATTATGCTATAAATAAAGGCTTCTAAGCCTTGAAAAGGATCCCTCTCTTGGGCATGACTAGGCTCTACCAAGATTGATCTTTGTAACCTCCTGAGATAAATAAGATGATTGTTTCAAATTTCATTATTTTGGTATAGTGTGTTAATGTCAGTTTGATTTTCATATGTGGTAGAAATCTCTCCCTTGTTAAGTCTTGATCTCACCTAACTACTATTTATCTTGTTATGTAGGTTATACCTAATGTTTTATGTCATTTAATTGAAGCTAACAATGGATACATTGATTGGTTAGTGCCTTGAATTAGGTCTATTTCATCACTTCCCTCAAGCTTTGATCAATTGATGAAACTTCTACATGAAGAATTGATGCATAAGATACTTAGGAATTATAGATCCAATCATTTGTTCTATCTCATTAGTGTTTTAGAAGCTCAAGTAAGAGTGGATAGACAATAATTATATGTGTATCACCAACAGTAGCTTAGATATTCATTTTAGTTATCTTTCTGCTCCTTTTTACCTTAACAATTAGTCAGTTTTAGTGGAAATGAGATAAGTGATACATCAAAGGAGCTAGCCTCATTAAAAATCCTAGAGGTCTAACCCAATATTAGGTGACCCATAGCCTAAGGTCATTACCATATTGGACTAGGTTTGAGAAAGAGGACCTCAATACTTTCATTCTCACCTAGGTTGCAACCTAAGTCTCCAATAGGCCCTTCCATCAGATGTTAAGCTTTCTAGGGAAAGCTCTAAACCTACTATCATATAGAAGAACAAGTTGATTTACCTAAAATTTCTTTGTTAGTAGGTTTTTATCATGTTATGCCTTCTAGCTACACTTGTTTTGTAAGGTTTGGTCCAAGATTAATCAAAATAGAAAATATGTGAAGAATTTACATTGACTATAAAATAGGAAGATGTACATATAAATAGGCGTTTGGATATCCTCAAAATAAGGAATACTATGATATCTTAAAGCCTATAATAATGGGTCTATTAGACTAACGTAACCACCATATGGAAATAACTTATCATTCCCTCTCTTAGTGTGAAAATACATTAAAGATTCACACTAATGAAATATAGCATGTAGTCATAATACTTACACATGACTATGATAGAGATAGAGACTGTGAGAACTACATCTAACATGAATAGGGGCCCATCAACTTATTCATTTGAATACATATTTTATGACTTAGGACCCATCAACCAATTCAAACAAACACTTCAACCATTTAGTCACACCTATTACATACTTGCTACATCAAACATGATTATTCACACTATTATCACAATGGAGAGATACAATGTTTTATTGTTTTCACACCACACATGTGAACAAGAATGCTCTTCTATTCTTATTCAACTACACACACACACACTTATAAGATATAGTCTTCATCACTATGTTGAGAGGAATCTTCACCACTAGTGTATGGAAAATATTCATCCCAATCAGTCTCTTTAATAACACATTATTTTTATTCTACTTTATCATATATGAGATCTTGAGCTTGTTTCTTGCAATACATAACAAGATGTACTGGCTTCTTACAATAATGATAAAAAAATCTTTTTTTTTAATTAGTATATTTATTACCTAATAAATTCACCTTATTTTTTGCTATTTCTATACTTTCCTCTTTAATATATTCACTTGTTCTCTTTTCTTCAACTAGAAGAGTTGAAATCATGTCTTCTAAGGTCTGAAACAACATTTGTCCAAGAGTAAAAGTTACATTATTGTACATAAAAGACAAATTGTTTAACATAATTTCTTTAGAAGTTTAATCTTCTATTGTAGCTTTCAATTCTACTAGTTGTCTAATGAGAGGCATTAGATTATTTATGTGACTTGCCATAGAATATCCATCGCCCATTTTGAACCTAAATAATTTGGGTTTTAGCGAAAACTTTGCATTTACTTCTTTTTCTCCAAATAATTTTCTTAGATAATCCCAATTTTTTGTGGATGTATTTTCTAAGTCTACATAATGTAGATCAAAGTCTAAGAGGGAAATACTAATAATGAAATAGGATGTCAATTGCCCCAATAATGCATCCATACAATAGTGATAATTTTTAATTTTTACAATTTTTGAAAATGGACACAAAAATAATTTTGACAAAATGACTCAACTTTCACATGAAAACAAGTTTTAACTCTAAGATTTTTTTGACTCTTTCAACAAGAAAATTACTCTTGATGACTCAAGACTTAAAATAAAAAAGACCACTTTTAAATTTTTGTCAATTTAATACTATGACTATTTAAAAGGCTCATATTGAATCAAAACAAAATTTCAACCTAAAAAAAAAATAATAGGCCTACAATAACGAAAGCCTTTTAAACATGGAGAAAGGATGGAAGACAAACTTAAAGTCTCAAGATATAAAATAAACCTAGAACAAATAAAAAATATTTAATAAACTATGATGGATTTAAATAAATAAGATAGCCTATTTACAAACTTACAAGTGGACAATGGTGGTAAAGTGTTCAGTGCTAAGGTTTGCCATATTGTGAGAGCATAAACACATGAATTCTGAGTCCTTTTCTTATATAGGCCATAGATATGGGGACACATTCCATAAGGTTGAGCATGGTTGACTTTCTTTGGAAAATAATCACTCAGAGAATTGAGTCACCAAGTTTGAAGAGAGACAACTAATGTTGGAATAAATTGAGGCATTGATTGAGGACTTGATCCCATAAATTAGTTCGTATCTACATATATATGCTTCAATCTAGAAACTAGATATGTATAACACAACTTAGAATAGTGGTTTGAATGACTTGTGTATGAAGATCAGATTATTACTAACCTCTAAGGCTAACAAAACCAACCATATTACTATAAACACACAGAGGTTAGAATCAATCACTTTTGAAGACTATTTATAATTGATTGGTTAAACTTGATAGGGACACATGTACTATTGATGCAATCCAAAATAATATAAGCATTCAATGATGATATTCTAGCCAATGAATACCCAAAATGAATTCACTAAATTTTCCTCTAATAATATGTGATATAATTCTCAAAATTGATGATTCTTAACAATTGACTGAATACCTAAAATACTTTATAGACTATGATTTTCAATAGTTATAACAAGGAAAACTACTACACAAGTGTTAAAATCAACTATACCTCTGGTTTACTCTTCTTGGAAATACCTAAAATTATTTCAAAGTTACTTCATTGTTTATGACTCTCATGGATAAATACTTGCTTTGGTACCAAATGTAAGGTTTGGTCTAAGATCAATCAAAAAATAAAATATGTGAAGAATTTACATTAACTATATAATATAAATATGTACATATAAATATACCTTTGGTTCTCCTCAAAATAAGGAATACTATGTTATCTTTAAAAAAATAATAGTGAGTCTGTTAGACTCACATAAACTCACATAAAAACCATACAAAAATAACTTATCATGTTTATCTACTAGGACCATAATACTCTATGTCTCACTTCATCCAAGTGATTTAATTCCAAAAACTTATGAATCATTGACTCCTAATCACCCATTCACATCACATTTTCAACTTGCAAACTAGGAAGTACATATTCCATAGGCATCATAGTTTCTAGCTCATAGACCAAATGCAATGGTGTAAATCCTATCACATATTTATAATGCATATGATAAGCCCATATGACTACTAAAATTCTAACCTCCCAGTCATCTCTCCTCACATCACATTTTAGTGAGCATCTTATTGATCACCTTCTTTATAGCTTCAACTTTTATGTTTACTTTTGGATGATACGTGATGATTTTATGATGAGATATGAAGAACTTGTTTGTGAGGGTTTGATGGTATTATTCATCAAATGAGTTCCTATATCACTTACAAATCTAAGAGGTAAATCAAACCTAGTAATGATTTTCTCATACAAGAACTTAGATATGTCCTTTGAACTATAACTTAGAGTTGTAGTAGCTTTTACCGACTTGGTAAAGTAATATATCATAGTGATTATGTACCTTGTATTATTGTGTTTACTTGGGGGATTGATTGGTCCTTCAAATTTAATGCCTTACTATTCAAAAGTCTACTACACTAACATGGGTTATAAAGGCATCTCATGCCACTAGTGTGGCTTCCCCACCCTTTGGCATACATTGCACTACTATATGACTCTTTATGTATCTTAAAATAGATAGGGCCACCAAATGCTAATTTGAAACATTTTCCTTGTAGTATCATCTCCTATGAAGTAGCCTCCTGCAACTCCTTGATGTACTTCATCCATGATCTATGGATGCTCATGTTCAAGTGCCACTCTACATAGCATTTCATCTTTGCCTAAGTAATACAAAAATCCATTAACAAGACTATATAATCTATCTCTAGTGATCATCTATTTCTTATCTCTTTTTATAAAGTGTTTTAGGAATGTTCCCAATTTGAGAAACTATGCAATCTTTTGTAATTGATTTGGAATCATATTCACCCTAAATAGGTGTGCATTTGGTGATTCATCTTGGATTTCCTTAGGTTCCTGTCCATTAGTTATCTATATGATATGGTATAGACTAACATTCTCCCATACTAGTTTGATATTAATATGGAATTGAAATTCATATAAAAGCATCATCCAACAAGATATTTATCCACCTAATAATAATTTATTCATACGATATGGTAGAACTTGATGATTAGTAAATAATTCAAATAGTGTGACCAAAAAGTAGAGCCTAAACTTTTGTAGTGAGAACACTATGGCTAAGGCTTCTTACTTAGTTTTCATATAATTATTTTTTACGTATTATAACTTTTTAATTATGAAGTGGATCAGATGACCCAATCCTCCTTCTCTTGGCTATACAAGTACTAGTCCAACTATAATCCCTAAAGTGTCCACATGGACATGAAAAGGTTTATTACAATCCAGTAAAATTAGGATCAAAGTAGTCACTAGTTATTGCTTCAAATCAATAAATGTGGCCTAACATTCCTCTATCCATAAAATCTAGATTCATTTTCATATCAACTTCTCTAAAGGGGATGATATAGTGGCATACCCCTTGATGAATTTATGGTACTAATTGGTTTATCTTAGAAAATATTTCACTTCTTTTAAAGTCTTGGGTGGTGGCATACTCACAATTTTAGACTAAGAATTTGAATCAAGAGGGGTGTTAGTATCTTGTTAGTGATAAAATGAAATCAAATTGAAAAACCAACACACTAGCTAACATAAATCTCTTGGCCTAGCTACTTGGTTGAGATTATTTAACAATAATAGAATGGAAACATAACTAAAACATGAAAGAGAAAAAATATTTCACCTCCCTTGTATTCCAAATTATCTTGTAGTAGTGGCTTGCTCAGCTTGTGCTCATGAATTCTCCATCAAAGGAGGCTTGACTATCTCCTCTTCTCCTTGGCATCTTGTGGCTTTGGCTTGGCTTAGATTGGATAAATATTTAGACATTATAACACTAATTTACATGAAGCTTTGGAATAAATTTAGTATTATAGATTTGGCATGTGAGAGCTTAAAGTTTAATAGGCCAGGCCTCTTATTTATAGATTTTTGGAATGGTTTGAAGATCAACCATGACCATCCATCTCAAGATTGAGATGTATGTCCATGAATAAATCCAAATATAAAATTCATTATAGAAATATCCCTATTAATATTTGGGATAGAGGGGTATTGAATAGGCATGGAGGGTCTTAATGAGGCATGGGAGACCCATAATCTTGATATTTTATGTATTTATGACTTATGGATGCCACCCCATACGATGATGTCACTTGATGATGTAGTTAATAGAAATCAATTTCCAATAAATATTTATTCAATAAGTTCCATGGAAATTGAATTAAGGCCCTAGTTTTGTTTAATTAGCCTAAAACATGATTAGTCAACTTTAGTGCAAATTTTGGCTCTTGGTGCACAAATTAATCAAATTGGTCAAAATGTCTTGTTATTAGTTCAAACTTTGACTGGATTAGAATTAAAAGTCAATTTTAGATGCATTGGATCCATTTTCCCATTTAGGATGTTACCAATATTAAATAATAAAGGCACGTGTCTCATTCAAGATATTTGATAGAAAACAACAATCCAAAGCACCAAGGTGCAAAATTAGTATTTTGACTTGAAATGATTTGATAAAAGTTAGCTGGTCCATAAATTGAATTACCTCATTTAATGATACTCTGGCCAAAATCAGTGTTTGAATATATCAATTTCAACTCATTTAATGTATTTTAGTGTTTTTAGGCCAAATTGTGCACTTTGGTAAAAATTGGTCAAAAGCTTGGTTGGAGGTTATCGATGGCCAAATTTAGGTGTCTATAGTTTTGCCCTATTTGGGAAGGCATTACAAGCTAGAAGCATAATAAAGTCTTCTCAAAAAATGAAAAGGTCTTGTATGCCTACAATTTCAATGATGATGAACTAACTACATGATGCCCCCTCGAGGGAACAGTTGGCACAAGGAAAGGTTGGCAAGCGGTACCTCAAAAGAAAGAATGGAGATGAGGGACCAAAGAAAAGGAAAATGATGGGAGGAGAACACAATGATATTGAAAAAGTAGTCAAAATCACTAAAAATCAAGGTGGGATGGTGTACAATATTTTTCCCAAAGGTGGTTATAAACATTGTACCCTGATAGTGGCAATATGGTATGATAACATAATGAATTACCAAAAAGTGGTTATAATCATTGAGAAGATGGAACTGCCCCAGTTAGGACAAAAAAACAAGATAAAAAAATGCCTCTATATGGGCAAAAAAAGGAAAGTGGTGATAACACAATGATTTGCCTAAAGGCCATTATAATCATTGAGAATTGTAGGTGTGATGATGTGCAATAATTTGCCCATAAGCGGTTATAATCATGTAAAACATGATTGATCTAATGATTGATGATGGTAATTTAACATAAAGGGTAATGATGAATTAAAATAACCAACTAGTAGGGAGATGCTCGTATGAACTAATAAAGGTTGAAATTCTTTCATGGTTAATTATTCTATTTGGGATATGATTGGGATTGAATTAGGATGTCGGTGCTAAAGAGATGTCAATGCTACCATTACTTAATAGACTTCTTGAAGTTGAGGTTTGTTGTAGCACATGTCGATAAGCATCATGGTATAACATCATGAGGACTTGTTGAATATTCATAAGGACTGACTCCTATAATCCAATACTCAATATAAAATAATGTACCAATGATGAAAATGTAAACATATGAAAATGGATGGATTCAAGTGTAAGTGTAGGCAAGGAATCACCCAATGAATGCACATAAATTAAATCAAGGCAAAAATATTGAAAGCAAACAAATAGGTACACAAATAAAACAACAAAGAAATAAATGACAAATAACTAAATATAAACCATACAAACATTGCCCCTAGAAAATAGGTGATAACTTAACAAACAAGAAAAATGGGAGAATAAAATAAAAGGAGGGGGGTGGCTAAGTTGTCTCCATATGTACTAGGCAAGTAGATATTGCCTACATAGATCCATGGATGTAATATCCAAAAAAAACTTTAGGTCAAATGTAGTTCTCCTAGGAAATGGGAAGAAAATGATAACTGGTGAAAACAAAAATAAAGGACGTGATAGAAGAATAAGAATGGTATTGAAAAATGACAAGTGCATGGGTTAAAAGGGGTCCAAAAAGGATGGAGAAACTAAGTAACAAGGGATTTTATTGCAACTTAGTAAGGGTTTCCAGAATCCTTAAGGCAAAGAAGTGGTCAATATTTTTGGTTTTTTCTAATAGTTTTATAAATATTTTTGGATTTTTTGGAGTGTCTCAATTCGATTGAGAATGATGAGACACTAAATAGTTAAATCTCACAAAATGGTGAGAGCATTACTTAAGAAGCTCACAAAATGGTGAGAGCATGGCTTAGGTTGCTCATAAAATGGCGAGAGTGTGGCTTTAGTTGTTCACAAAATGGTGAGAGTGTGGCTTAGGTTTCTTGAAAAATGGTGAGATCATGGCTTAGGTTGCTCATAAAATGATGAGATCATGGTGCAAAGGGTGACTGAGCTGACCTCAATAAGTATCGAATGTTGCCTATATAGTTCTAGTAGAGTAGGACCTCAAGTCACTATAGTTCTACCTTATAGTGAAGGAATTTGACTAATGTAGCAGTCAATTCAAACAAAATAGGCATAGGTGGTTTAAAGGCATAGTATGACATAGGAAATGGAAAGTTGGTATGTCAAGGCTCCATAAACAAATGTTGTCCCTAGTTTACCCATAGGCAGTTATAACTAGGACATAACAACTTAGATCAATGTTACTAATCTACCCATAGGAAGTTCTAATTAGTAGCAAGACCGATGATAAGAAAATAATAACAAATAAAGGATGCAATTATCAAAACTTCTATCATACTACTCAAAAATATTATCTATGTCTAAAATGTTTGAGACAACTATTGAAATTGATCAAACTCATTGGTGCTAAAAAGGTGTAACCAATAGTGAAACCAAGGTCAAATGGGATAGGTAGATAGGATTCAAAATATCATTGGTTGATAGTGTGAACTAGGAATTTGACTCAAGAGAAGTGTTAGTATCTTGTTAGTGACAAAATAAAATAAAATTGAAAAACTAACACACTAGCTAACATACATCTCTAGGCCTAGTTACTAGGGAGATCTTAGGGAGGGAAAACCATTTGAAAACACAACTAAAAATGGAAAGAAATGAGAAATATGAACACAAAATATCAATTTCTTACTAAATCCTTGATTAATCCAGAAGGTTCCTTCTTTCGCTTGTTTGGATTGTGCTTTAAGAGATCTTCTTCAATCTAGTATGGTTACCTTCATCTCCTCTTGACACCTTTGGCTTTGGATTGGCTTGCCTCAATATTTGGACATTATAACACTAATTGCAATGGATTTTGGAATGATTTGTGCATTATAAATTTGCATTATCTAAAATTTTTGAAGATATGTGAGTATAATAAATTTGCACCAATATAACTTAGAATTCAATGTTCATGGCCTCTCTATTTATAGATTTTAGAAAATGGATAGAATCAACTTTAACCATCCATCTCAAGATTGATGTGTGACTAAGGATAAATATAAATGTTAAATTCATTATACAAATATACCCATTAATATTTGGGATAGAGGATAATTTAAGAGGCATGGGGGGCATAAATGAGGCATGGGTGGCTTGATTCAGATATTTATGGCATTTATGGCCTAGGAATGTCTTCCTGAGAAATGATGTCACCTGATGATGCAGATATTAAATATTCATTTATAAAATTAAGTATTCAAAAAGTTTCCATGGAATTATTAATTAGGCTCTAATTTGGTTTAATTATCTCTTAAGCATGATTAAGCACTTTGTGCACAAATTACTCAAATTGATCAGAATACCTTGTTATTGGTCTAAATTTTGATTGGATTAGAATTAGAAGTCAATGTCAGATGCATTGGATTTTTTTATCATATTGAGGTTGTTACTAATAGCAAATAACAAAGGCACATGTCTCATGAAAGAGATTTTATAGAAAAGAACAATCCAGGGCACCCAGGTGCAAAATTGGCATTTTGACTCAAAATGATTTGATCAAAGTTAGATGGCATATAAATTGCATTACCCCATTTAATGATACTTTAGCCAAAATCGGCACTTGAATATGTCAATTTAAACTTATTTAATATGTTTTAGTGTTTTTAAGCCAAATTATGCATTTTAGTAAGAATTGGTCAAAACCCTGATTGGAGGTTATCAGTGGCCAATTTTGGGTGTCTATAGTTTGCCTCTATTTGGGAAGATGTTACAAACCATAGGCATAGAAATGTCTTCTCAAATAATAATAAAAGGCTTGTATGCCAAAAAGAAGATGATGATTAAAGAATAAATCTCCAAATGGTGTTTGGGAAACCTATGATGATGCCCCCTTGAGGGAGTGGTCATCACATTTGTTGATGGAGGGTCCCTAAAAAAGAAAGAAGAAGGTAGAATTAACATGTGATTGAGATTAATCCTAATGAGAAAATTCTTGCATGCATTGATTTAAAAAGTGTTGACTTTCCCAAAGGTGGTTATAATCAGAAATAAAAGTCAAAAATAATGATTTGCCCATAGGTAGTTATAATCATTAAGATGACTTGGATTATTTAAAGATGATTGTGCCCAAATTAGGGTTGATTAGCAAGCATAACTAAGGGATATAACCTGGAATATAGATTAAAAGATGAGCAGGCATAAAGTGATGAAAGAGATGAATATAAGAATAAGATTGATCAGTGTGAATGATTTAGTTGTACCTACCAATGAGGAGTTGCTCATCTTGATTAGTAGTAATACAACTAGAATGGTTAATGGGTTGATTTGATCAAGGGTGGTATGGGAGAATTTTCTAAGATGCCAAGGAGAAAATTCTATGGATCCATTGCTTACAGAATTTATTGAAGCTAATTTTTATTGTGTCATTTGATGGTAGGCATCATGATAGAACACCATGAAGACTATCCCAAAATATACATAAGGACTAATTCTTGATCCAATAGACACTAACAAATAATGTACCAAAGATAAAAACCATGATGACAATGTTGACATATGAATATGGATGGACTCAAGAATCATGTGCGTAAATAATCACCCAATGAACATATATAGACTAAGTCAAAGCAACAGTTCTAAAATCAAACAAACAGGTAAGCAAACAAACAAACAAATAGAAAAACAAACAAACAAACAAACAACCTAAAATAAACGTATAAATAGAAAGATTGAAAACAAAAGCAAAAGAAAGCATCCTAATAATGACCATGCCCCAATAAGGTGGATCGAGGATAAATGACTAGGCTTAGACATGACAAATGTTTTTGGATATTTGAAATATTATGAATGTTTTTGGAATTTTGAGGTATCTCAACTCATTATAGAATGACAAGATACCTACTTGCAAAATGATGAGAGCATTTGGCTTAGGTTGCTCATAAAATGGTGAGATCATATGGAAAGGGGGACTCAAGTGACCTCAAAATGAATTAATCATGACCCACATAGTCCTAAAATGACCTCAAGTCACAGTAATTCCATCCACATAAAAGGCAGGGAAAAACTAACTAGGTCCTGATAAGTTCTCAAATCTGGCAAATGGCCAATCAAATGAAAATAGCAATGGTAAAATGATGCATCAATATATGATAAATAGGTGTTTCCCCTAGTTTACCCATAGGTGGTTATAACTAGGATACAATGACATAGTTAAATGATACTAATTTTCCCATAGGTAGTTATAATTAATAGCAAGACCAATAAAAAACTGATTTATCCATAGGTGGTTATAATCAGGATCACATAAACAACTTGATAAAATATGAAAGATAACTTTCCAGATCAACTATCACACTACTTTTATATACTATCATTAAAACATGGATTTGATTGATTATTGAAACTTGATTATATTCTTCTCACAAGAGGTGTGAGAAGAACCAAAGGAACCAAGATCAAAATAAGATTGGGTAAGATGACTAAAAACAAGCTTCGGTCTAGATAGGAATGATATGGTAAAATGGCAATGTCTTGTTAAGGATAATGATGGATTGGTAGGATGGAAGAATGATAAATAAAGATGTTGATAGGTTACCCCCAAGTGGTAAGGTGATTGGCTAGGATATATGACAATGGCAAAAAGATATTTAGCAATGGTAATAACATGGCAATGAAATGGTATGGTACATTTTTTTGGCGTGGGTGGGATAAATGGCATATGATTTTGTCATTCCTACTAAATTGGAGATGCATGTCCTAATAAAAAAGTGATACAAATAGAATACTTGATCATGTTAATTTCTAGCCCACACCTCATCTGAATAGTTGTTATGTCAAGAATTGGCTGTAGATTTGGATGCTACGAATGCTTTTGTGATCTTTTTTGGTCATTGATTTTGATTCCTTCAAATGTTGAGACAAGGTATCTTTGTAGCCTCTATAAAGGAAAGTGTTGTCATGGATGATAAATAGGGATAAATAATGGTTGATAGGTTTATTTATGAAATGGAATGGTAGATGATAATGGAATGTATAATGGTGGGGAAATAAATGAAGATCGAGACATTCAGTCACATGTAATGTTGTTGATGTCATATTTGACATGACTTTGGTTGTGGTGGGGCTGAAGACCTTTGAATATTTTCTTGATAGGACCACCAAATTATTTTGTTGCTTGATCTTGAGAGTAGCTACCATCTGATTATGCTATAGATTAGAAGTTATTTTGATTTGATTTTTGATTTTGTCTTCATCAAGTAGTGAAGGAATTTTTTGCTTAACTATTAGTGCTTTAATGAGGTTTTCACTGATGAAGTTGTATTTATTATCCCATAACATCTTTGAGATGGTTTCACTACTAAACATTGGCTTTTGACTATGATTTTCTTCTAGCGCTTTCAAAAAAGTTTCACTAGAAGATGTTGAGTTTGAACTTTACTTGTCCCCTAGTGCCTCTAAAAATATTTCACTAGGACAGTGTTCATCTGCTACATGAATGTGGTCTTGGTCTCCTTACTCTTCTTTAATTGTTATGCCACCATGGATTTAGTTTAACAAAGTGTGATTTTATCAATCCCAATCGACACTTGTGGGAGATGAAATGTCAATAATATGGCTATGTTGGTTTATGGTAATGATATGTGAAATGGTAATGGAATGGGGAGAGGCTGCATAATCCTCATAGAAGATACTAGGAGAACTTGTGTCGAACATGAATTACTCATCCTCAAAAATTGTATAAGGATCACAAATATATTCAAGTTGATCTAAAAGGCATGCATAACCAATGTTGTAAAAACCATGAACATATTCTTCTTCTAAATCTAATTCTGACTCAAGGGACTCTAAATTTGATGTTGAGACTGATGTTGATTCTGATTCTAATGATAAATCTAATTTTGATTCAATAATAGAACCTAATTCTAAATATGATTCTTCATCCAATGGGTACTCTATTTCAATGATGTCTCATTGAATTCTTGGTATTGGATAAGTAACAACCTATAACGACATGATAGGCTCCATGAAGACTAGTTTATTAAATTGAAACTTCACTACAATGGGAAAAAGGTCAAGAGACAAATCCTTAAATATTGGCTTGTCAAAGAGAGGTTCTTTAAAAATGGGCATATGGTCAAGGTAATGATTTGCCCAAAGGTGGTGATAATCATTAAGAAGTAACTCAACAAAGTCTAGCTCATCAGTGTGAGACTCCTTGACAACTAATATAGGATCAATAGGTGATTCATCACAAACTAACTTATCACAAATGGGTGGTTAAATAAAATCATCTTGGATTGGTTGGTTTTCCTGGCCTTCATTTCCAATGAGTTAGAAAAATACCAATTTTGAACATAGCTTGGTCTTTGAATGATTAGATCAACTAAGGTTTTGATGGGATTGGTATTGGATGAGGAATGGTCTATAATTGGATAATGGTATGGCATTGGGGGACATTATTACTTGCATGAGCCAAGGGATGAAGTCCTGAAATGGTGACAACAAGGTGGTGTCGAGCTTGATTACTCACACAAGCCAAAGGATGAGGTCTTGATATGAGAATGGTATGATGTTGTGGTTCTATAATAGAAATGGTATGATTTGGTAGAGCTTGATTACTTTCATAAGCTAAAGTATCCAAGTCTTCATCATAAACCATATCATCCCAGTCGTGAGTTAGCTCATAAGCTAGTTCTTGACTATGTTACATGTACTAATTATTATAAAGAGGGTATGGATATGTATCTCAAATAACATTATCTATAGTTGGGTTTTAAAATTTCTCACAAGCCTCTTCATACCAATCAAGGTCTTGATTTAGATTTTGTTGATTTTGACTATGTTTTTCATATGGAGTATTATATAGAGAATAATAAAACTCCTTAGAAAATCTTTCTCTGTAGGGGTTCTTAGTGGGATTTTATTTATCCATTATATCGTAAGTTGGATTGTACATGACTCCACCATAGGTTTAGCTATACATATCTGCATAAATGATGAAAGCTCCAAAACAAAAGGTGTAGAATTCTACAAACTCTAAAAAACTATGTCCAAAGGACAAATGGTTCAAACTTGGTCTAACTTGGTCTAAGGTGGAGCTATATCTCTAAAGAATGATTTGATCATAAAGCCACATTTAAAAAATAGTTGGTGCTAAGACTTGGTATAAAATAGTCTAATATCAAATGTCATACACATAAAAGGTCACGCATCTGAATAAAAACTAACATGTCAAAGGTCTAGGTGAAAGTGTTCCAAATAAGGTCTAAACTAAGAAAAGGAAAAGAGTGAGTTGCTAGTTCTTTTGTCCAAACACAGAGTCAAAATATAGTCTCAAAAAAATAAGCATATGCTAGGAATTTTGGCCAAATGATGTCAAAATCTAGACTTGAAACAAAGGCATGATGTGATTTGATGTAATCTAACAAGTTTGTAAATAACTTTGACATAAATCTGGCACATAGAATTAAACATAAAACATGATCAGTTGGCATAAGGCATGAGATAAAATACATTTGAAGAAAGGTTGTGTTCTCTCAAATAAAGGCACAAACAATGATGAGGATAGATATTAAACAAACAAACCATCAATAGTTTTCAAATTTGGGTAATCAATTAACCAAAGTTATGCAACCTAAAAGAGAAAGATATATATATCAGCCCCATGAATTGAGGCATAAATAGAAATTAATCAATATTTGAATCCAAAATTGAAAAGGTTAATTGAAAACATAATGTTGAAAACTAATATTTGAATAAACAAGCTAGACAAGATTGGACAGCATGACAGCACAAGACAAAGGTCTAAATGGTATACATGACATGATTTGAAACAAATAGTTTTTGATAAAGTGGTAAACAATTCTTGAAACAAATTGAATAGCCTAATGGCATAAGCATGCTCGAATGATGTGGTAAATGTTATTTTTCAAAAGACTCAAAGGAAAAATGATTTTGACATGTTTTGGGTAGCATAACACAACCCTTTTCAACTCAAATGACACACACACAAACAAGTTTAATAAAAATTTGAAGGCATAAGTGTGGTGTAAAATGGATAGCATAATGCCTCTTTAAACAAAATAATGACATATAAACAATTTTTTTTTGACATGGCTTATGAACAAACATATAAGTTTTAGTCTCAAAACATACCAAGCAAAAATGACCAAAATACACTAAGTATAATCGACCAAATCCTAGAAAGGGTATGGCAATGTGGGGTTGACTAAACTATCAAGCTTTCAAACATTTTTAGGGGAATCAATTGCACAATGAATTTTTTGTCAAATGATGCAAAAGAAAAGCATGGAAATTGGGTGTTTGTAGTACTTAGCTTGTTTCAAAAAGGTCTATTCATTTTTGCAACCACTACATCATATTATTTGCTTAGTGTAGTGCTATGTCCAAAAGTAAATAAGTCCCATTTATAACATAGAAAGAGTGGATGAATTCAATGCCAGGAGATGAAACCCTAGGTCAAAACTTCCCTAAAGAACTCATGGGAGGTAATATCATCGCCTTCACAAGCCAAGTTTGCATGAAATAAAAAATCATAAAATAGAAAGACTTTAAGGTCATGTCAAGGTCACCCAATGGTATTGTGAGTTTTTTGGGAGTGCTTTAAATGACTTTCTTTCTATTTGTTAGACTAGGCTTTCTATAATAGGAACAACACTTTTGATTTCAAGGGTTCCCTAAAGGGGACAAGTGGAAGAGCATACATGATACATCCCTCTCTTTGAAAAATATAAACTAGATTAAACAACTAAATGAATACAAATATCTTAGAAAGGTGAGTTTTTTTTAAAGCCCCAAATAGAAAGGTGTGGTGGTGTTCTTTTGACCCCTTGGTCTTAAGATTATGAACTATAAAAACTAATGCTCAAAAATACTTACTCAAGCACCTAAATGTTACATTAAGCACCAAAATAATGTTCTTAGTTCATTTTAAAAGCATGCAAAAGGTGGTCTAAAACATGATTTATCAAATTTGAAGTCCGTTGGTTACCTGTCTAACCTTAAGACATCACCCCAAAAGCAAATGTGTTATATTAGAAACATCCAAAGATATTTTCAAATTTTTGTGAAAAATATATGAAACTTGAAGCTAAAATAATGTCAAATTCTAAAAATTTAGTCTGTATGACCCCAAACAAAGCATTTTAAAATGGTAGCTCTTGGGTCTATGTTTAAAAAAAAAACATAGTGACCAGTGATGGTTTACCTAAATGGTGATGGTTTAACTAATAGGAGATGGTTGTATGATCATTAACGGTTTAATCAACCATTGACAGTTTACTTAACTGTTGGTGATTCTCTATGTAAACCTATGAAGGTGAAAATCTAGCTAAACGAAGTTAGATAATCACTAAGAAAGAGTTTTAAACATCCAAATTGAAATTTTAAAGTTTCCTCATACATGAGATGCATCTTATCCCACTAGGTGTGCCATTATATAAACTAATAATTTAAATTAAGAGAGGTGTTATTATCATGTTAGTGATAAAATAAAATCAAATTGAAAAACCAACACACTAGCTAACATACATCTCTAGGCCTAGTTACTAGGGAGAGCTTAGTCAAGGAAAACCATTCAAAAACACAACTAAAAATGGAAAAAAATGAGAAATATGAACACAAAATATCAATTTTTTACCAAATATTTGATTTATCCAAAAGGCACCTTCTTTGTCTTGCTCGAATTGTGCTTCAAGAGATCTTCTTCAATGGAGATCCTCTTGGCAACTTTTGCTTTGGATTGGCTTGGCTTGGCTTGGCTCAATAATTGGACATTATAACACTAATTTCAATTTATTTTGGAATTATTTTTCCATTATCCAAGTTTTTAGAATATATTTGAGCATAATAACTTTGCACCAAAATAGCCTAAAATTCAATGTTTATGGCCTCTCTATTTATAGATTTTGGAAAATGGCTAAAATCAACCTGAACTATCCATCTCAAGATTGAGATGTGTGGATGAGGATAAATCTAAAAGGTTAATTCATTCTACAAATATCTCCATTAATATTTGGGATAGAGTAGCATTTAAGAGGTATGAGAGGCATGGGGTGGCTTGATTCAGATATTTGTGGCATTTATGGCCTAGGGATGTCTTCCCAAGAAATGATGTCACCTGATGATGTAGATATTAATTATTCATTTGTAAAAATGAGTATTCAAAAAGTTTCCATTGAATTTTTAATTAGTCTCTAATTTAGTTTAATTAGCTCTTAAGCATGATTAAGCACTTTGTTCATAAATTACTCAAATTGATCAGAGTGCCTTGTTATTGGTCCACAATTTGACTGGATTAGAACTGGAAGTCAATGTTAGATGCATTAGATTCATTATACTATTTAGGATGTTACCAACACCAAATAACAAAGGCACATGTCTCATGCAAGATATTTATTAGAAAAGAGCAATCCAGGGCACCCAGGTGCAAAATTGGCATTTTGACTCAAAATGATTTGATCAAAGTTAGCTGGCCCATAAATTGAATTACCCCATTTAATGATCCTATAGCTAAAATCAACACTTGAATATGTCAATTTCAACTTATTTAATATGTTTTTGTGTTTTTAAGCCAAATTATGCATTTTAGTAAGAATTGGTCAAAAGCCTAATTGGAGGTTATTGATGGCCAGTTTTAGGTGGCTATAGTTTTCCCCTATTTGATAAGATGTTACAAACTATAGGCATAGAAATGTATTCTCAAATAATGAGAAAATACCTATATGCCAAAAAGAAGACGATGATTGAAGAACAAATCTCCAAATAGTGTTTGGGAAGCTTATAATAATGCCCCCTCGAGGGAGTGGCCATCACATTTGTTGATGGATGGTCCTTTGAAAATAAACAAGAAGAAAGGTGGAATTAACCCATGGTTGAGATTAATCCTAATGAGAAAATGCTTACATGCATTGATTTAAAAATTACTAATTTTTCCAAAGGCAAGTATAATAAAAAATAAAAGTCAAAAATAGTGATTTGCCCATAGGCCATTATAATCATTAAGATGACCTTGACTTTTTAAAGATGATTCTACCCCAATTAGGGCGTATTAGTAAGCATAACTCAAGGATATAACCTAGAATATAGATTAAAATATGAGTGGGCACAAAGTAATGAAAGAGATGAATAGAAGAATAAGATTGATTAGTGTGAATGATTTAATTGTACCTACCAATGAGGAGATGCTCATCTTGATTAGTAATAATAAAACTAGAATGGTCAATGGGTTGATTTGATCAAGGGCGGGATGGGAGAATTTTCTAAGATGCCAAGGAGAAATTTTTGTGGCTCCATTGCTTATAGACCTTATTAAATCTAATTTTTGATTTAGCATTTTATGGTAGGCATCATGATAGAACACCATGAATATTATCCCAAAATATGCATAAGGACTTACTCCTGATCCAATAAACACTCAAAACTAATGCACCAATGATAAAAACCATGATGATCATGTTGACATATGAATATGGATGGACTCAAAAATAATGTGCATAAGGAATCAGCCAATGAACACATATAGACTGATTCAAAGCAACAGTGTTGAAAGTAAACAAATAGACAAACAAGCAAACAAACAAATAAACAAATAACCTAAAACAAACAAACAAACATAAAAATTGAAAACAAAAGCAAAATAAATCATCTTTATAATGATCATGCTCCAATAAGGAGTATCAATGATAACTGATTAGGCTTAGATAGGATAAATGTTTTTGGATTTTTGAAATGTTATGAATGTTTTTGGAATTTTGAGGTATCTCAACTCATTAGAGAATGACAAGATACCTACTCACCAAATGGTGAGAGCATTTGGCTTAGGTTTCTCTCAAAATGGTGAGAGCATATGGAAAGGGGGACTCAAGTGACCTCAACATGAATTGAGCATGACCCACATAATCCTAAAATAAACTCAAGTCACAGTAATTCCATACACACAAAAGGCAAAGAAAAAACAACTAGGTCCCAACAATCTCTCAAATCTGAGAAATGTCCAGTCAAATGAAAATAACAATGGTAAAGTGATGCAGAAATGCATGATAAACAAGTGTTGCCCCTATTTTACTCACAGGTGGTTATAACTAGGATACAATGATATAGGTTAATGATACTAATTTGCCCATAGGTGGTTATGAGCATATGGAAAGGGGAAATCAAGTGACCTCAAAATGAATTGAGCATGACCCACATAATCCTAAAATGAGCTCAAGTCATAGTAATTCCATCCACACAAAAGGCAAAGAAAAACCAACTAGATCCCAACAAATTCTCAAATCTGACAAATGTCTAGTCAAATGAAAATAACAATGGTAAGGTGATGCAGAAATGCATGATAAACAAGTGTTGTCCCTATTTTTCCCATAGGTGATTATAATTAATGGAAAGACTAATGAAACATTGATTTTCCCATAAGTAGTTATAATCGGGCTCACATAAACAAACTTGATAGAAGATGAAAGATATCTTGTCAAATCAACTATCACACTAATTTCCTAGACTATCATTGAAATATGAATTTGATTGATTATTGAAACTTGATTAGAATCCTCTCATAAAAGGTACATAAAGAACCAAAGGAACCAAGATCAAAATAGGATTGGGTAGGATGACTAATAAAAAGCTTCAATCTAGATAGGAATGATATGATAAAATGGCATGATCTTGTTAAAGATAATGATGGACTGGTAGGATGGTAGAATGATAAATAAATATGTTTATAGGGTTACACCCAAGTGGTAAGGTGATTGGCTAGGATATACGATAATGACAAAAGGATATGTAACAATAGTAATGGCATGTCAATGAAATGGTATGGTACATGTTTTTAGCCTAGGTGGGATAAATGGCATATGATTTTGTTGTTCCTATTGAAGTTAGATGCATGCCTTGATCAGTAACTGATACAAACAAAATACTCAATCATGTTAATTCCTAGCCCACACCTCATTTGAATAGTTGCTCTATCAAGAACTGACTATAGATTTGGATGTTGAGAATACTTTTGTGATCTTTGTTGGTCATTGATTTTGATTCCTTCAAACATTTAGACAAGGTATATTTTTAGCCTCTATAAAGGAAAGTGTGGCCATGGATTGTAAATAGGGATAAATAATGGTTGATAGGTTTATTTGTGAAATGAAATGATAGATGATAATGGAATATATAATGGTGGGGAAACAAATGAAGATCAAGATGTTCAATCACATGTAATGTTGTTGATGCCAAATTTGACATGACTTTGGTTGTGGTAGGGTTGAAGACCTTTGAATATTATCTTGATAGAACCACCAAATTATTCTATTGCTTGATCTTGAGAGTAGCTACCATCTAATTATGTTATAGATTGGAAGCTATTTTGATTTGATTTTTTATTTTTGATTTTGTCTTCATCAAGTAGTGAAGGACTTTTGTGCTCAGCTATCAGTGCCTAGATGAGGTTTTCATCAATGAAGTTGTCTTGATTATCCCATAGCATCTCTGAGAAGGTTTCACTATTAAACATTGTCTTTTGACTTTGATTTTCTTCTATCACTTTTAAAAAAGTTTCACTAGAAGATGCTGAGTTTAAACTGTGCTTGTCCCCTAACACCTCCAAAAAGGTTTCACTAGGAGAGTGTTATTATGCTACATGAATTTGGTATTGGCCTCCTTGCTCTTCTTCAATTAATATGTCACCATGGATGCAATTCAACAAAGTGCAATTTTTTTTATCCCAATCGACACTTGTAGGAGATGGAATGTTAATAATATAGCTATGGGGAATGGTAATGGAATGGGGAGAGACTACACAATCATAATTGAAGATAATAGGAGCACTTACATCGAAGCTAAATTACTCATCCTCAAAAACTATAGAAGTATAAAAGATGTATTCAAATTGATCTGTGAGGCATACATAACCAATGTTATAACAACCATGAACATATTTTTCTTCTAAATCTAATTCTGACTCAAGGGACTCTAAATCCAATGTTGAGCTTAATGTTGATTCTGATTCTAATGCTAAATCTAATTCCAGTTCAATAATAGAACCTAATTCTAAATCTGATTCTTCATCTGATGGGTACTATGTTTCAATGACAACTTATTAAATTCTTGGTATTGGATAAATAATAACCTGTAATGGCATATGGGCTCCATAAAGACTAGTTTGTCAAAGTGAGACTCCTCTATAATGGGAAAAAGGTCAAGAGACAAATCCTCAAAGATTGGCTTGTCAAAGGTAGGCTCTTGAAAAAAAGGCATATGATCGAGGTAATGATTTTCCCAAAGGAAATTATAATCATTAAGAAGTGACTCAACAAAGATTGGCTCATCAGTGTGAGACTCTTCAACAACTGGTATAGGATTAATAGGTGATTCATCATAAGCTGAACTATCACAAATAGTTGCTTCAAGAAAAGTATCTTGGATTGGTTTATTTTCTTAGCTTTGGTTTCCAATGAGTTAAGAAATACTAGTTTTAAACACAGGTTGGTCTTTGTATGATTAGATCGGTTGAGGTTTTGATGGGATTAGTACTGGATGAGAAATGGTCTATGATTGGATAATGATAGGGAATTAGGGAGCATGATTGATTGCATGATTCAAAGGATGAAGTCTTGAAATGGTAATGATAGGGTGGTATGGAGCTTGATTATTTGTACAAGCCAAAGGATGAGGTCTTGATATGGGAATGGTATGACATTGTGATTCTGGAATAGAAATGGTGTGATGTGGTGGAGCTTGATTACTTGTATAAGCCAAATCATCCAAGTCTTCATTATAAACCATATCATCTTAGTCATGATTTGTCTCATAAGCTAGTTATTGATTGTGTTCCATGTACTGATTATTATAAAGAAGGTATGGATCTGTATCCCAAACAATATTATCTATATTTGGGACTTTAAATTCCTCCTCACAAGCCTCTTCATACCATTCAAGGTCTCTATTTTTATTTTGTGGATTTTGACTATGTTCCCCATATGGAGTATTGTAGGGAGAATAATAAAACTCCTTAGAAAATCTTTCTCTATATGGGTTCCTAATGGGATTTTGTGCAGCCATTCTATCTTAAGTTGGATTGTATGTGACTCTACCATATGTGTAGCTAGACATATGAGCATAAGAGATGAAATATCTGAAATAAAAGGCTTAGAGTTTTGTAAACTCTAAAAAAATATGACCAAAGGACAAATGGTTCAAACTTGGTATAACTTGGTTGAAGGTGGAGCTGTATCTCCAAAGAATGATTTGATCATGGAACTATATTTCCAAAATGGTTAATTCTAAGACTTGGCATAAAATAGTCTAATGTCATATGTCATACACATAAAAGGTCAAACATCTAGATAAAAATCAGGATGTCAAAGGTCTAGGTTAAAGTGTTCCAAATAAGGTATAATCTAAGAAAGGGAAAATAGTGAGTTGCTAGGTCTTTTCTCCAAACATGGAGTAAAAAATATAGGCTTAAACAAATAGGCATATGCTAGGACTTTTGGCCAAATGACGTCAAAAGCTAGAATTGAAACAAAGGTATGATGTGATTTGATGTAATCTAACAAGTTTGGAAAAAACATTGACATAGAATTGGCACACATAATCAAACATAAAACATGATTAGTTAGCATAAGGCATGAGGCAAAATATATTTGGAGAAAGGTTATGTTCTCCCAAATAAAGGCATAAACAATGATGAGGATAGGCATTAAATAAGCAAACCATCAATAGTTTTCAAATTTGGGTAATCAATTAACCAAAGTTATGCAAATCAAAAGAAAAATATCTATGTATCAACCTCACAAATTGAGGCATAAACAAAAATCAATCAATATTTGAATCCAATCTTGATAAGGTTAATTGAAACTTAATATTGAAAACTAGGATTTGACCAAACAAGATAGACAAGATTGGACAACATGATAGCACAAGACAAAGGTCCAAATGGTATACATGACATGGTTTGAAACAAATAGTTTTTGATACAATGATAAACAAGTCCTGAAATAAATTGATGTTATGTTATGTTTCAAAAGACTCAAAGGCAAAATGATTTTGACATGTTTTGGGTAGCATAACGCTACCCTTTGAAACTCAAATGACACAACAAATAAATTTAGCAAAAATTTCAAGGCATAAGTGTGGTGTAAAATGGCCAGCATAATGCCTCTTTAGACAAAAGAGTGACATATAAATAAAGTGGTTTTGACATGGCTTATGAACAAACAAACAAGTTTTAGTCTCAAAACATACTAAGAAAAAATGACCAAAATACACTAAGAATAATCATCCAAATCCTAAGAAGGGTATGACAATGTGGGGTTGACTAAACTATCAAGATTTTGAAATTTTCTAGGGTAATCTATTTCACAATAAATTTCATATCAAATGATGCAAAAGAGAAACATGTAAATTGGGTATCCATGGCACTTGGCTTGTTGTAAAAAGGTCTAGTCCTTTTTGCAACCATTACATCCTATTGTTTGCTTAGTGTAGTGCAATGTCTAAATGTAGATACATCCTATGCACAACTCAGAAGGAGTGATGAATTCAATATTGAGATATGAAACCCTAGGTAAAAGATTCCCTAAAAAACTTGAGGGAGGTAGTGACATCCCCTCCACAAGCCAATTTTTCATGAAATAAAAAATCATAAAATAGAAAGACTTTAGGTTCATGTCAAGGTCACCCAATACTATTTTTAGTTCGTGGGGAATGCTTTAAATAACTTTCTTTTTATTCCTTGGACTAGGATTTTTGTAATATAAATGACGCTTTTGATTCTAAGGGTTCCCTAAAGGGGACTGGTGGAAGAGCATACATGCGACATCACTCTCTTTGTCAAAAAAACTAGATTAAACAACTAAATGAATACAAAAATCTTGGAAAGTTAAGTTTATTTTTAAGCCCCAAATGGAAAGGTGTGGTGGTGTTCTTTTGACCCCTTGGTCTTAAGATTGTGAACTTTAAAAATTAATGCTAAAAAATTCTTACTTAAGCACCTAAATGTAAAATTAAGCACCAAAATAATGTTTCTATTTCATTTTATAATCATGCAAAAGGTGGTCTAAAACATTATTTATCCAATTTAAAGTCTGTTGATTACCTATCTACCCTTAAGGCATCACCCTAAAAGAAAATGTGTTAGTTTAGAAACATCCAAAGATATTTTCAAAATTTTGTGAAAAATATATGAAAATTGAAGCTAAACTAATGTCAAATTATAAAAAATTAGTTGAGAATAGGTGGTTTAAAAAAATCATCCAAAATGGAGTTTGTATGACCCCAAACCAAGCATTTTAAAATGGTAGCTCTTGGGTTTGTGTTTTTAAAAAAACACAGTGACCAATGATGGTTTACCTAACCAACGATGGTTATATGATCGTCAATGGTTTACTCAACCATTGATAGTTTACTTAACCATTGGTGGTTCTCTGTGTAAACTTGTGAAGGTGAAAACTTGGCCAAACAAGGTTAGATAATCACTATAAAAGAGTTTTAAGCATCCAAATTGAAAATTTAAAGTTTCCTCATACTTTCCTTCATATGTGGGTTGTGTCTTGTCCTACCAGGTGTGCCATTATGTGAACTATAAATTTGACTCAAGATAGGTGTCAGTATCTTGTTAGTGACAAAATAAATTCAAATTAAAAAACCAACTCACTAGCTAACATACATCTCTATGACTAGTTACTAGGGAGAGCTTAGTGAGAGAAAACCATTTGAAAACACAACTAAAAATGGAAACAAATAAGAAATATGTACAAAAAATACCAATTTCTTACCAAATATTTGATTGCTCCAAAAGGCTCCTTTTTTGGCTTGCTTGGATTGTACTTCAAGAGATCTTCTTCAATGGAGTGTGGCTACCTTCATCTCCTCTTGACACCTTTGGCTTTGGCTTGGTTTGGCTCAATATTTGGATATTATAACACTAGTTGCAATGAATTTTGGAACTATTTATGCATTATAACTTTACATTATCCAAGCTTTTTGAAGATATTTGAGCATAATAACTTTGCACCAAAATAGCTTAGAATTCAATGTTCATAGCCTTCTATTTATAGATTTTGGAAAATGGCTAGAATCAACCTGAACTATCCATCTCAAGATTGAGATGTGTGGCTAAAGATAAATATTAATATTAAATTCATTATACAAATATTCACATTAATATTTTGGATAGAGGGGCATTTAAGAGGCATGAGAGGCATGGGATTGCTTGATTCAGATATTTGTGGCATTTATGGCCTAGGGATGTCCTCCCAAGAAATGATGTCCCTTGATGATACATATATTCAATATTCATTTATAAAAACAAGTATTCAACAAGTTTTGATGTAATTATTAATTAGGCTCTAATTTTGTTTAATTATCTCTTAAGCATGATTAATTACTTTATGCACAAATTACTCAAATTGATTAGAGTGCCTTGTTATTGGTCCAAAATTTGAATAGATTAGAATTGGAAGTCAATGTTAGATGAATTAGATTCATTATCATATTTAGGATGTTACCAACACCAAATAACAAAGGCACATGTCTCATGCAATATATTTGATAGAAAAGAGCAATCTAGGGCACCCTAGTGCAAAATTGGCATTTTGACTCAAAATGATTTGATTAATGTTAGCTGGCTCATAAATTGTATTTCCCCATTTAATGACACTCTAACCAAAATCAGCACTTTAATATGTCAATTTTAACTTATTTAATATGTTTTAGTGTTTTTAAGCCAAACTGTGCACTTTAGTATGAATTGGTCAAAATCTTGATTAGAGGTTATCGGTGGGTAGTTTTAGGTGTCTACAGATAAAATAGAATGGCAAAATAGATAAGTAATATGCATAAGAAGAATGAGAAGAATGACATTTATACAAAGAAGAATAGTGATAAAATGGCATAACTGACATGATCCTTATAGACAATACACCATAGCGCTCAATCATAGTACTACTTGAGGTGAGTAATATTCATCAGCTCATGAATTTCATCTCCATCTGGTATGGCAAGCTTGTATTCTCTTGATCCATAATCTATAGTAATGATAAAAGGCCCTATCTAATTTGGTTTGAATTTACCTTTATGATTCTTTTTGGTTGTGATATTCTTTTGGTTTTCTTTAAGAACAAGATCACCAAGTTCAAATATTCTATGCTTGACACGGTGATTACAGTGGGATTTGGGTCAGTTCTAATATGCCTAAATATTATTAAGTAGAGCTATGAATTTTTCATTAAGTAGGTCTAGCTCTTGTAGGTGAGCTACTCAATAGTCATGATCATCTAAGACATGCTTGAAAGATATGAGTAGTGAAGGCAACTCAACCTCAATGGGAAGGATGGCTTATGTACCATAAACAAGTGAAAATAGAGTGGCTCTTATGGGGGTATGGTGATTAGTATGATATGCCCAAAGTGCATTGAATATCTAAAGGTGACAATCATGACCAAAATCATTAAATTTTTTTTTGAGAATATTGATAATGGTTTTGTTTAATGCTTCAACCTGGCCATTACCTTAAGGGTAATATGATGTATAAAAATGTTGTGTGATTTTATACTCATCACATAACTTGTTAACATCCTTGTTCTTGAATGATCCTCCATTATTAGATATAATGTTAGATGGGATACCATAGTGGCAAATGAGATGGTTGAAGATGAACTTGGAAATTTAATTTCCAGTCATGTAAGTGAGGGGTATAGCTTCAACCCACTTAGTGAAATATTCGATGGTGGTAAGGATATGTTATGGCCATCAGATGAAGAGGGATTGATCTTCCCAATGAGGTAAAGGCCTCATATAACAAATGGACATGGTTTCAACATTGGTTTTAGAGTCCTAGTTGGGGCATGAATCAAATTGGCATGCTATTGACATTTGTCACACTTCTTTATATATGTAGCTACATCTACATCCATTGTGGGACAATAATAACTAGTATGAAATATATTTTTGGATAGAATGGCCCCACTAGAGTGGGATCCACATATCCCTTCATGAACATATTGTAATGCTAGTGTAGATTCTACTGAAGTTAAATAATGAAGCAAAGTTTCATTATAACTACAACAGTAAAGGTTTGTCCCAAGTAGAGTATAATGATTGGAGTGATGGATAAAGGCTTTGTTTTGTTTTTGGGATAGGTTAGGTGGTATAAATTGGTCATGAAGATAGTTATAAAGGTCTAAATACCATATAGAATTAGGACCAACAATATCACAAATAATTGCCATAGTTGAAGGTTCATGAGCTGGTGCAACCAAATTCTTGACAAGGAACTGATACTCTCTAGCTTTATTTATTTGTCAAATTAGAGATCCAATAATAGCCATGACATCTGCATTTTTGTTGCTATCCCTTGGTATATGCTTAAACTAAATGTCAGTAATTTGTTGCTTGAGAGTGTCAACCATGGCTTTGTATAGAACCAACTTGTCATATTTGGTCTTAAAATGGTCTGTAATTCAATTGATGACTAACTAAGAATCACCATAAACCTTTAGATGAGATATATTCCATTGTACTACTTGGTGAAGCCCTAAAACAAGTGATTCATATTTAGCCATGTTATTGGTATAAGGAAAGTTGATCTTTAATGACTTAGGGATTAGATCCCCTATGGCCTTGATCCATGTGCTATGAATGATCCATGAAAATACAACTTCCATTATAATTCCTCAAGAGATTTTTCAATGATGGTCATTATGGATTCATTATAAAATTGGAATGTGAGTGGCTCTATGTCTACAAGGGGTGCTTTAGCAAGTTGATCTACAAGGACTTATCCCTTGATTACCCTCTGATTAACATGCACTATGTCAAACTCACTAATAATCATGATACCATGGACATTCTACCCTATAAAGCTATTTTAGATAGTATATACTTGAGTAGATCTAATTTTGAAATAACCGTGGTCTTATTGTTCAACATGTAGTGTCATAATTTTTGAGTTACAAAGACCATGGCTAGAAAGGCTTTTTTAATAGATGTATAGTTGTGTTCATACGTGACCAATGTATGACTTAATTAGTAAACTACATGATCTTTTAATTTGTCATCATGTTGTTCTTAAAATTCCCCTAAGGCACTATCTATAGCTAATAGGTACAACAAAAATGCTTTTCCTAGAATAGGGGGTAATAAAATAGGTAGATTTTCTAGGAAATCTTTTAGTTGCTAAAAAACTACTTAAAAGTGATTATCCTAGTGAAATACAACTTCCTTATTTATAAGATGTGTAAATGGATGAAACTTTTCTGCTAACTAAGATATGAAGCATCAAATTATCTAGATTTTACACTGTAAACTGTGGAACTCCTTCAAATTGGTTGGTGGTGGCATCTCTGTTATAGCTTGGACCTTTGTTGGATCAAATTCAATGCCCTTAAAAGACACAATAAATCCAAGTAACTTTCCTAAGGTTACTCCAAACACACATTTCTTTGGATTCAATCAAACTTTGTACTCATGTGGTCTTTTAAATATTCTATATAGCACTATTAGATGGTTGGCCCTAGTTTTTGATTTTCCTAGTATGTCATCAACATCATCTTCAACAATATCATGCATCATATCATGGAATATGATGATCATATCTCTTTGACATGTAGCTCTAGCATTCTTATGACTAAATGTCATTACTTGATGACAAAATGTTCCACATGGAGTGGTGAATGCTATTTTATATTGGTCTTCTAATGATATTATGATCTAGTTGTATCCTAAAATGCCATCCATGAGTGAAAGCATTTCATAACCTACCATGGAGTCAATAATCATGTCAATATTAGACAATGAAAATTCTTCCTTTGGGTAAGCTTTGTTTATGTCTCAAAAATTAGTACATATTCTGATTCCTTTAGGCTTCTTGCTAATAGGTACAACATTAGATATCCATTTTGAGTAGTTAATGGATCAAATACATCCTACCTCTAAGAGGTTTTCCAACTCTTTATTTACTAATAAAAAAATGTGAGGATGCATCTTACGTAAATTTTTATTAACTAGTTTGAAAATAGGATTTACCATAAGGTGATGTAAAACCAAGGCAGGGTCCAAACTTGGCATGTCAAAATATGTCCATGCAAATATGTCTATAAATTCTCTCAATAGAGATGTAAATATTTCACATTTATCCTTAGTGAGGGATGCACCTAATATTATCCATTTTAGGTCTGATGGAGTCCTAATGTTTACCTTTGTTGTATCTTTGACTAGAAGGGTGGAACCATCTTCTAGGATAGTAGGCAAAGACTTGAACTATTAGACTATATCAGAGTCCTCTTTTAGAACTTGCTCTTCAACTTATCCTAGGCATGATGAATCTAACTCACCCAATGGGAGATTTGGCCATGTGATAAAAATAGTTATAAATTATTGAAGAATTTGATCAAACACTTATTTTTGTTCAAAATTGAACTCAGATCCATATGCAAGTTCAACGTTGGTGGGCTCCTAGTTTAAATTCTAAAAAGAATGAACACGCCCATCTAATGGAACTTGAAATAGGTTTTCACCACTAGAATAGCCTTTATCTTTACTTTTTCCCTGGTTAGAAATTTTCTCAAAGAGGTTTTCACTTGGGGACCTCAATGTTTTATTTATTAATTTTTGGCTAAGGGTGTTCACCTACTCTCCAAAATAGGCTTCAAGATCTAATGTAATTGAGAATCCTAATTTATGATCTCCTAATGGAACATTGTCTCTAAGGCCTAAAAATTCACATAATGCCTCATCATTTTGAAACTCATCAATTGACAAATTGGATTGTTGTTGGTCGCAATCTATCAATTGGGAATAGTATAATGGTAATGGGTTGTGATGAATGATTGGGGTAAGGATACAAATAGCATTATTATCGAATAGGTTAGTCTCAACTAGGTCATCAAAGGTGAGGCTATGATCAGACCCTACTTCACTGTCAACATCATCATCACTATCCATTGGTGATAGAACTCAAATAAGATATGTGGGGTCACCCCTAGGTAGTTTAAATCTAAGTCCATAAGATCTTTTGTACTTAGTCATAGAAATTGGCTCAATGGTTCCTTATTTATTCGATTAGAGGCCTCTTTCTTCATAATCTTGATGTTTCATGATCCTATTAGGAATAGGATACTTGGTGCTCTTGTAAAAATCAGCCAATTTGTCATTGTATAACCATGATTCATCTCCTTCGAGAGGGTCTTGTTCTTGGCCAGATGTCGATATGAATGTGACTGGTCCTAGATCATGAAGTTTATCTTTACCTTTTCATTGACAATGCATGTATGGGGTGAATTTAGGTCTTCCAAAGGTCTTGGGATCCTAAGGAATATTGGCAATATGAAAGGTATCATGGGTCACATACTCCCCTGGGCTATTAGCTGAAATGGTAAAATGATTGGAAGCTTCATAAGATGGCATGTAGGAAAGGGAATCCAAGGTATTAAGATCTATGTAATTATCCTCTAGAGAATTAGTAAATATGGACTTTCTTTTATCATTCTTGGAACTTGGATTCATGTCATATTAGTAATTGTAGCTTTGAAACTTGGCTTCAAGATGTTTGCAATGCTCATATGGGTGCAAATCTCCTAAAATATTTAATTCCATCCCTAAATGGGAGACCTTGATACAATGGTGTAGTGTTGATGGGATTGCATGAATCTCATGTAACCAAGGCCTACCTAAGAGCATATTATATGATAGCTCAAGATCAATCACATGGCAAAGTGTATCATGGGTCAAAGGTTCAATGATAACTAGTAAGCTAATGGTGCCTTATGATTCTCTCTCCTAATTATCATAGGATTTAATAGTTATAATTTTTGGCTAGAGATCTACCATTGTATACTCAAGAAACTTGATGAGCTTTAGAGACACTATGTTGAGGCCTGATTCATTGTCTATAAGGACACATTTCAATTTATGCCACTTTATATAAACTTATATATAATGGATTATTATGGAGCGAGTTAAGGGAAAACATATCACTTTAGCTGAATGTGACTTGTTGGGCTGGAGCTAGGTGTCCAACCAAAGCTTGAAATTTATCAGGGGATATGTCATTGGCAATAGTGGATTGGGTTAAAAACTCATTCAAAATGTCTTTATGGATTATTGACATTCATAATAAATATAAAATAGAGATCTATGTTGGTGTCTTCTACAATTTTTCAACAGTATCAAACTTTTTGTCTTGGTCAATGGTGAATGGTTGGTTAGATAATAGGCAAAGTGGCATATGGTTTTGGGACTGGGATGGTAATCTTTGACCTTCGAGTTGTGATTACATAATTGAGATTAGATGTTGGACCATGATTGCTAAAAAATACTAGGAATGGTGTGAGACTAGATAGGATAAGTCTTAGTTACTTGTGCACTTGTATGTGGTCACATGGTAAGGGCAAGTTATCGATATAAGGTCCAAAAGTGGAAGTCCCAATTTGCTGGTTCACCTGTGTGCGGTCCCAAGTCAAATAAGGGTTATCTATGTAATTTATTTGAGTGGTATTATTTAGTAATAGGCTAGATTGATTAGTGCTTAGTCTAGGATTAATGGAGATGGTATTAATGCTACCCCTACAATATGACCTAAAACCCTATTGTAGTCATGTGCAAATACATGGTAGGTTTGTTGGTTGTTATTGTTATAACTTTGGTTTTGTCCATTATTTTCATGTTGTGGGTTCTGATATTGATTCTGCTAGTTCTACTAGTTTGGCCTTTGATTTTGATACTGTTAATTTTATTGTTACACCAATCGATGTTATTTTTGTTGTTGTTGATTGTTATGTTACTACTGGGTGTTATGTTGGGGAAAGGGGTTCTAATAAATCCTAAGAGTTTGATTAGAGGTGGAAGCACTATTGTCTAATGTTATCTTGCCATTATCCAACATATTCTAAATTAAATTCTTGATTTCAACACATCTTCATAAATTATACCCGTTGACCTAATGATATTCAAATAATTCATTTTCATGGTACCTATCAAGATAAGGAATGCCTTGTAGATAATGCTTTGGTATAGGCCAACTAATCAGATTAGAAGTAATAAGTTTATAAAATATAGACTCAATAGGCTCTCTTAGGTCACTAAAGACAGGATGAGTAGGTGAAATTATTCTCAGAGGAGGGGTTTGCAATGGTAAAGGTTATTGTATTTGTTGTACATGTCTTGGTTGTTATGATTATGACATTGATTAGAGAGGTTTTCAGGTATGAATAAGTTGAAAAGGTGGTGTAGATGATGTTTTCACTATTTGAACATGACATGACTCAATTACATCATTCCCTCAACATTCCTATTGTGGTCGAATTGCTTTGGTCTATCTTGGTTATTGGCCTATGTCAATTGTGATGCTTGTACTTAGATTGGTTGTTGGTTTTGGCCACTTCCCTAATTGGTACCTTGATTCTAATTAGTTGAAGTAAGCTTGATTATCCCTTTAATAATAAGGGCTCTCTAAATCAACAAGACTTTATCGATGATCTCCTTAAAAGTATGTGCACATTGTAGTTCTAGATGATAAGATATCTCACTATGCAATTTTTTAGTAAACATAGTAGATAATTATTTATCTGGTAAACTATGGGTGAATCAGCTTATAAGGGCTCTCCATCACTATAGATAACTTGAAAAACTCTCACTGACTTTTTTTTTACTTGTGTCAAGTCAACCAATGAAATATTATGTTTGAGATAATAAGAAAAGTGCTGCACAAACTTATTAAAAATATCATCAAAATCTATTACTAAATTCTTGGGAAACTTTAAGAACCACTCCAAGGCTTGTCTAGCCAAGCTCCTTGGAAATAATAACAAAAGGTATGCATCGTTATATGCCTATGGTTGACATGTGACAAATAACTTAGTTAAATGGGCTTTAGGGTCACCTTTCCCTTTGTGTTTGTAAAATTTTAGTGGTTTGTATCCTAGAAAAAATGATACCTACAAGTATTCCATGTTGAATGGATAAGAACACACATCATCCAACTTAAAATTTTTAGTCTATTTCCCAGCTTGAATGGCAATAATTACATCCTTCATCTGTTATAATTCTTAGGTTAAGAAACTAGAGGGAACATTGGTTTGAGGGAGAACATTGGTTTGGGTAGATAGTTGAGAGGTCATAAGTGGGACAGTTTGATCAGGGTATGATGGAGATATTTGTTGGGGTATGTTGGTTTTGTTAGGAAATGGATCAAAAATATGCATACATAAATTAGGATGGACTTGCAATTGCACATTTGGTTGTATGATATCTTGATTTGGGTTGGATATGAAGGTTTAACCTAGAGGATTTTATGGTTGGGATGGAGGGATATAACTATACTGTGCCTATTTTGGTTGAAAAGGGACATGGTGCTAACTAACCAAACCTTGTTGTTGAGTGGGAAATTATGAACCAAGAGCTTATCTATAAACTTGTGGCACATTTTAAAACAATTATTTCCTAGTAGGTAATTAAGAAACATGGGAGCCTTCTTGTTACATGAATCCTTGTTGAGAAGTGAATGCATGTTGAAGATTTAGCATCTATTGTTGACCAATATTTACATGTTGTTAGCTAGTCATCATTTGGCTTTGGATTGGTAAACTAGTCTACAACTGAAGAGGTATGTTTGCCACTACTTGATGAGGTGGAAAATTAGTTACCTCTTATTGAGGTGGAAATATATTTGGCCTCTATTATGTTGGTACACTAGATTGTGCCTGTTGTTTTAGAATACCACTTATCACTTCTCGAGGAGTAGGATTCATCACATTCTATTGTTGAGGTGCAACATTGGTTATTGGTTGACTACCTAACCCTATTGGTTGCATGCTTGATGAAGTAGCTGGTTGAGGTTGGGATGTACAAACTCCTACTCCTTGATTTTGAGAACCACTTGTAGTGTTAACTAAAGGCACATTTTTTTGGATAGCTACTGGCATATGAACACTACTTTCATGTGGATTGGACATTGCTTATGTATTGTCCACTATATTTTGGCCATTGTACTACATAGAAGTAGAAGAGACTTATTCGATTGTTGGGGTATGAAATAAGTTGTCCACCAAAGTGTTCTACATGAATGGGTATGAACTTTGATTGTCTAGACCAGTTAACTCTATCAAAACTCTTGTTTAAGGAACTAAGTTAATAAGAAGTTTGCTCACCATGATCATCTCATTGAAATTGTGTGCTAGATTTAGGTAGGTTTGATATGCCATTTGCATTTGGTTAAGTGGTCTTCCATGAGGTGTTATTTTTTATTAGGCATATTAGTGTCCTGATATATTGTTTGGACTAGAGCCAAAGGATTGCTAGAAGAATCATGTTGATCATAAATTATGTTGCGAGGCATTATTGCTAGACTTGGTAAATTTTTATGGGGGAATTCTACCAGAAACTTGGCCCCTACCTCTATGGCTCAAACATAAATCTCATCTTCATTTTCCAACAAATGACACTCAAATAAAAATGGATCATGTAGAAGGTGTATTAGTAGAGCATGACCATTGAGGAACTGGTTCATCAACTATGGGTATTATGGCTAGGTATTATGCGGTTTATTCTTGATTTTGTTTTGAATAAAGTGGCATATTAACCAAATATTTAGCTAATATATCTTGGCTTTGTGCCCCTAATTAAGTATTATAAGAGGGATAAGGATCCATCTCATAAGCAATATTATCTACATAGGGGTCTTGCACCATTTCTTCCTACACAACCACATTACTAATCCCTATATTATACATGAGTCCACTATGGGTGTAGGAGTATATGTTGGTATCCATAGTCAATGCCTTGTGATGAAGAGAGGTCTTCAAACTCTAAAAGGACACTATCTAAAAATATGATGTTCAAACTTGGCTTAGATTCATCAAAAGGATAAAAAGGTTTAAGCAAAGATTTATGATAACACAAGCTAATGTTAAGTGTCTAACGTTACATGTTTTACATAAAAATATTAAGTAAATGAACCAAAAATAAAAATGTCAAATGCTAAGGTTGAAGTGTTTCAAATCAATCTAATCTAGGAAATTAAAAGTTGCTAGGTCTTTAGGCCAAAACATAGCATCAAAAGCTAGGCTCAAATAAGGCATGCACTAGGACGCTTGGCCAAAAGGCATCAAAATCTAGACTTTGAAATAGATGAAATTTTTAATCAAATGAATTTGAAACACTTCTAACAAAAACTAGGCATTTTATTCTTGGACATGGACTCGATCAAATAGGTATAAAGTATAAAATAAAAGGCACTTTAGAGATAGTTTGTTTTCTCACAAATAATGGTATAAACTTAGTTCTTTTGATAAATAAGCTAGACAAAAGAGAACAAAGTAACTATGCTAGACAAAGATTCACAAAGAAACATTTAGATTGGTTTGAAAATATGAAAATAAATTTGAACTCTATGCAAAAGGGCCTATGAAATAATATCTAAAATGTTTTGGGTAGTGTAAAAATGTTAGACTACTCAAAAGATGTGACAAAATGCTTATTTAAAAAACCCTCTAAGGTAAAGATAGTTTCTCACAAATTTGATATAATAACACTACCTTTCTTGACTCAAAATGTTGTGGTGTATAGACTCAAAGTGCAAGTGTCTATCAAAAAATTACTTAAGTCTCTCAAGTGGTGATAATGATCCTGAGTCTTAAATGGCCTTCAACCCAAATTATAAATTAAACCTAAGTTCGCTTAAGTTTAGTGCAAATGGTGAATCCACTTAACACATCAACCTTATGAATTTATGAAGGTGTAATTTTGAATTTAGATTATAAATGAAGAACTTAAACAAACTCTAGCAAAAGTTTAGACTCAATTGGGTAGCATAACTACATCAACGTGGATGATATGACTCCAAGTTTTGATGAACTTTGAATAAGACAAATTGATGATTTACATGGGAAACATAATGCCTCTTTGTTCAAAGGAAAATGAGGATTATGTGTTTTGGTTTGTATCATTTGTTCACACCACGTTTTGAATCCAAACAAAACTTTAATCTAGGACAAAACCAACTAATTGATCTCTCTTAGATCCTAAACTAACAAGGTTGCTTGGTATTGTTGGAATCTGTCAATATATGTCATTTGAGAGGATTTCTAAGTGTTCATCCAAAAGTAAATGCACATTATATAGTAGGGTTTTTACACCTACCTTCTCTCAAATGATAGTATTGTGACATGGACCTTGAGGTGCACCTTGCACCAACAATACTTCCATGGCAAGTGGGGATTTGTCTAAGATCTACAAGGCTTTCAAAGGTCTCTAGGGAAATTAATTGCACAATAACTTTCATATCAAATAATGCAAAACAAAAACATAAAAATTGGGTGTGCACAACACTTAGCTTGTTACAAAAAATTATAATATTTTTTACAACCAATACATCCTATTGTTCTCTCAGTGTAGTGCGATGTCCAAAGTGCAGATAAATCCCATGTATAACTCCATCACTAGAAAGTGGTTTAACAGCTCAAATATTCTGTTCCTAGTCAGAGTGGGTAAAGTCAATGCTAAGAGATGAAACCCTAGTCATAGCTTCCATAAATAAATTATGGTAAGTAATAACATCCCTCTCACAAGCCAAGATGCAATGAAATGAAAGACATAAAAATAAAGACCTTAGGGTCATTTTCAAGGTCACGCAAACTATGATGAGTTTTTGGAGAGTACTTTAGATGACATTCTTTCTAAGCTTTGAGCTAGGATTTTTGCAATAAGGATGGCAATTTTGATTCCAAAGGTTCCTTAAAGTGGAAAAATGGAAAATCATACACACACAAACCTCTCTTTGTCAAACAAGTTTTATCTAAACAACTATTGAAAACAAGAATTGACAAGTGTGTTAAATTTTAAAACCCAAATTAAAGATGCGGTGGTGTTCTTTTGACCCCTTATTCTTAAGTTGTAACTTTAAAAGCATAAATTATCAAAACATTCACTTAAAAATCTAAATATTTTATTAATCATAAAAAATAATTTTCTTAATTCATTTTAAAAGCATGCCAAAGATGTCTTAATAACATGTTCTAATAAATTTCAAGTCCGTTGGTTATTTGTCTACTCTTAAAGCATCACCCCAAAAGCAAATATGTTAGGTTAGAAAACGTTAACACAAATCTAAAAAAAATCTTTAAAAAATAATATTAAATATATGAACACCTAAAAACAACAAATTAGAAGGCTAAAAATAAAATATAACAAAACACATAAAAGCCTACACATAAAATATAAAAACATGCAATTAGTATTTTTAACATAAATTTTAAAATATAAATTGGTTTGTTACTAAATTTTTAGAGGTTGTCAATAAATCCATGGTGAACGTCTATAAAAAAATTTAAGTCCAAAAAATTAATACAAAAGACGTTAACAACTCTATTCTAACCATTTTTACCAGAAAAATAAAAAATAAAAAGTGATAGTTACTAAAATAGCTATAACTTCTAAAATATAAAGAATTTTTTTTGTTAAATTTTTAGAGAATATAAAAGACATATTTATATATATTAATAAAAAAATTTAAATAAAAATTTATGAGTTCTTTATTGGCCATTTTTACTCAAAGCAAAAACAATTAAAAAAAAATAATTAAAATTATGAAATACAAAAAAGTTTGTGGGTTGCTCTCTCATGAAGATAGTCCCACCGGGTGTGCCATTATGTAGACTAAGAATTCGAATTAATATAGGTGTTAGTATCTTGTTAGTGATAAAATGAATTCAAATTGAAAAACCAACACACTAGCTAGCATACATCTCTAGGCCTAGTTACTTGGTTGAGCTTAGTTAACAATACTATAATGGAAACACAAATAAAACATGAAAGAGAACAAATATTTAAACTCCATTTAATGCTCCAAATTATCTTCTAGTAGTGGTTTTCTCAGATTGTGCTCATGAAGTCTTCATCAAAGGAGGCTTGGCTATCTCCTCTTCTCCTTGGCACCTTGTGGCTTTGGCTTGGCTTGGCTCAATATTTGGACATTATAACATTAATTTACATGAAGCTTTGGAATCAATTTATTATTATAAATTTGGCATGTGAGAGATTAAAATTCAATAGGCAAGGCCTCTTATTTATATATTTTTAGAATGGTTTGAGGATCAACCATGACCATCAATCTCAAGATTGAGATGTGTGGCCATGAATAAATCCAAATATGAAATTCATTCTACAAATATCTCTACTAATATTTGGGATAGAGGGGTATTGAATAGGTATGGAAGGTCTTAATGAGGCATGGGAGACCCATAATCCTGATATTTTATGCATTTATGATTTATGGATGCCACCCCATATGATGATGTCACTTGATGATGTAATTAATAGAAATCAATTTCCAATAAATATTTATTCAACAAGTTCCATGGAAAATTAACTTAAGGTCCTAATTTAGTTTAATTATCTTAAAACATGATTAGTCAACTTTAGTACAAATTAAATTGATCAGAAAATATCTTGTTATTGGTATAAATTTTGACTGGATTGGAATTGGAATTCAATGTCAGATGTGTTAGATCCATTATTCCATTTAGGATGTGTTGGTTAACAGATTTTTCCTTATCTAAAAATGTTTTATTTTGACTCCATACCCTTTTTCTTTCAAGAACAAATAAGTTAAACAACAAATAGGTGAACTATTAAGACTAGTTCCCCTCTAAATTAAGGAACAACTCCCTTTAAGATTTTCAATGAATTGAAATATTTAGATACACTTTTAACCAGAAAGTGTTTGAAAGGTAAAATAACATCCACACATCATCATGTTATGAATGCGAGATTTTATAATAGCAATGGATAATAGAATACACAGATTCTATTTTCAATAACAATCAAATAGATAAATGTATATAGTGTTGAACTAGTAAGGATAAAACACATATAATGAATTGTCTAATGGGAGAGTAATTACTATATGAAAGAAGATTTCACACATAAAACATAATTTTAAAGACTCAAATACATAGATCTAAGTATGCAACAATTAATTCTCCTTTTCATTCATAGATGAAAATGTTTTAGATCAACATCACATATATTACTAACAACAGTGGTCCAATTCTAAAATTTCTTAACTCCTTTTCTTTTCTATCTCCTCTCTATCCACATCTTTTCTGTGTGCTTTGGGAGAGTGTTGATGTAGTGACAAAGAAGTGAATCTACCTTTAAAATATGAGAAAAATCTTCAATTGATAACTTGTCACTTTATTTAATGATGTTGATCTTTTCTCTAAAGGATTGAATCACAATATTGATGTCTTTTTCTAGTTTTCCATCATATTTTATGTATTTGATATCAATACTCTATAGATCATGTTGTGATAACTAAATGAATTCACTTATTTCCTTGATCATTTTTGTGATTTCCATTCATCCTTATCAGGGTGCCAAATTTTTCCATTAAATATTTTTCGTACTTACATATAATACATCTTCATCCAAATTTGTCAAGTTCTTCTTTGACAAAAACTTTGTTATTCCATACTTTTGTACTTCATCAATCTAGTTCATCATGCTCATCCATTTTCCTTTATCTTTTATCCACAAAAAAAATTTGAGTCTTCAAATCTTCAATAGTAATTGTGGTTAGGTCATATACATTCTTCAATTTACAGATGAATTATGTACCTTTCTAAATGATGCTATCCAACTAATTATGAAATACCTTGGTAACCATTTTGCCTCTGTGTATCTGGTCCAACATCCTTTGATTGACAAGTGATTTTAAATCAAAAGATAGGGGTATTTGGGTGATCAGTTATGGATCTGGACTATGAATGGTGTCAATGTACTCTACCTTTTATCTTTTTCATCCTTTCAAGTTCTACTGACTATCCTTTTGGTGGATGCTTTAAGGTGATGCACATCTGCAACACGTGATGTAGTCCAAGGATCCACCTTTTCAATTGTAAAATCTTGAACTTTAGGATCTTCAACTTCTTCATTGGTTCTTAGCCTGACTATTTTTTCATTCCAATTCCCTGTATTAGGGTTGACGTCTACCCTAGATGTTATTTTTAACTTTTTGGATTTAGGATCTTTCCCTAAACATTTACTCACCATATCCTCTAAGGGAAAATAAAATGGAACTACTTTCCTTTTGTTGCTAATTGATCTTTCTAGCCACTTGAGTGTAGAGGTCGTGGCATCTTTATTAGGATTTGGTTGATCAAAAGGTACATTTAAAACAATCATTAGTTTGGTAGAGTTAGAAGAAATCACTGTCTATTGATTTGCAGTACCTCTTCTACCATTGATGAACTAGATTCTTTATCACCTTTGGCTTCTCCTGAATCTTCTTTAGAATTCAAATCCACAATTACCTTTTCAAAAATCTGACTCTTTCTCTTACTTTGGGTCCTTTTTTTGGTGGCACGGGGAGGTAGAGTAGTTACAAGGGACTTTTCAGATTCTTTGATGATAGGATTCCTTCCAGTTTTTGCTATGGAAGTACCTGCATCACAAATAGCAATAAGCCGATTAGAGGAGTTTATTGGAAATGGGGATTTAATTATTGACATACATTATTGGGAAGCTATGTTTTGAGCTCCCCCCAATTTTTTCTCTCTTAACCATTTCTCAGTTCTCCTCATCACTGGGAGGGTCTTAACCTCAATTCTATCTTCTTGCTTTTTCCTAGTCAATTTATGGAATAGGTGATTGTTCTATCTTTTCAAATTGTGGATCAGTCACCTGTTCATTATTGTAAAAAATTCTAGAGATGTCCATATTCAAATTGGGGGAAATAATTTGACCTAAGGAGAACCTAGACCATAGTCTTCTTCTGACTTCAAATTCATCTGAACAATCCTCCCAATAATCCTCTAAATGAGGGATATGTGAAAACCCTGTCCCAAGATCCAAGTTATCTCTAGTAAAACCTTTATTATCAAATTGTGATCTGGTTGTGAAGTATTGAAAATTGAATTTATTAAGATCTAATTCTAAATTCAAAGCATCATAAGTTGACTTGCATGAATAATGTCCAATTTCAATAGGAAAAGATATACCAAATTTCTTTTTCATTGGGAATTTTTTTAATCTACATGTGCTAATTATCTGTAGACTTTTATTAACATAAATCGGTCAAAAACATACCTAGGTAACCTTAAATGTTCATTGTCAAAACCCCCAACTCTGATATAAGTGAACTTGGAAAACTAAGTGAAGAAACTACCATAAATGTTGATTAATTGCATAGCTTCATCAGACAACTTTTTATTGATGTTGTTTGACAATTCAAAAGTCATCCTCCTAGTAAAAACATCATTGACTCTCTTGTAATCCTTATATAAATTATGCATTTGTAATTGTGAGTAATAGTCATAAATTTTACTATCTTCAGCCAAGGGTGCATGTGATAATCCTATCCATTGTCTTGTAGATGCCAAGCAATATAAGAGGTATGAAGACATATAAAACTCTTTATTTCCCAAAAAATTACTTAAACCTTGATGTAAACTTTTAGCTACAATTTCTGCCCAATCTAAATATTGTTCTCCTTGGAGGATGACCTATATAAATAATTACATCCAGTCTTCCCAATAATATGCATGAGCATTGCATTTTAGTCTGTGTAGTAATACTATAATATCTTTTACTTATGGAATCATATAATTTCTTGTTAATGGTCTAGGCAGTCTTGAACCTCCTTTTTGGAATTTCAAAAGCCAATTCCTAGCAATCACACTCTTTTAAATTGCTTTATTTAATGAAAAATAACTATGGGAAGAAGAAATATTGAGGGCAGAGTATGGTTCCTTAGGGGAATTCTCATTATAGACATTAGGGTTGGTCTATTGATATACATCAAAACATTACCATCTATAGTCCTGATGCACCTATTATGAGGTTCATATCTATTCATGCATTCAAGAAATAATTCGGGGTATTGGACAGCCATGGGAAAGGCTGCAGCTTCAACCAAGCCACTTTCTATTATCTTCTGCATCATAAGATTTGACACATGATTTCTAGCTCTTTCCTTAAAATCTTCCAAGTCATATTAGACCAGAGAAGTGTCCCTAATTTAAGAGAACATATGAGACCAGGACCATGCTCGTAATCAAGACATGTAGATTTCATGGCTATAGGTTGGAAGATATAATGAAGATAAAATGTTTTGAACTCCTTAAATAATGTATTAATCTTAGAAGGATCCTTCTTCCCAACCCAATAAAGGAAACAACTTATAGTAAGAGTAAAACTCACCTTTAAATTTGTTTGAAATCACTACAAATTCAAGCAATCAAATATCTTATACCACCTATGTTGTTCTCCTTTGTATCACCCAGTATGCTCATTTGCTAAATTTGAATTGTTTTCTCTTGATATAGATATTAACCAGATCAAATGATTAAATTGAAATAATACATGCTAAACATGTTTGATAAGACATGCAGTCTGACATATGCATTAATGGCAAGCATTTTTAATGCATGATTTTGATGAGTAATGATTATTTGTAACCTCATGAAAATTCAAATTTTCCACTTTATAATGAGTTTTGGATATATTCTCCTCTAAATCTTCTACTAATTTTAGCTTAGAGAAATCCTCAGAGCGAGATGAGAATAAAGTCATTAAACCATTGAACCATTGAAATTTTGAAAATTTGGTTCAACTTCAGGGTTTAATGATACGAGATGAACTACACAGACCAACCAATAGTCACATGATCTTTCCAAAAACTTTGAACTTCAAGATATTGAACCATTGAAATTTTAAACTCTGGTATGTAGGTTCAAGTGATAGGTTCAAATTATAGGTTCAACAATGCATTAAGCTATACAAGGGAACTGAGTGAACACAACTCTTTACAAAACATTGAATATTGAACTTTTGAAAATGTTAAACTTTTAAAATGTTTAACTTTTGAACTCTGCTACTAGGTTCAAGTTCAACTAGAAAGCTCAAAGATATAGTTGAAATACACAAAAGGACAAACAGTTCACTTTGAGAAACTTTGAACTTTTGAACCTATTGAGCTGGTTAACTTATTGAACCTATTTAACCATTGAACTTATTGAACTCTTGAACTCCAAGAAAGGTTCAAGTTCAAAGGTTTAATTCTTTTAAGAATTTACACACAAAAGGCGATAAGCCAGTGAACTTCTTTTATGGTAAAATTCATGAAAAATGAATAAGGGTGACTCAAAAGGTAACATTGGCTCTGACTGGGGACTGTATTTTATGACAAAATGTAGAAAACTCAAAAACTCTGATTACGCATACTAGAACACAAAAATGGAAGAAAAGGAGAAAGATAAACCAAAAATGGGAAAGGAAAACACAAAATGTGACAACAAAGGAAAGGCTATGTACAAAATAGGGGATACTTGTTTCACAGTCGATACAACTTAAGATCCTGTCTATTATAGGACAGAGGTAAAATAGCTCCATCCAGATATTCCAATTTGAAAGAATTAGGACCAAGTACCTTATGAATTTTGAAAGGTCATTTCCAAAGTGAAACAAATTTTCCATGTGCTCCTTTAGGTTCTCTCCTTCTATCCCATAGCAATACTTCATCTCCTTCCATGAACTTTCTAGGTCCAGTTTTTTTATCAAAAATCTTTTTAACCCTAGTTTGATGAGCAGTAATCCTATCAACCAACTCATTCCTCTCCTCCTCAATTTTAGTTAAGTACATAACTCTTTTATATAAAGAACATTGAAAGTACTAATCTTCAATAACATTTTATAATTTAACTGTAGATAATTCCAGAGGTAATGATAACTGTGCTCATATCCCATAAACTAGCTCAAAAGGTGTCATTCTTATTTCTCTTTTTGGGGTTATCCTATCAACCCAAAGTTCTTTGTATATTTTCTTATGCCAATCTCTAGGGTTATCACTCACCAATTTCTTCATGATGGCTATCAAATTTTTATTACTGGACTCTGCTTGTCCATTCCCTTGAGGCTAATAATCTAATGAGTGAGAAAGGGAGATACTATGTTCATATCAAAATGAAGTAAGTTCTATTGAAGAAAAATTGGTAGTGTTATCTACCAAAATCTTTTGAGGAACCCCAAAATGTACTAGTATATTTTCTTTGAGAAAATTGCATACCAGTTCTGAAGTGGTTCTCTTTACAAGGGCTGCTTCAACCCATTTTGTAAAATAATCAGTTGTTATTAAAATGTGTGTATGACCAGCACTTGATGGAGGTGAAAGAGGCCAAATGAAGTCTAATCCCCATTGTTTTAAAGGTTCTTCAATAATGACATGTCTCAAAGGTAATGTTGTAAGTTGTGGTCTTCCTAAAAACAATTTGCATTTTGTATAGTTAGCTACCCATTTATGTGCATCTTCGAACATACTTGGCGAATAATAACAATTTCTAAGCATTTTGAATGTTGTGACTGAACAAGAGAAATGTCCACCACAAGCTTCATTATGAAAAAATTCCAATAGTTTATATTGTTGTTCCTTATCTACACATCTTAGAAAGGTTCCATCTAGTCCCTTTTTATATAGGACATCACCCAAAATCACATATTTTGTTGATTTTAACTTCAAATTCCTTTTCTCCTTTAGGGATATATGACTCAGACATTCTCCATAGGTAAGATAGTGTGACACATTTAGGAACCATGGATCTTGTAAGCTCACCAATAGGACAGTAAGAAGTTCTTCTTCTTCTTCTTTACTTCTGGCTATCAATTTGCATAAACCTTGACCTCTAACTAATTTGGTTGGCTTAATCTCTAGGTCATATTCTTGAATTTTAGCAACCCATGTCACTCTATTGTTCATCCCAACCTCTTGTTTAGTCAAAATGCTTTTTACAACCAAACTAGGAACAAATACAACTAAATGAGAATGAAGTATATAATATCTAAATGGTTTAACAACCTTCACTACAGCAAAAGCTTGTTTCTTAGCCAAAGAATATTTAAGTTCATGCTTCTTGAGAGGAACACTCATAAAGGCTATTGGGGCTTTGACATTCACTTCCTTTTTTTGTAACAAGATACCATACATGGTATATTTTGAAGCATAATAGTAAATAACAAAATCTTTTTGAAAATTGAGATTTACCAATGTAGGTGTTTGTGCAATCACCTCTTTAATTTCTTCAAATTCTTTCTTAGTAGCTTCATTCCATTTGAATACTTATTTTTCACTCATCTTCCCCACAATATGTTTTGTAATCTCAGCAAAATCAGGAATAAACCTTCTGAGAAAATTAATCTGACCAAAAAAAGACTTAACTCCAATCCTATTAGAAGGAAGGCTTAATTATTGTATTTCTCTAACTCTTTTTGGGTTAATTTTGATTTCATCCTTTGAAACTAGGTGTCCTAATAAATTCCCTTTTGTAACATAGAAAACCAACTTCTTAGGATAAAGAGATATCCCATGAGTTTGGCACCTTTGTAAGATGGTCTCTAGATCCTTTAGATGATCTTCTCTTTTTCTAGAGAAAATAGCCAAATCATCAAGATAATTAACAATAATTATATCTTTTAGATCTTTAAAGGATGAATCCATTGCTCATTGAAAAGTTGCACTAGCATTAATCAAACCAAAGGGCATACAGTTTTAAGAAAAAGTTCCTCCAAGTGTAGTGAAAGTAGTTTTATGTTGGTCAGCTATAGTTATACTTATCTAATTATAACTTGAGAACCCATCTAACATGGACATCATTTCTGACCCAGCAATAGTTTACAAGATGTTATCCATCATAGGTAAAAGATAATTATCTTTTAAACTGGCTTGATTCAAATTCTTGAAGTCAACATAGATTCTTATTTCCCCATTCTTTTTGCATACTGAATCAATATTTGCCACCCAGGTGGAGTGATGAATTGGATAAATAATCCTAGCCTTCAACATCTTGTCAATATCCTTAAAGATAGCCTCATCAACTTTTGGGTTGTAATTTCTCAGCTTCTATCTAAATGGAATTGCATTTTCTTTCAAAGGAATATGATGTTAAAACTGTCCACATCTTAATTCTTTAATGTCATCATAGCACCAAGTAAAGACATCCTTATACTTAATCAATAGATTAATTAATTCATTTTTCTCCTGTGGTGAACAATACCTACCAAGGGAGATCCATCTAGGGTCAGTCTCACTTCCAATATTGATTTTCTCATAGTGATCCATTTTGTTAGGATTCTAGACAAGTTTATCTTTAGTATATTCATCTTTTCTAGTGAATAAATATTCTAGAAAGACCAATCCTTTAGGTATTTTGTTTCCTTTTAATTGTATTACATCATCTTTTGGAATGATCCCTGGATCAGGACTGAATTCTTTACATTCTATTTCAGAACCTTCAAAATAAGTCCCCAAGAACATATCAACATTCTCTAAAAATTTCTAATCTATTTATTACTCTAAAAAACTTGCCAATTTTAAGCATTGTCTGAGACATTAGGATGATAGACTAGTTCTATTTTATATGAATCCCTTTTGAAATCGGGGTGTGGGAGAAGAAGAGAAGCTGATATTTCTAGAGAATCTACCTGAGTGTTCTAGTCTTTGGGAATTACATCAATAGAAAAGGCATCAAAACATTCTATCTCATCCCAAACTCTATTTCTGTAATGTCTTAATCTGTCATTTTTAACTGAGAAAATGCCTCTCACTTGTTTGATAATTAATTCAACATATCCTCTACCTTGAGTATCTTTATACCTTTTCTTTTGGTTTCATTTAACCCAAGCAATAAAGCTTCATATTCTAAAATATTATTAGTGTTTTTAAATTCTAGCTTGAAAGAGTAAGGAAAAGTTTCACCTTGAGGTGAGATCAACATAACTCCTGCTCCCTAACTAGTGGTAGCACAACTGCCATCAAATTCCATGGTCCATAGATCATCTGAATGAAGAGACTTTGGGATAGATTCTTCCTTAAAATCTTTAGAAGAGAGAAAATAATTACCAAATCACATTCTTCAAATAGAATCTGAGACTTAGGATCATCAAAAGGATATACTGTAAACTTGCATTTAGGTTTAGGGTCTAGCTTAACTTTCTAATTTCTCATTAGAATTTTAGCTTCTAACCAATCCAATTTAATCTACCCTCCCAAATCTTTGCAAAAAGTCCTACTCAACAACATCCCATAACTAGTAGGTATATCCACTACTAAAATAGTCAACTTCACCTTTTTATCAGGATAGACTGCAAGAGCAAGTCGTGCATCTTTAATTTTTCCTAGCAAAGAAATATGTTTGACATCCATGGAATAACATCTACCAATTTTTTTTGTAAGGGATAAGACTAAGGCTTTAGCTATTGAAGAAGGCATTATATTATCAAAAACACCTGAGTCTATGATATAATTACTTAGTTTATGACCATTTATGGATAAAGAAATGTAAAATGGGTTGGGCTTCATATCAGATCTATAAGCAGTATCATCAGATGAATTGAGGGTCATTCTAGAAGTATGAGTGGGTGATTTAGGTTGAGAAGTAAATAATTGGGCAATGGGAGACTCGGTATTAATGTTTACTTGACTTTCGGGTTCAACTCGTGTAGGGCTATTTTAAACATATTTAACCAAGTTATCAATTTCTTTGGATTTCAACTTGAGGTATTCAATATGGGATATTTGAATTTTTGTAGACTTAAAAAATTCTAAAATATCAAAAGAAGTTTCACAATAATTTCTATGTAACCATTTACTTTATTATGTCTTAGCATCAAAAGTTTTAGTAAAAGGTTCCTTACCTTTAATGGGTATTTCTTGAGTGTTAGAAAATCTCAGATTCTTTTGACTTCTGATAAGCACAACACATGAAGGATCTTCAAGAGTAACCAATATTTCACCTCCTCTTTCTTAATCTAAATCATACTCTAGGAAGTGTATTTTAGATTTACCAAGTCTTTCAAAGATCCTTTCTTCTTCAGTAATCTCCCCTAAGACATCTTGAGTAGTAGTCATTTGAGAATATCTAAGCATCTCTGGACAAGAATCTATGTCATGATTAGGAGTCAAATGAAAGACACACATGTTATTTCTTCCAGGAGGGGCTTCAATAGTTAATCTTGGTTGTGTTGATGCAAGTGGTAATGACTTACTAGCATTTGCTTATTGATTTCTCCTGCGAATATCTTGATATGGTTGTTAGAATGAAGTACTAGTCTTTGGTAATTGTCTTTTAAGGGAAATCATATCATTGAATAGCCTTCGAACTATAGGATCCATAGAGGATGAGGGATGAGCATTAGGTACTTGGACTTCTTTCTTTCATTTTTTAGCCATAATAAAATCATCCTCTAACTCAATTGCCAATGATTATGCATCTATTAAATCGACAATTGCACCTCTTTTGAGATGAAAACTTATATTAGGAGGCATATAATTAATAAAGAAACATTTTTGATTTTCAACAGTCGATATTTTAGTAGTAGGAATCTTGTGCACAATTTTATTAAATTTGGCTATAAATTCCCTCATGGGTTCATGTATCTCCTTCTTGAGCTGAGTCAATTGAGCAAGAAGGGATTGTCCATCTTCTACACTTTTGAACCTATTTTCAAATGCAATTTTCATATCATTCTAGTTTATGATTGAGGAATTAGTTAGATGATAAAACAATTGTGATGCAATATTAGTTAGAGTTTGCACAAAAAGCCTTATGGCTACAACTTGATGTTGCACGCCTAACACACCACATGCCACTACAAAGGCACTCAGATATCCTTCTAGTGATTGTCTTCCATCTCCATTAAATTTGGGTAAATTTTCCCTTGCATTTTTAGGCAAAGGATTCAGGTTGGCCCTAAATTTAGAGGTCTCATGGCTGCACCCCAAGGTTGGGCCATTGGAAGAAAACTTATGGCAGAAGGAAAGATAGTACCAAAAAAAGTTAAGACTTGACAGATAAAGGATGTAGAGGGTTTAGGATGGATAGGATGTTTACTTCTATCTTTTCTAACATGAGTAGGAATATAAGGAAAATTTAATCTTTGCAATGCTTGAAAAGTAGAATCCTCAATTCCTTCTCTTTTCAAAGACCTTGTGTATATTATGGAATCCAGCTTATGATATTATAATTATTAACTTCGAATTTTAAGGGGATTAATTCCTTGTTGCATTTTCCGCTTGCCTCCTTCTTTTCCTAAGAAACAACAATCTTATATTATCAGCCAATTCTTCTTCTTTTTCTAATATTCTGCTTGCTATTCTATAATCATCAATATTTTGATGAGAATGCCAAGCAAGAGTATTTAACTAACTAATTATATCTTCCTGTTCATCTTGAAAACAAAGATTAGGTTGAAAAATAGGAATTATATTTTCATATGGAAGCACCATTGTTATCTCATATTAAGGCAACTAATCTTTCAGTAAAGATTTTAATTTTGATTCCCTAGCAGAGTCACCAAAAACTATTGGTTAACAGATTTTTCCTTATCTAAAAATGTTTTATTTTGACTCCATACCCTTCTTCTTTCAAGAAAAATTAAGTTAAATAATAAATGGGTGAATTGTTAAGACTAGTTCCCCTCTGAATTAAGGTACAACTCCCTTTAAGATTTTCAATGAATTGAAATATTCAGATACGCTTTTAACCAAAAAGTGTTTTAAAGGTAAACTAACATCCACACATCATAATGTTATGAATGCAAGATTTTATACCAACAATGGATAATAGAATACACAGATTCTATTTTTAATAACAATCAAATAAATAAATGTATATAGTGTTGAACCAGTAAGGATAAAACACATATAATGAATTGTCTAATGGAAGAGTAATTACTATATGAAAGAAGATTTCATATATAAAACCTAATTTCAAAGACTCAAATACACATATATAAGTATGCATCAATTAATTCTCCTTTACATTCATAGATGAAAATGTTTCAAACAAATATCACATATATTGCTAACGATAGTGGTCTAGTTCTGAAATTTCTTAACTCCTTTTTTTTTCTATCTCCTCTCTATCCCCATATTTTTGTGTACTCTAGGAGAGTGTTGATGCAGTGACAAATAAGTGAATCTACCTTTGAAATTTGAGAAAAATCTTAAGTTAATAACTTGTCACTTTCTTTAATGATGTTTATTTTTTCCCTAAAGGATTGAATCACAATATTAATGTCTTTTTCTAGTTTTCCATCATATTTTATGTAATTGATATCAATACTTTGTAGATCATGTTGTAATGACTGAATGAACTCAGTTATTTCCTTGATCATTTTTGTGATTTCCATTCATCCTTATCCAGATACCAAATTTCTTGATTCAATATTTTTCCTACTTACATATAATACATCTTCATCAAGATTTGTCAAGTTCTTCTCTGACAAAAACTTTGTTATTCCATACTTTTGTACTTCATCAATCTAGTTCATCACGCTCATCCATTTTCCTTCATCTTTTATCCACAAAGCATTTTGAGTGTTCAAATAATCAATAGTAATTATGGTTAAATCATATCCATTCTTCAATTTATGGATGAATTTCATACCTTTCTAAATGATGTTATCCAACCAATTATCAAATACTCTAGTAACCATTTTGCCTCTGTGTATTTATTCCAGCATCCTTTGATTGATAGGGCATTTTAGATGAAAAGATAAGGGTAGTTAGGTGATCAGTTGTATATCTGGGCTATGAATGGTGTAAATGTACTTTGCCATTGACCACACAGTCTATTTTACTTCTCTTTTATCTTTATCATCCTTCCAAGTTTTGTTGACTATCATTTTGGTAAACACTTCAAGGTGATGCACATCTATGGCACATGATGTAGTCCCAAGATCAACCTTTTAAATTGTAAAATCTTGAATTGTAGGATCTTCAACTTCTTCATTAGATCTTGGCCTAGCTATTTCTACATTCCAATTCCCTATATTAGGGTTGATGTCTACCCTAGATGTTGTTTTTAACTTTTTGGATTTAGGAGCTTTCCCTAAACATTTACTCACCATATCCTCTAAGGGAAAAGAAAATGGAACTACTTTCCTTTTGTTTCTAATTGAGCTTTCCATCCACTTGGGTGCAAAGGCTGAGGCATCTTTATTAGGATTTGGATGATCATAAGGTGCATTTAAAATAGTCATTAGTTTAGTAGAGTTAGAAGGAATCACTATCTATTGATCTGCGCTAACCTCTTCTGCCATTTGTGAACTAGATTCTTTATCAACTTTGGCTTCTCCTAAATCTTCTTTAGAATTCAAATCCATAATTACCTTTTCAAAAACCTGACTCTTTCTCTTTCTTTGGGTCCTTGATCTAGTGGCACAAGGAGGTAGAGTAGTTACAATGGCCTTTTCAGATTCTTTGATGACAGGATCCCTTCTAGTTTTTTCTCTAGAAGTACCTACATCACAAATAGCAATAAGCTAATTAGAGGAGCTTATTGGAAATGGGGATTCAATTATTGACATACATTATTGGGAAGCTATGTTTTGAGCTCCCCCCAATTTTTTCTCTCTCAACTATTTCTCAATTTTCCTTATCACTGGGATGGTCTTAACCTCAATTCTATCTTCTTTCTTTTTCTCCTAGTCAATTTCTAGAATAGGTGATTATTCTATCTTTTCAAATTGTAGATCAGTCACTTATTCATCATTGTCAAAAATTTTGGAGATGTCCATATTCAAATTGAGGGTAATAATTTTCCCTAAGGAGAACCTAGACCATAGTCTTCTTCTGACTTCAAATTCATCTAAACAATCCTCCCAATAATCCTCTAAATGAGGGATATGTGAAAACCATGTCCCAAGATCCAAGTTATCTCTGGCAAAACCTTTGTTGTCAAATTGTGATCTAGGTGTGAAGTATTGAAAATTAAATTTCTTAAGATCTAATTCTAAATTCAAATCATCTGAAGTTGACTTGCATGAATAACACCCAAGTTCAATAGGAAAATATATACCATATTTCTTTTTCATTGGGATTTTTTTAATCTATATGTGCTAATTATCTGCAGACTTCTATTAACATAAATTAGTCAAAATAATACCTAGGTAACCTTAAAGGTTCACTGTCAAAACTCCCAAATCTGATATAAGTGAACATGGAAAACTGAGTGAAGAAACTACCATAAATGTTGATTAATTACATAGCTTCATCATAAAACCTTTTATTGATGTTATTTGAAAATTCAAGAGTTATCCTCCTAGTAAAAACATCATTGACTCTCCTATAATCCTCATGGCAATTATGCATTTGCAACTGTGACTAATAGTCATAAATTTTACTATCTTCAGCCAAGGGTGCATGTGGTAATCCTACCCATTGTCTTGTAGATGCCAACCAATAGAAGAGGTATGAAGACATAAAACTCTTTATTTCCTAAATAATTACTTAAACTTTGATGCAAACTTTTAGCTGCAATTTCTACCCAATCCACATATTTCTCTCCTTAGAGGATCACCTGTATAAAGAAGTACATCTAGTCTTCCCAATAATATGCATGAACATTGCCTTTTAGTATGTGTAGTAATAATATAATATCTTGTACTTATAGAATCATATGATTTCTTATTAATGGTTTGGGTAGTCTTAAACCTCCTTTTTGGAATTTCAAAAGCCAATTCTTAACTATCATGATCTTGTAAGTTGCTTTATTTAATGAAAAATAACTATAGAAAGAAGAAATATAGACGTTAGAGTATGGTTCCTTGGGAGGAATTCTCATTATAGACATTAGGGTTTATCTATTGATATGCAACAAAACATTTCCATCTACAGTCTTGATGCACCTATTCTGAGGTTCATATCTATTCATGTATTCAAGGACTAATTCAGGGCATTAGCCAGCCATGGGAAAGGCCACAGCTTTAACCAAGCCACTTTCTATTATATTTTGCATCATAGAATTTGACACAAGATTTCTATCTCTTTCCTTAAAATCTTCCAAGTCATATTGGACCAGAGAAGTGTCCCCAATTTTAGGAGAAGAACATATGAGACCAGGACCATGCTCATAATCAAGACATGCAAATTTCATGGCTACAGGTTGGAAGATATAATGAAGATAAAATGTTTTAAACTCCATAAATAATGTCGTAATCTTAAAAGGATCCTTCTTCCCAACCAAGTAAAGGAAAAAAATTATAATAAGAGTAAAAATCACCTTTAAATTTGTCTAAAATCACTGTGAATTCAAGCAATCAAATATCTTATACCACATGTGTTTTTCTCCTTTGTATCACCTAATATTCTCATTTGCTAAATTTGAATTTTTTTCTCTTGATACAAATATTAACCAGATCAAATGATTAAACCAAAATAATACGTGCTAAACATGCTTGATAAGACATGCATTCTGACATATGCATTAATGGCAAGCATTTTTTACATGTGATTTTGATGAGTAATGATTATCTGTAACCTCATGAAAATTCAAATTTTCCACTTTATAATGAGTTTCAGATATATTCCCCTCTAAATCTTCTACTAATTTTAACTTAGAGAAAGTCTCAAGGTGAGATGAGACTAAATTCATTGAGCCATTAAACTTTTAAAAATGTGGTTCAACTTTGGGGTTCAATGATATGAGATGAACTACACAGTCTGACCAATAGTCACATGATTTTTATAGAAACTTTGAACTTCGAGACATTGAACCGTTGAACTTTTGAACTCCACTATGTAGGTTCAATTGATAGGTTCAATGATGCATTAATTTATATAAGGGAACTGAGTGAACATGACCCTTTACAAAACATCGAATATTGAACTTTTAAAAATGTTTAACTTTTGAACCATTGAACTTTTGAACTCCGATACAAGGTTCAAGTTCAACCAGAAGGTTCAAAGATATACTTGAAATACACAAAAGGACAAATAGTTCACTTTGAGAAACTTTAAACTTTTGAACCTATTGAACTGTTGAACTTATTGAACTCTTGAATTCTGAGAAAGGTTCAAGTTCAAAGGTTCAATTCTTTTAAGAATTTACACACAAAAGGTGATAAGTGGGTGAACTTCTTTTAAGGCAAAATTCATGAAAAATGAATAAGGGTGACTAGAAAGGTAACAGGATGTTACCAACAACAAATAACAAAGGCATGTGTCTCATGCAAGAAATTTGATAAAAAAGAGCAATCTAGAGCACCCAGGTGCAAAATTGACATTTTGACTCAAAATGATCTGATCAAAGTTAGCTAGCCCATAAATTACATTATCCCATTTAATGATTCTCTAGCCAAAATTGGCACTTGAATATATTAATTTCAATGCATTTATTGTATTTTAGTGTTTTTAGGCTAAATTGTGCACTTTGGTGAAAATTGATCAAAACCCTAGTTGGAAGTTATCAATGGCTAGATTTAAGTGTCTATAGAAATGACTATGATCTTATTCTAGTCCACAAGGATTCTTTTATTACACACTTAATGACCTAATTAAACACCAAAAGGTGTGAAAAATAGACACATATGCAACTTTATCACTATTCATAGCACTCGGCAACTCTTTAACATTAACCTAAGTTTTGATAAATGTTCTCCAAATAAAGAAAACACTACCCAATCATCTAAATATACTTTTAGGAAGTTATGGATGAAATATTTGAATGTAGTCATCATAACTTTGGAGAACATTATAGGTGTATTTTTGAGTCCAAATGGCATGATATTGTAAGCAAAGAAACCTATTCTATTATGAATGTGGTTTTGGTCCTATCTTATTCTATGATGAGTATCTAATGGTAACTATTGAATCCATCTATGAATGAGAACACTTAATGCCCTATAACAGCCTCTAAAATTTCATCTATGAAGGGAATGGGAAATGGGTCATTGAAACAAGCATCATTGAGGATACAATAGTCTCCATAGATGTATATCTCCCCAGTCTTCTTTGGTTGTACTATCATGGGGCTAACCCAGTCATCTTTCTTGACTAGAAAGATAATTCCTACAACCAACATGTGATCAATTTTATCTTTCACTTTCCTTTTCATGTTGGGTTCAGCGTATATGGTCTCTTCTTGATTGGTCATGGACATTCCTTTAAATCTATGTGCATCTCACCTAAATAAGGATCCATAACCTTGACTTCTACAAAAGTTATTGGAAATACATCTTGATATTCTTAGAGAAACTATAAAACCTATGAGATATCTTCCTATGTCCAATATTCTCTAACATGCACCATTTTGGGTCCATCTTCTCTACCAATATTTTCTATGTGTTCCTTTAATGGTTCTCGATACATCATGCATTCTTCTTCAAGAATGAAGTCATAGAGTATCTATTATCCTTCATATTTTGGGAACTATATATGTCACATATTTTCCTACTTTGTTTCCTCTATGACTAGTTCTGGTAGAGCCTCTAATTTTATTTGGTTCAAAGAGATCCCCTATACCCATGTAATCCTCATTGTCCATCCCAAAATATTTCTTGTCCTTTCCCTATATCCTATGGTAGGGTTGAATCCATGGTTGGGCCTCACCTAGGCTAATCTCTTAAATCTTCAGGATGTGAGTCAGGTTTCTCACTATGAATTCATATCAACCAAGTGCCCATGGTGCTATTAAATCTTCAACTCTTTTTTGGCATAGAAATATTTTCATCTTATGTACAGTGGCTTGTACCCAAGGATTGTCACTTTCAAAAAATAATGGTTGGATGAAATCAACTTGGATTTATGCCCAATGCTTTATTTTTCTTCTTCACTCTTGATGGATGTACCATGTTGTAGGGAAAATGCCTAGGGTATAGATGAAATTATGTGGCTAAAACTTAGGATCAATAACCTTTGACATTCATACCTCAATATAATGATACACATGTAATTATAGTTATTTGCCTTCCTGATAAATAGGCTAGTCTCTTTTGATAGTCTTTGGCAACTAGAATTGAGCTACTAACAGACCACATGATTCTTCCCATGTAAATTTTCATCCCTATAGATGGCTGAATAATTCATAACAATCCCTTCATTGCATAATCAAGACCACTAACCCTTTGATTCTCATCTGGTACATGCCATTGAAATCATATGATGAATTCATCAACATCCTTTGTAGTAAAATACTTTGGTATTTAGCACTTAGTCATAAATACCATTTGTAATGGTAATAAATCATTATCTTTATTCACTTAGTTGAGTACATGGGTGTTTGAGTCTCCACTAATTGAATAAGCTATGTCCCATGGGACTCACTACTCTAATCTGATAGGGAAGAAATGGGCCTATGATGGGTGTATGACTATCAACACAATCATGAATCAGCTAAAGTCTCATCAAGATGACAAGATAATTACCATTCCTTTAAACAAGACTAAATCTAGGCCTTATATCATCCCAAAAGAGCAGAACTCACCTTATGTTAGTGTTAATACTAACATTATGAAGGTTGTAGTCAAAGATAAGAAGAAGGCTCTATGAGTAACTGAGTATGATTTCCTCTATAAGAATATTATTCTATAGACTCATATTCTTAGTACAAAATAACTCTTGGACAATATAGGGTTGAATACCCTAGAGATCCATTAGAAGGTTGAGGAGTATGTGTGATCAATGATGGTAAGACCTCCAACACAATCTGATATAGATTTTATATATCAAATGGGTTATATCAAGGACTATATAGAACCAAATGTTATATAGTCCTTGATATAACCCATTTGATATATAAAATCTATATCAGATTGTGTTGGAGGTCTTACCATCATTGATCACACATACTCCTCAACCTTCTAATGGATCTCTAGGGTATTCAACCCTATATTGTCTAAGAGTTATTTTGTACTAAGAATATGAGTCTATAGAATAATATTCTTGTAGAGGAAATCATACTCAATTACTCATAGAGCCTTCTTCTTATCTTTGACTACAACCTTCATACTTCTGGTATTAACACTAACATAAGGTGAGTTCTGCTCTTTTGGGATGATATAATGCCTAGATTTAGTCTTGTTCAAAGGAATGGTACTTATCTTATCATCTTGGTGAGACTTTAGCTGATTCATGATTGTGTTGATAGGCATACACCCATCATAGGCCCATTTCTTCCCTATCAGATTAAGGTAGTGAGTCCCATCTATCTTCATATTAATCAATTTGAAATCATATCATATGCTAAGTTATACATATTTTATTTCTACATCCTTTAGGAATCTAATGGGTTTGACCCTTCCATAGTCCATAAGGCTGAGTGTGACAAGACTATAGCTCAACATAAGTCTTCCCAAGGCTTCCCAAGTGGATATGGGGATCATTTTTATAGTTCTTCCAAAATTGTATACTATGTTGGGTATGTCATACTTATTTAATTTTATGTCCATCCTTGCATCAATGTCATAAGGTTTCTTGGCTTTAAAAACTAAACCAACCTATCCATCTATAACTGGCCTTTCTTCACACATTCTAATAGGTTATGGAGTAGGTTTATGATGTTCTGGGACATCTTCATTACACAATGTACAGATGAGTTTCATTAAATATGTTAGTGTAGTGAAAACTCTTAGGATATGTACTATAGACCTGTATAGCTATGTATCAAGAGTTACATCTATAGGCACCTAAAACTAGCCACCAATGGCCTTCGACTAGACTTCAGATCAATTCTTACTAACCATTGAAAATTAAGCCTAAAATCAGTAAACATCTCAAATTTGCTTATGCATCATTTGTCAAGGATAATAATCACAATGAGACATCCTTAATTTGGGTATCCTCTCATAATCAATAAAAACCTCTCATGAATTCATCTCTACTCATCTTGTGGCATCATAACATGTAATTTGGCCTATAAACTTATTAAATGGGGAAAGTGTACACATGAAATTAAATCAAATCTTGAAAATCCTAAAAATCCTAAACATAATTAATTAACATGTTAAACTAAATTAAAGGCCTAGTTGAATTATCCATGTGCAATCAATGAAATTCTAAAAAAGGAAATTCAAAAATCAAGAATATCCTAGGTTTTCATGATTACCTTTTGTAAGTTGTCAAGCCTTTGTAAATATCTAAAAATATCTCACCCATGCCTATTCATTGCAAATCATGAGATTGTGACACCTTTTAACTCTACTAGGGTTAATTAATTCACGTAGTTTAGGTTTGAACCCATTCAATGTTTAAATTATAGCTTAACTCACCTTGAGTTGGGGTTAGCTCTTAAACTTATAAATACAAGAATTTGCCTCTTCATTTGGAGAGATTGGATAGAGTAAAGTTATAATGTAGGTGTTATATCAAGATTGAGAAGCAATAGTGTTATAATGACAAAATCATAAGCCAATCCATCAATCCATCAAAAGTAATAATCCATATCAAATCCAACCATAGTGCCAATAAGAGGAGATAGCCAAACTCCATTACCAAAGACTCTTTGAGAATAAGCTGAGCAAGCCATGAACTAATCACTTGGAGATATCAAGGAAGGTAAGGGATTTATCATTATTTGAATTTTAGTTGTGATTTCATATGTGTTTTATTCACTATTCTCCCCTTAAAATCTAGGCTTAGATATGTTAGCTTATTACTGTGTTGATTTCATTTTGTTTTGTGAAACTAGCACTTGTTCTAACCTCCTCTGTATTGTTTAAATTTATATGATCACAAATGGCAAGCCTAGTGGGACCTAAATGCATACCACATACTAAGGATACTAAGATGAAACTCATAAATCTTCAAATGAATGCTTGAATATATTTAAAATTAGAGTTTTAGCTCTATTTTTACCATATTTTTTATTGTTACACTAACTTGGATCTAAATAGAGATTGACATTGGTCAAGCATAACCGGTATCATTTTTACCAAACCATCATTAGTTCTGCCTACTTGAGATTGGTTCTAGATGACAATTATTGATCAGTGTGTAGGAGAAACATGACTTATAAAGTTTGTATTTTGAATCATTTTACTATTCATAATTGTTACTTCTTAGTTTAATTGACCTTTATATTCTCATCTAATCATTATGTTATGGGTTTTCAGAGGTTTTTATCTAAATTTGAGATAACTAATGTTTTTGAATCATGTTTGTTTTGCCTTCAAGTTCACAGGCAATGAATCTCAGTCTTTATCAACCAGTATTAGTTATTACCAACTAGCATCAGTTCTATAGTAACTGGCATTGATCACAAGTGATCAATATCAGTCTTTATGTTTTTAAAATAAGAAACCCGAGAGATATATTTCCAAACATTGTTTGCTCATCATTGAACATGCTTCAAATTAAGAGGAAACTCTCTCACCCTTGCAGGTCCAAGGCGAGAATAGAACATGAATTTCCAATTTTAGACTCATGAACAATTTATTTTGGGTGCTAAAAATAATTTCTAAGTTTTAAACATTTTATTTTAATGCTTAAAAAGAACCTAGAATTGCTAAATCTTGAACATTTGATTTTAGTGTTTAAAAAGGGAGTTTAGAATGGCTAAGTCTTGAACACTTCATTTTGGTGCCTAAAACAAATTTGTTAAGTCTTGAACATTTCATTTTTTAGAGCTTAAAATGAACATATGTGTCTTTACATAATTTTTTTGTGCAATTTATTTCAATCTTTCACAATTAAGCCAAGGGGCTAAAGAAATTAATCCAACATTTCATTTGGTATACCCAATTGACTCTCATTTAGATTTCAATTTCTTGAAAGTATATGTTGCTTGTGTATTTTTTATTCAAAATGAAGAGTGCATGTATTCTCTCCCCCTGTCTCCTATAAGGAACTTGGGTGACCAAAAGTGCCTTTTTACTTGTAATTTGTGCCTAGTCCAAGGCATGGAAAGAATATTATCTAGGCTCTCCTCAAAACCTGCATGGTTTAGGTGATATAAAAACAATCTATAAAGTCTTTCTAATTACTCATTTTCATGCAACTTAGATTGTGAAGGGGATTTCATAGCTTCTTCATGAGTTATTTAGGGAAGCATTGACCTGGGGTTTCATCTCCATAGTGGGGTATACAAATCAATGAATGCATACTATGAGATCTAGGGGGTTGATCGGCTAACCTCTCCTTTCATAATGAAGACCTGAGTCAGGTCCAATTAACCAAGGGATTCCATTAAGTATTCCACAAATGGAATTGCCATGTAAAGGAATAAACCCTTGCATAGTAAGTTAATCGGTATGAACTTAATTGATGTGATCCTTCTCTAGTGTTAATCACACTTGGTATCAATCTAAACATTTGAAAACTATAGTTTTAGTCAACCCCATTTGACCAGCCTTGTCAATTTAGGGCTTAAGATGATTTACTTAGTTTTATTTAGTATTTTTTATTTTGCTTACTTGGTCTTTAAGTCTAAAAATTTGTTTGTTTATTCATGTCAAAATGAGTTGTTTATCCACACTAATACATTATTTTAGGAGGTGTTATGTTGTCCTTTTGACATCGTGCTTTTACCTTATACTCTTTGTGTCAAAAATGTTGAGTGTGTCACTTGATTGAAATGGGTAACATTACCCTGTCTAAATCATTTTAAGTTTGTGCCTTATATTCTTTGAAACAAACCATTATTTATATATTTTGAGAGTGATAACATTGTTACACTACTTAAATTGTTTCATAGACTTGTCTTGTCTTGTGTCCAAGTTTCACATTTGAACCATGTAAACCTTTGTGGTCTTTGTCTAGTGTCGTTATGTCATTCAATTTTTTCTAGCTTGTTTAGTCAAAATGCCTAAGTTTTCTTAAGTTGAGTTTTTTATTAACCTTGACAAGTTTGAATTCAAACACTAATTGATTTCTATTTAGGCCTTTTATAATTGGGGCTTAGATATCGATCTTTCTCTTTTGGGTTGCATAACTTAAATTAAGTTTTTACCCAAATTTGAAAACAATTTGTTTGTACCATCATTTGGGAAAAAATAGTCTATCTCCAAGTGCCTTTTGTTTAGTGCCTCATACCAATTTGATGAAGTTCATGTCTAAAATCAAGCACCTAGTCTATGCCAAATTCTTCCAAGTTTTGTTAGATTAAATACCCCTTTATTTTAAGTCTAGATTTTGATGCCACATTCAGCCAAAAGTCCTAGCACATGCCTTGATTGAACCTAGATTTTAACATTGCATTGGGCCAAAAGACCTAGAAACCTTTCTTTTCTTAGTTTAGACCTATTTAGAGCATTTTGAACTTAGAGTATAGAATTTTATTTTTAGTTCATCCACTTGACCTTATTTGTTTGAGACATTTAACATTGGACATTTGACGTTATACTATTTTATACCAAGTTTTGTCACAAACCATTTTTGGAGATACAATTCCATCCCTTTGACCACGTTAGACTGAGTTTGGACCCTTTGTATTTTTAGACATTTTTTTAGAGTTTATAGAACTCTAAATCCCTTTTATCACAAAACATTCACCATTTATTTAACCATGTTTCACTATACACATAATGGTGTTATGCACAATTTAGGGTATGGAAATGTGGTTTCATAAGAAGACATTATTCAAGACCCTTATTGAGATGATGTAGATTGTGGGATGTTCCTTATCCACCTTAAAACACTCAAATAGGGGAATAGAGTCAAGATCCTTTGGCCCATTATTTGGTCAACGCACCTCCATACTTAGAGAAAGACCAAGAAAAAATGGCCCAATATTTAACTAGCATACCTTTGGTTACAAAATAAATCCAATAGTAAACTTACTATGTTACAATGCCATTAGCCTATGACCCTTACTTGTATAATCATCACTTGCTAGAAAATAAGGATGAATTCTTAATTAGAGTTGTGGAGGTAGGGGCTAAGTTTTTGATAGAGTTTCCCCATGAAAACTTTCCAAGTATAATAAGAGGGCCTTACAACATGTCTTATAATCAGAACCTCAAATAGGCCTCTTCTACCAACCCTCATTCCATAGTGTCGATGTCATATTAGGACCCTCATATGCTTGTCATAGGAAAGGGCCTCATGGAGGATCATTTCATATAGACGTAGACAACATACCAAACATATTTGAAACTAGTTCATAAATTTAACAATATGACCAAGTCAAACACTCCTCTTATTGAGATATCTCATTCAACAAGAGTTTTATTTGAATTTAAAGGCCAATAAAATCAAGGCATAGACCTATTTGTGCAAAGTAATTTGGTAGGAAACATGTTTAAAACCCCAACTATCAAAGAAGTGTCTTCTACTTTAATACATAATAGTGATCTAAACCTAGTGGACACTGTGCAAGTAACATCCAATCTACACCAAAGTGGCATTAACACACAAACATATAGTCCACAACAAAATGTGTCTCTAGTTAACACCATGAGTGGTTCACAAATGCACGAGATAGGAACTTCTACCTCCAAACATCAATAAACTACCTATAATCCTCAACTAGCTACTTCTTTAAGCACCCAACAACTAAGATTAAGTAGCCAAGCAATGACCAGTACCATGCCTCAAAAAAATGTGATGAGTGTTACTCCACTACCAAAGGTGATGATTAACATTCCACAACAACATGTATATTCTAATGCACCCATGTAGTAGAGGTAAAAAATATTGCCACCTAAATAGGGGGAAACCAATGCTCCACCTTGTTAGGTAGTGATAAACATACCTCTTCAATTATAGACCAACATTCCAATAGAAAACTAAATGATGTCTAACCAATAGTGTATTAGTATTGGTCAGTGATAGATGTTAAACCTCCAACATGTGTCTACTTCTCAACAAGGGTTCATGCAACTAATAGGTTATAATGTTCCATAAGTACCAATTAGGCAATAATTGCCTTTCATGCCAAATGTGTCACAATCTCAATGATAGGGCCTTCGTTTACAAGTTCCCTTTTATCAACAAGGTTTAATAATTCAATAACATGTCCCTATTCAACCTCAACAAGCATAATACAACAATATCCCTCCATCTCAACCATAATTTTCCCTTGAGATGGGCCTATATACCAAATCCTAACCATAATATCCCATAATAATGCATGCAATTCTAAAAATCATACCTTAATCCATGTATTAATATTCCTGGTCCATTCCCAAACCAAACCAACATTCCCTAATAAATGCCTCCACTATACCCCTATCAAAGGAATCTAATTTTGATTGCCCAGCCTTCACCTCAAGCCAATATTCCCATTGGTATTCTATCCCAAGAACTACAAAAAATGAAGTATGCAATTACCACCATCAAAGATGGGAAACAAACCAAAATTTTTAAGTTGGATGATGTGTGTTCTTACCCATTTAACATGGAGTACTTGAAAAAATCATTTCCTCTAGGGTAAAAACCACCAAAAATTGATAAATACAAGCAGAAAGGTGACCCCAAGGCCCATTTGGTGGAATTATTTGTTGCATGCCAGCTAGTATCCTACAGTGACATCTAAATTTTGCTATTATTTCTAAGAAGCCTATAAGGACAAGCATTGGAATGGTTCCTAAAATTGCCCAAAAATTCAAGTTCTGATTTTGCTAATTTTTTAGACAAGTTTGTGTAACACTTTTCCTACAATATCAAGCATGATATTTAATTGGTAGATTTTAATCAAGAAAAATAAAAGGTTGGTGAAGACTTCACAAGATATCTGCAGTGATGAAGAGCCCTTGCAAGCTAATTTACCCATAGTATTCCAAACAAACAACTAGCCACTACGTTTACCAAAAATTTACATAACGAGATATATTATCATCTAGAAATGCAATGTGTACATACTTTTAAATAAATCATTGATAAAGGTTTGTTGATAAAAATATCCCTTATTAAAAAGGGGATCATTAAACTTACCTTGCCCATTTAAAACTAGAACCAAAACTAGAATAATGGCCAAAATCAGAATTAAATCCAAACACAAACATCATAACCAACCCAAGCTAGAAATTATGACAAATTGAAGTATTTCAATTTCAATAATAATGTTGTGTGGAATGAAGTAATTGAGTTGTGGGGAATCAACCTATGCCACATATGAAAATTACACCTAACCAATAACTGCTTCAGCCAACACAAGTGTAATAACCTAGACTAGTGCAATATATGTAAAACTAACAGAGAACCAACAAAGTCAAATGAATGGATATAACTAAGGACAAAATATTGCCAACAACCTATAGATCTACCACACATTTCTTTTTTTAGAAAAGGGCACTCAAGGTTGTTTTAGTTGGTTCTTGGTTTCTAACAACCAGGTGTAAACATGAGATAAACATGCGATATACCCTTTACATTCAACATTTTACACTCAGCTACACTAGCATTAACTCACATAAGGCACATGCTTTATGTGCTCATTCAAATCACAGTTGAGAAGGAACTAGGGCTTGCATTGGGCTAGTTGTGTCATTGGTGCGAGGTATCAATTATGGGACTTGGTTATTTCAAATAAATCTCTAGGTAGATTCATAGGTGCAAATCCTTCATAGGTTAAGCCTGATGACCTATAGATGCAAATTTTTTGGTGGAATATTTCTTGATTCATAAGGGCACAAACCTTTATTAATCTAAGCCTAACATCATATTAGTAGAAATGAAATGAAATTACAATATTATATCCATTATATAATTCATCAGCAATATAAATAATGCATAGACTAAAATCATCATGTTTAATTGTATCTATTCTATATCATTAATCAAAATTTAGATAACATAGAGTCATGGTTTTTAAAATAGAGTAAATGCTTCACTTAAGCTACTTGATGACCCAAAATCTCACATATAAGCATGGGTGATTAAAAATGGAGCCTCCATGGCATCTGAACTATGCCTAAGACTAATGGCTGTTGGTAGCATTAATCCAAAGTAAATTCAATCTGCTAGAACTTCACTGAACTAATTTTGTGTCATCTTCCTTCACTAATTTGAGATCCTTTTATAGCTTTTCTAAAACAAATCTGTCAAGGTGGAATGCACATTCTAATTTCTAAGCTAGATCTTTTGTGATCATTCCCAAAAGATCCATCACCTTGCAAACTTCACACTATAATCACCGCATATCTCCCAACCTAGAAGATGCCTCAAAAAGCCTAGAAATTGTTAGCCACCTACCAGTTGGCATAAGTTATACATTAATCCTTCTATCTAGTACCAAGATGCCAAAAAGTCATCATTATACAAAATTATACCTCACACCAAAGTGGATGTCATGCTAGCATAAATATTTTACTTACCAAAATAAGAGACCCAACATTACCCCATACAAAAAATTTTAGTCCATAATCAGACTATGCTATCAAGGTCTTCGTGGAATAAAATCCTAGTACGCTGTCCTTAAGCTTGGCACTGAAGTCTTAGAATCCCTTAATGGTGAGTTTTATTTCTTCAATATTGACATCTATTTTAGTGGAGGTATAACTAAGTGCAAGTACATCAATATTTTCTATCTCCTTTTGAAAGGCCTCTACATTTGCCTTAGCATTATTCACACTCCTATCTAGGATTACTCCTTGCTCATAGGCCTTAGTCTTTAGAGCATGAAAGTGTGCCTCTAGGTTCTAATCTTAGTCCTTGATTTGGGTGTTTATCATATTGACATTACCTATGAGTTAATCCCACTCTAACCTACTTACTGGGTATACTTACATCATCATATTTTCCTTCTCCTTTACCTATTTGAGGTTCACATCTATGACTGATGCTTGGTTGGAAAATATCAAAAAGATGCATCAGTTGCATCTACACCCTCCTATAGTTTTAGAAAGATGTCCTCTTCCTTTTGATCTTAGAATCAATATCATTTTATATCATGATGCAAGGATCTTCTTATTTTTATTCTTACACTAGTTTTGGTTTTAACCTTAGGAGCATCTACTACATGGGCACATATATTTTATCAACCTTATAGAGGTTCAAAGTACTAACACCAATCAAAAGGGATGGTTTGGCCATCTCTATGTGCTCACATAGTTAATGGATCTTGAATTTTTTGGCCTACACTTCATCCTTGGATTATTTATATAGCTTATTCTATTTTCTTTACCTACCATCACTGATGATATTTATGCACACAACTTTAGTGGCTATTCTAATAAGAGCATTCCTAGTCTAGACTAGGTCCATAATGTGAGTGCTATGCCCCTAACCTATCACATGTATTAGGATAGGAATAGATGACTTATGGCTTATTTATTCCTCTTTGATGTTATATCACATATATCTATGCATTCATTTGGTTAGTAGGTCAGCCTTTGGAGTAACCATAGCCTAGATAGACTATATATAGGAGGTAGTGGGTAATTGTTTATCATCATATTGTGAATTCTACTCTTATTAAAACTTGTGGAGGTTTCCACCTTAAATTGGCTTGTCTATTATCATATATTCTAATATATTTAAGTCATATTTGGATATATTTCTTCTATTCTACTTTATTGTTGAAGTAATTTCATTACAAGTGGTATCAAAGTTGCGATTTGGGCAATCTTGTGGGTGAAACCCTAATTTTTTAAATTTGGATATATCTAAAAAATGGTTGCTAATGTCTCTACAATTTTTTTACTGGAGGTTATAAATCATTAAATTAAGCTTTCATTAAAATTTCAGCTCATTTGAAGCTATTTTACAAAAGCTATCACCATTTTAGGGTTTCTCATAAAATTGCTCTATAGTGCAAAATTCAAAGAATGTTTCTGAGTTATTTACATTTTTGGAAAGCTTAGAAAAAATTGGATAGGTTATGTTCTTTGTATGTTTTGATTTTAGGTTGACATAATTCCAAAATTTCTTGGTCAAAGTTGGGTCAAAGGTGTCAATCAGGTCGACATCATAAAGCCCTTTTATGGCAGGTCCACAAACTCAGGGTCGAGAAAAGGGTACTAAAACTCCAGGTAAAACTCCTAAAAATTAGGAGGCAGAGTTATAAGGGGGATTTAATATATCATTTGTACAAGGTTTTTCTGACATAGATCATAAAGTGAGCCAGCTTGACTATAGTGTGCAAGGCATTTGAAGTGAGGTGCAAGGCATATAATCTAATATGAAATCCATACAAGATAGTTTGGTAGATATCATGGTAGCTTTTAAAATAGTCAGTCAAATCATCTAGCTATCACTATTTCACAACCCCACTAGTGTGGTTTTCCTAACTAGTCTACTTCAAATCCAACTACGTTACCATAGAGGAACCTGTTACCAAAGGTGGATATGCACAAATTTGATGGAAAAGATCCACTCAATTAGATCAACCACATGGAGATTTTTTTCAATTTGCATCAGATCTTAGGTGGATATAAGGTTACCATGGCATCCTTATATCTTGAACATGATCAATTAATTTTGTATCAATGGTTGTGTGCTCAAAAGAAAAAGATGACTCTTAGTGTCACCTGGTCAATTTTTATAGAGGAGCTACAATTACACTATGGCAATAGTGTGACAGAGAATTACTTCAACCAACTAGAAAAAATGTGATAGACTAGCTCCATCAAGGTTTATATTCATCATTTTTAAAACCTATCCTTACATGTGGAGATAATTTCTGAGGAGAACTTGAATGACCTAATTTTGGGTGGACTCAAGGACCACCTTCAACATGAGGTATGCATGTTTAATCCACTTAAGATTTCTAATTCTATTATCATGGCACATAGAGCTAAGGAAAAATTCATAGCCAACAAGAAGCAACTATTCACTCACTTCAAATATTGTAGCATATTGACACCAACATTTCCTCCACCTACCATATTTACCCCTCAGCAATTTGAAGAGAAGCGTGCAAAAGGATTATGTTTTGATTATGATAGCAAGTGGAGCAAAGGACATAGATGTGCTGAAAATAAGTTATTATACATTGAGGGATCCAATGAAGATGAAGAAGAAGATGATGCCTCCAATGATGATTATGAAGAGATATAGGAGGTACCTAAAGATTCTCAACCTACAATCTCTTATCATGCACTTTCAAGTATTAACACTCCATAAACTCGTAAGGTGGTGGGTTTCCTCAAGAAATAGAAGGTGATAGTGTTAATTGATTCAAGGAGCACACATAAATTCATCAACCATAAGTTGGCCACTTGATTGAATTATTTAATCTACTCAACACTAGAATTTTAGGTCATGATTGCAGATAGTGGCACAATTAATTATTTAGGCAAATGCCATAGTATTAAGCTTGCTATGGGTGAGTACAATCTTGATTCTCTTATGTTTTCTATTCCCATGGGTAGCATGAACATTATTTTGGGTGTCCAATGGATCACAACCTTGGGTATCATTGAAATGAACTTCCAAGAACTATTCTTGCACTTTCATTCTGAAGGTAGGAAAATTGAACTACGTGGATTACAGGTAAAATCTCAAAAATTGATTAGTTCACATTAGATGACCAAGATGCTAAAAAAGGGGGCAGAGGGAATTATTGCATGATTGTTTTTTATATAAGTTCAACCCACATAGGCATCTACACATCCTAAACTATAGATGATTCTTAATGACCACCCATCTATTTTTGGGGTCATGCCAAAAGGATTACCACCAAAAAGAGAACATGATCATGCCATTCCACTACTTCCAAGGAGTCAACCACCAAATATCATACCATATAGATATCCATATGCATAGAAGAGTGAAATCAAAAATATGGTCCATGAGATGTTGGAGGTAGGGATCATCAAGCATAGCCAAAGTGCATATTCATCACTAGTGGTCATGGTGTGGAAGAAGGATGACACATGGAGGATGTGCCTAGATTATAGGGAACTCAACAAGTACACCATCAAAGATAAGTTTCCTATTCTAGTAATTTATGATTTACTTGATGAGTTGTATGGTGCTAATTATTTCACAAAATTGGATCTTCACTCAAGGTACCATAAAATTAGAATCAAGGATGAATATGTTCATAAAACTACTTTTAGAACACATGAGGGCCATTATGAGTTCTTGGTAATGCCTTTTGGTCTTACAAATGCACCATCTACTTTTTATAGCTTGATGAACACTATTTTTAGGCATTTTTTAAGGAAGTTTGTGCTTGTTTTCTTTGATGACACATTGATTTATATTTAGACATGGGAAGCACATCTACAACTTGTGAAACAGGTGTTGATAATTTTGGAGAAGCATCAACTTTATGCAAAGCCATCCAAATGTGCTTTTGGAGTATAGGAGGTAGAGTATATAGGTCACATTATTTCCCATAAAGGTGTCAAATTTGATCCCCAAAATATCAAAGCTATGATGGAATGGCCCATGCAAAAAGCTCTCAAAAACCTCTGAGGGTTCCTATGACTAACAGGTTACTACCAAAGATTTGAGAAAGGTTATGGCAACATAGCGGCTCCACTCATTGCATTTCTAAATAAGGATGCCTTCCATTGAAATGATGCCACCACCAAAACATTTGAGAAACTAAAAGTAGCTATGTGCACCACTCCATTTTTAGCTACTCTAGACTTCTCAAAGACATTCATTGTTGAATGTGATGCTTCTAGATCTGCATTGGGAGCGGTACTAATGTAGGAAGGAATACCCATTGCATTTGAGAGTTATCAATTCAAAGGTAAGAATATAAAAAAACTTGTCTATGAGAAATAAATGATGGCTATTATTCATGTAGTTAAACAATGGAGGCCCTATCTAATGGGTAGACAGTTTAAGGTGAAAATGGATCATGATAGTCTCAAATACTTTTTGGAGCAAAGATTATCATTTGAGGAAAAACAAAAGTGGGTAGCCAAAATGTTGGGTTATGATTTTGAAATCATCTACAATAAGGGTAAAGATAATGTAGTAGCAGATGCACTATCCAAATGGGATACATCCACATAAGCATTACTTTGTGCAATGTCCATGTTGCAAGTAGATTGGGTGGATGAAGCCAGGTTAGAATGGGATCAAGATAAGGATACACAAGTTATAATTTAGAATATTTAGCAAGCTACTTTAGCCTCTAAAAAATTTTAATGGAAAGTTAATGTCTTATGGTATAAGGGTAGGTTATACTTGTGCAAAAATTCAGAGCTTAAGCATAAGATTCTTGCAGAGTTGCATGCATCTCCAATTTGGGGACACTTAGGGTTCTTGAAAACTTATCATATAATTAAGAAAGAATTATTTTAGGAAGGACTCAAGGGAGATGTAAAAAATTTTGTGGCAAAATGATTGATATGCCAATAGAATAAAGGTGAGATAGTTAAGACCCCAGGTCTGTTACAACCATTAGCAATTCCTAGTCAAAGGTGGGAGGAGGTTTCCATGAATTTCATCATAGGGTTGATTTGTTCTAAAGGTAAGAATGTTATCTTGGTCATTGTGGATAGGCTTAAAAAATATTCCCATTTTTGTGCTCTCTCACACCCATTTTTAGCAAGTACATAGCAACTATTTCTCTAGAAGCAGTTCTAAAATTACATGGAACCCCAAAAACAATTATAAGTGATCATGATCCTATTTTCACTAGTAATTTTTGGACTGAAATATTTTCCTATTTGGGTACTTAGCTAGCTCATAGCTCATCTTGCCACCCCCAATGTGACAGACAAACAAAAGTGCTTAACAAATGTTTAGAGGGGTATCTCCATTATTTTGTATCAGATACACAAGAACATTGGGTTAAATGGCTACCACTTGAAGAATGGTGGTATAACACATCTTTCCATACCTATTCTAAAATGTCTCCATTTCTAGCACTATATGGTTACCATCCACCTTGCATCACTTATTCATTGAAGGTAAAAACTAAGGTTTGAGATGTGGAGGAGCAAATTCAACATCAACAATAGGTTTTGGCTAGTTTGAGAGAGAATTTTGCCTTGGCACAAAACATGACGAAGCAAAAAGTAGATCAACACCATAGTGAGCAAAATTTTGAGGTGGGTGACTGGGTATTTGAATATTTGTAGCCTTACAAGATGTCATTGAAGCAATAGAAAAAGGATAACAAACTTGTTCCAAAGTATTATGGCCCTTATCAGGTTCTACAAAAAATTTAAAGTGTGGCTTACAAGCTCGAGTTACCTCATTCATCTTGCATACACCTAGTATTTCATGTTTCTTATTTAAATAAGGTCATTAGACAGAAAGCTTCAGCCTAGACAGAGCTCCCAGAACTAGATGAAGAAGGATGAGTCATTTTGGAACCAGATAAGATCCTCCAAGCACGTACTAAGAGGTTGAGAACCAAAGAGATTAGGGAATATCTGATCAAGTGGAAGAACTTGAGCAGTGAAGATGAAACTTGGGAAAGTGAATATTTTTTGCAACAACATCCAAAGTTGTTCAACATTGAGGACAATGTTAGTTTGAATGGTAAGGGCATGTTACGCCTCTAACCTATCACATGTATTAGGATAGGAATAGCTAACTTGTGGCTTACTTATCCTTCTTTGATGTTATATCACATTTCTCTATGCATTCATTTGGTTAGTAGGTCAGCCTATGGAGTAACCATGGCCTAGATAAACTATATATAGGAGGTAGTGGGTAATTATTTATCATCATATTGTGAATTTTCTCTTATTGAAACTTTTGGAGGTTACCCCCTCGAAGTGGCTTGTCTATTATCATATATTCTAATATATTTCAATCATATTTGGATCTATTTCTTCTATTCTACTTTATTGTTGACATAATTTCATTACAGTGAGAGTTTATGATGAGGGAGTTATGCCCTTATTCAAGTTCTTCTATGCCCAAAATAACTAGTTTAGGTGCCTCAAAGTGAGGCTCATCCATGTAATGATCAAACATAAATGCAAGTTATTTTCACATCTTAGTTGTGGTGGCTTGCGGGGAATGGTGTAAAACATGTAAAGGTCTTCATCTTCTAATACCTTCTACACCTTTTCCCTTTTGCTCAATTCTACATCATCTTTCTCAATGATGGCCACCTTTTTTTGTTATTCCTCCTCTTCAGTAACACCACCACTCTCTTTGACTCTTTCCTTAGAGGACTCATCTACTTGTTCCTTAGGGGTTTCTTCCTCATACTTTTCCCCCTTATCTATTGCTTCCTCCTAGGGTTTCTTAATTCTCAACTCTAGAGAAATCCCTTTGGCACTACCATCACTTTATTACTAATGGGGTTCGTCAGCTATCTTCTTTTGTTTTTCTAAGGTGCTATTTTCACCTTCTTTTTCTTTAGGCACCCCTTCACTACTTAGGCATGTCTTTTGTGTAACTTATTTTGCATGGATAGTGGGGGAACTGAGCACTTTATTGACTACTCTAATGGCTGATCTTATGCCTTTGGGAATTTTCTTGGCCTTCTCTACCTTGGTTACTTCTTTTTCCTTCACACGTCTATGCTTCTCCTCAAGCGCTAGCGCCATCTCAATTTCTTCCTCACTTAGGCCCATTTTCTTCCACATCCTTCTCTTCTCCTTTTTTGCTTATGGAAATGGTGTGTAGGGTTTTTTTAGATGATGATATTATCATCTCCTTTGCTTATTTAATTGCAGTAGTTATGCTACTTTAGAGGGCCTCCAGGACATCTTTATCACTTAGTTCCCCCTCTTCTTATTCTACCTACAAGATATATGTTCCTAATCTATTTTCTTCAATCTCTTCCTCCATCCCAAGCACAAGGGTCTCTTTTTTATCCATTTCCACCAAAATTATAGTTGAGAATGCAATGGGTCCCTTAGACTTCTTTTTATGCTTCTTGCTAGAGGAAGCAGTCTTTGGTGTGAAGGTTACACACTTCTCAAGAGTTGGAGGTGTAGCTTGTTCACTAGAGGCAGTCTTTAACTTGATGCACTCCTCAATATCCTTAAGTGTCTCTCCATAATTATTATGAGGGGTCTTCTCCTATGTATTTGGCACTAGCTTCCCTTCATCATTGATCAAGATGGGGTAATAATCATTTTTATCAAAATTGGTGCCCTTATTACATGGCTTCATCTCATAATAGAGGTTGAAGATGTGCCCAATTACTATTTACTTTTGGATGGGATGTAGGTCCATTATATTGGATCTATGCTTATCATCCTTAGTGGCCTTGGCTATGGAGTGCACATACTATCACCTTAATCTACTCCTATCTTGATCCATGGTCTTCACTAGGATCTCTAGTTATTGTGCATTGGGAATCCTCGTTAGCATCACCATGAATAATTAGAAAAAAATGTAAAAGTTAACTTCAACCATCTAAATAGGTTTCCATTTGTGAGTTTCAGATGAACTACACATAAATGTTTCATTATGATGAAGGTCACCATTCCTACCATATATTGAGGAGCTCCTGAGGGATGCTCCATTCAATCCTAAAGGCCTCGATGTATTAGTAACACCACCTTGAAACCTTATTTTGTATTTTTGTGAAAATCTAGGTGGGTAGATGAAGTCTTGATACTTCGTCGTAAGGGAGTCATTATGGGGTGGGAACACCCATATACTATCTTCATCACCATCTAGCATGTTTTTCTCCTCCATCACTATCAATATTAGTAGATATCCCCATATGAAGGTCTCATGCACTTTGTGACACTCCAACATGTTCTTAACCATCTTCTTGATAATAAATTTTATGATATTGAACCTTACCCCTTACACCATGTTATGGGTAATGCATAAATAGGTCTTACTAATGTTGGACCACCATCTATTAGGGCATAGATTGGAGTTAATTAGGTATGTTGTTACCTTTGTACCAAGGTCTTGAATGTCCTTGATTAGGAATGCAAACCCTACCTTAGAGTAGCCTAGGAGCTTCACAACCCTCTTAACCTCCACTTCATCATCCATTATTTGATGGATTTCCATCCCTATGCTTAGGAGTCCTATGATCCTATTGATTAGATGCGCTAAGATTCATATATGCCTCCTTAAAAAATAGAAGCAATCATTATGGATGCACAAGAAAAAAATTATAGTAATTCCTCTTTCTTTCCAAAACTTAATAGCTCCAATAATTGGGTCACACCTATTATCTCCAACTTATCTTAAATGGAGACATCAAATAGTGTCATGCCCATCTTGGTATTTTTTCTTGTATCAACCATATAGACATGGTTCAGTTTTGTGTGTTGTTAGGCATCTGATGGTTGTACTCCTTTAATATACACATGTGTGTGAAAGATACCCATTTCTCCCCCACTATGACCTTTGGGGGGATCTGCATCTCTCTATAAGCAAGCTTTGTGCTTGCTTCAAGGTTAATTAAAATGATGATAATGCCTTCTACCATCTATGCTTCTCACTTTATATAGGGTTCTTATTTCACTATCCACACATTCTTGGCATCTTTATGTGTCTGTGGCACACCTATAATTATTCTTTTCTTTCTCATTCTAAACTAAATATTGTTAAAACATGGTTGGTTGATCTTCCTAAAGACCTTAAAGTTTTTTTGTACTTCCTCACAATCATGAAGACTATGATTATGTCTTTGTCTCTCAATATTCATGTGCTATTAATGGTAGCCTTGATGTTTTATATAATTTCTACTACGTAGTTTCTCTCTCAATTCCTCTCCAATCGCCTTCTTTCCAATTTAAAGTAGAATGCAATTTTATCCCAGTTTAATGATTCTCCCTTGGGGGCTATGTATTCTCATTTTTATCATTATGTTAGCATTTTTATGGTTTAGCTCTATGTTTAGGTTCAAATTCATGCAAGGTTTGAAACCTTTCAAAGTTTTCCATTCACCCCTTTATACCTTAGTTTCAACTACCTTATTAATGACTAGTGATTAATGATATGGTGGTGCATGGATATCTTCAATTATGATAAACTTACAAAATATACAAAAATACACCACAACATTATCATTTATTATGAATCTTTGTGCCTCCAACATCATAACATTAAATGTTTCTAATAGTTTATTCGATGAAGTGATATGTGATTTAAATGATCACTTCTTGCCAAATGTTAGGTGGGTACCAACTAGCTTGATGATATTTTTATTGCACTTTGTTCACTATGGCATAACCTTCACCCTTCTTATGGAAACCTAGGCATAACACTTCATATGTTCATGATTCAGCCTCCTTGGTTCTATCTCTCCTTAATTTTGTGCTTCCTTTCAAGCACACCTTTCTATCTTGGTTGATTTCTTGCTCTTTCATGTCTCTTACTTTGACCTTCCATACCCCATACAAATCCTTGCATTGGTCCTTCAGTGCTTCCTTCTCTCTTATTGATTTCATGCGTATAATCATCTTATGCACCTCACTTTCTCAAGTTGGTACTCCCATATTTTTAAATATGGCAAAATTAATGTACACAAAAACTTAGATGGCTAGCCTCAAGTGTTTAGAAAGCATCCATCCTCAACTCACCCGAATGTATTTATACATGTAAGTGATAAAAGTGTTATTCTATAGGCCTAACAATGCCAAACTTATTCACCTAACACAAAGGAAACAAACCTAAGGAAAGATTTGGCTTGCACCAGAATTTATTATGGTCAACATAAAACAATCGACTTGTGATTGATAAGTTGGTGTCTTATGGTGTAAACACCATCTTATTGACTATAAGGGTTCAATCTACTATTGGTTAAATGCCTAGGGAGCATTTCACCCATCAACTTGTGCAACTTGCATGATTTAGTCTCTAATATTCTATGGATGACATAAGGTCCCATCCACCTAATATATAACTTAATTAGGTGCTTGAGGTACTTTGAGTCATATAACAAGACCAATGTACCTTCTATAAGAACCTTGCACTTGATATACTTATCATGCCATAGTTTATGACATGCCTTTTCTATTTTCTAGTTCCATCTTGATTAGGTGTGTGTCTCATCCAAGTGATTTAAGTCTCACATACATGCACTTAAAGACTCTTGGTCATCCAAATGACCAACATGTGCAATACACAATAAGGTAACTATGAATTCCATCGATAAAATGGATTCTCCACCAAATACTACTTGGAATGTTGTAGCCTTGTTTAGGTGTTCACACATTATATGATACACCCACAATAATGCTGACACATAGTCATCCTAATCTTTGTAACCAATGTCATATATATTTGTGAGACATGTTCCCAATATCTTATTGAATTCCTCAATGGTGCCATTTACTTATGGATGATAAGGTGTTGTCTTATGGTGTGCCACCATGTATCTAGTCAACAAGATTTGAATTTTTTCATTGATGATGTGTATTCCATGATTACTAGACAAACTAAGTGAATCCTGATGTGATAGCATCTATACAATCTTTGGTTAGCACTACCTTGACCCACTTGGTGAATTAATATGTGGTCATCATAATGTATCATGCACTTATGCTCCTTGTAGTCAAAATAATAGGCCCAAAAAAGTGAATGGCCCATTTTTCAAATAGCACCTAGGTAAGGATGGGGATGAGAAGCATATCATCTTGGTGTTTGGGATTTCCCATGCATTGGAAAATATTACATGCTTTGGCATAATATTTTTCATCTTAGAATAAAGTTAGCCAACACAAGCCTGATTGTAGAACCTTGTGAATTATAGTGTCTCCAACATAATATCCTTTAGCAATCCCCTCATGCACCTCTTACAATATTAAGTCTTGTTACTTCTCTAGGAAACATCATAATATGACCTCATCATAAATCAACTTGTATAGTTCCCTACCAATGAGTTGAAAAGGGGTGGTATGAATTGTGATCTACTTCTTATCCTTAGTCATCTTGGTCTGGGGTGTAGATCCAACTATTAGAAATGTAGTAATCTCTACCAAGTCTCCTAGGATGTGATGGACTTTATAAATTTGCATGTTAGGCATATCATCTTCAATAGATGTTGTTGCATCACTAGATTTTATGTGGGATACATGGTTTGGGCTTGAGTTTTGAATTTTAGGTTTTACTACAATAGAGAATTAGAACTCTTAAAACAAAACTATCGATAAAAAAATTCACGTATGGAGAATGGGATTTTTCAATACCTATTTAAGAACTTAATGATCAGTGAAGAAGATGAAGGGGGTCACCAACAAATATTGCCATATCTTTTGTAGGGTATAAACCATAGCAAACACCTCATGCTCAGTTGTGGTGTAGTTCTATTTTGCATTGGTCAGTTTTTTACATGTGAAAGAGATGGAATGATCCATTTTACCTTCACTTGTTTATGTCAAAATGGTACCAATTATAGTGCCAAATTCATTGATGTAGATGTGAAATGGATTTTCCCAGTTGGGGAACTATAATATTGGTGCACTTACTAGTTTGAACTTAAGGGTCTCAAATTCATCTTCCTAAAATACACCCCAATAGAATGGGCCATCATTTGTAAGAGCTCTTCTATCAGTGCTAAAATATTGGCATAGTTACTTATGAACTTATTATATTACCCACAATAGACAAGAAAGGCATGAATGTATATTTACAAATATGGGGTTTGGAGCTGAAGGATGATGACAATCTTTGCTAGATCAATGAGTAGATCATCATTATAGACAATGTACTTGAGAAAAGTTCCAAATGCCATTACAAAGACACACTTTTTAAGGTTTAACAAAATTTTCAATTGCATACACTTTCAAAAATAAGGCATAAGTTATTATAGTGATCCCTCACTAGCCCATACATAGTCCAATCATCAAAGTATAATTGGAGGAATTTTTGAAAGAAGTCCTTAAAAGTGGTGATCAAAACTTAGGAGAATATGAATGGCATATTATTCATCTTAAAAGGCATCAAGTTGTATTTTAAATAACCCTATTCTATCACAAATGTATTTTTAGGCTTATCCTCCTCCTTAATCTAGAATTGGTGGTATCCTAAGAACCCATCAGTAAAGGTGTATATCTCGTAACCTGTGATGCCATCCAATACTTTGATGATGAATGAATTTGGAAATGGATTGGTTACATAGGTGGATTTCAATAATCTATCGTCAACACAAATCCATATGTGCTTATACTTATTGATATTGATGACCATGGGGATAACCCATTTAGATTTTTGCATAGGGTATATGATGCCTATGGCTAGAATACCATCAATCTCTATTTTGACCTTGGCACAAAGGGTGGGATTCATCTTATAAGTTTTCTTTTTGATAGGTCTTTCACCATCGACTAGATTGATGTTCACCTTCCTGAGGGATGGGTGTGTGCCTTTCATGTCTCTATAGTTACGAGGGAACAAGTCTTGGAATTCCTTTAGGAGGTCCATAATATATGCTAGCTTCATGTTAGACTAATAAGTGCCCAGAGTAGCAATGTTTAGTTCCCCTTCTGAGTTGATATTATCTTAGTAGTTTTTAGTGGTACATAATAGGGCTCATTATTCTCTTGGTGTGAATCCTTGACTTGTCTGCTTCCCTCAATCATTTATATCCAAATGTGGATAAGGTCTTTTTCCTCTAGAACATTATCTTTAATTTGGTGCATTAGCTTCCTTTTACTTATCAAATTCTTCTAGTTGTGTGCCTACCATGTTGCATCATTCTCATCACTACAGTCACTATTGAGGATCTATTCTTTAAAGAAATTTAGGAGTACCAGCCATTTTTCAATGAACATGTCTTTTAAGAACTCTTTTAAGATTTTAGTCTATTCAAACACTGACCTTGAAACTACCTATAGTGGCTCAATCAATTAAAGTTTTTGTGAATAAAAGGAGAAGGTGTGAACAAACCTCTCCTTAAGTGCATCCTAGTTAGCTTTGTCATGATGCATCTCATTAAAATTTTACTATGCTTGTGCCCAAGTCTTTAAGGTCATATAGAAGGTATGCACCCATAGATTCATTGGGGTATTTTCACCGTAGATAGTCTAGGTTTCTTCACAAATGTGTACATATTCTATAAGGTCAAAATCACCAAAGTAGGCTAAGATTTCTAGGTCCTCATTAATTGTTTTGAATCTAGTGCAAATGGATACCTTCACATTTTTCCATGGTAGTAAGCTAAGCCTTTGTGCTAACCACCAATGAGTGGCAATGTTATTCAATGTATACACTAGTGCACCCATCATATCCACTTATTTTGAGATGCATGATTTAAGGTCATAGATATAGTATTCCATTGGATTACTCCCTTCATATCTTGGGAGCACTGTAAGTTTACCTTTACTTAGGTGAAATACTCTCTTTCCCTTCTTCTTGGTGTAAGGGACCCATCTTTTTGAAGTGAAATCAATCTAGACCCAACCAATCTTTATTGGCTTTGACACCTTTACATGCACCAAATCATACCTTCAACCAATGGTATCATATGATTACTTGACCCAATAGTTGTAAGTAATGTCAATGGTGTCCAAGGATAATTATCTATCTTCCTAGGAGAGGACTTCTTAATCATCAAGATTGAGCATCATATCACCTTATGTCATGATGTTATATATATGGTTAACCTTATCCTTGAGGTCCACACCCTCAACATAGGGGGGTCCTTGGTCCTATGAGAGGGGTATAACTACCCTCTCCTTTTCATTTTCAAATGTCATGTAATTCCTCTTGAGGTACATATCTACATTGTTTGCATATCACCATGGCCTTCCTCGAAGTGTTGGATAGTTATCATGTTCTACCAATTAGATCACTTCAAAGTCAGTGCAAAATTTAATGTCTATGATATCTACAACTGTGCTCTTCAAAATTTTTATTAGCTATGCCCATGTCTTATTGGCCATGACGAGTACATGAGGGGAAGGCCTCAAGTTTGGCCTACCCATTTTCTCCTAGGAATTCTTGGTTAATATGTTAACCTTGACAACTATGTCTACAAGGACCTCATAGATAAACCATCTATCAATAGTGGAATTCATGATGAGTTCTTGGTCGTACTTTTCATTCTATGTATGTCAAATTTATTGTGCCCTCTCTATGTGTGGCATAGTGACCTCAACTTACTTACTGAACCACATGCTCCAAAAGTAACCTCTTTAAGAGAGGAAACATTCCTTATATTTATAAGAGGCATACATCTCCATTAATTCTTATATCTCAAATTCTTGACTATCCTACTTCTTTTAAGAGGTAGTAGCCTATGCTTCTAGGTATCATGCCAATTGGATATCCCTTTGAAAGTTTTAGATTAAACTCATGGCCTGTTACAATAGATCTTTTTGGCATGCTAGGTCTGGGTAAGGTGTAGCTTTGGGTTCAAGCCACATTATATATTAAATATGACCCTTATACCCATATTTTAAGTGTAACTCAGGTATTGGCACATTTATCAACTTAGTGGAGAACCCACTATGAGTAGTCACCTGAACCTTGACTATCTCTATATAGGTCAGTTGTGCCTTCAGGATCTATTTTTGTGTTTTCATCTTACACCTGATCATTCATACACCCTTATCTATTTTAGGCCTACCTTGGGTCAACATTTTATATAAGTCAAGGAATTATTCAACCTTATGGGACCCTCAAAAATACCCACACTTGAGATGTGTAGGGTAGTTGCACTAATAATGCTCTATCGAGCCATACTTATAACATGAGGATGGTGGGAACCTTTCACCACCTCATCCTCCATGTTACCCTGTAGCACCTCATTATATCCCAAAGACTTTATTCTATTGACTATAGCCTTCATTTCCTTGGTTATCTTACCCTCTGATTGTTATAGTGGCATGTCTTATTCCTCTTTCCATGTTTTCATGCATTTCATCAATCACCCAATAATTAGTAATGGTATAGGTGTCACAAAACTGATAATAGATGGTTGTGTTGACCTAGCTAATGTGTTACAACCAAGGGAAATTGTGAACATCATGCACCTCTTGAAATAATTTATATCTTAAAAGTAGGGTGATCACATTCCTTCATGGGTAGTTATTATTATTATGGTCTTCCACTTCACATTTAGTTCACCATAATCATTTTTGAGCATCTTGCAAAGAATTAGCAGTAATATTTTGGAGTTTGAAGGCCATAGATACAATCTACTCCTCCATAAATGGGTTGATCCTAGTGTCTTTACTTCTAACTACCTAAGCTTTGAGCATGGATTCAAGAATTTCATGAGGGCATGTAAAAGTATTCATAGAAAACACTCTTCAAAATAGCACTAACAACCCTCCAATGAACCACTATGCATGCTAAAGAAGGTGGAATATCATATGGGAGATTTGATAGGAGAGTTTTAAATCTCACATCATACATGCGCATGATTTTTGTTAATCCTTGGGTAGTCTCTTTGAGTATGATGATGCTCTATTTTTAAAACTTTGATATCTCAAATTACTTTAGGAATGCCTCCTTTAGGGTATCATAATCGACTGTGGCCTAGTTAGGGTCAAATTTACTATACCAAGTATGGACACAATCAAGTAAAGTCATTACAAATTGGGTAGCCTTGCACTTTGATTAGGTTATGCCCCACATATGCCACTATAGTTCACATTTTAGTACATACTCTATGGCAATCTCCATGGTATGATATTTTGACAAGTGCATGGTTGTTTTGTAGTAGATTTTTTATAAGGGGGTAGCTGGTATCTAGGTTACTTATCCCCTAGAGTTTATCTTGGTTGTGGTCCTCCAATGCCTCTAACCACTGGGTTATGCACTGGTCTCATTGTTACTACTAACATAGTTGATGTTGATGGTGTTTTACTACTTACAGGTGGTGTTAGCCCACTTCATGTAGGCTATTGCCCACCTTGTGTTACTAACATTAGCTGAGTCGGTAAATATTCACTGAAGTTCTATTGTGGTGAGCTAGTACCCAATGGTCTAGAGGTAGTTTTTCTCACCTCATCATATGGAATAATCTATTTAATCACAAATTTTCACTCCAATTCTATAAAACATTGAATATCTATGTCCACAAAGTCAATTATTACTTATGCACTTTCATCAAGTGGGGGATCTAGTGTGTGAGCATACACTGTAGCTTCAAAGTGGGTAGGCACGTTAAGTGTATATTGAATAACCAAATCCTATAGGAACCTAGAAAATTCTACACCTATCAATTGTTGATCTTGATCCATTGCTTCATTATATGTCTTATCCTTGCACTACTATATTTCAAGATATATTTACCCATGCCCCTCTCTCACACTATGGGTTCTTTCAACACTTCCACATTTTAGATCTTCCATCATTTTATGCCATACATTATTATAGCTATATCTTCTAAGCTCTCAGGTGTCAATTTTCTCATCCCCTTCCATTACACTTCACTTACACATCCCCTTCCCCCTTTATACTTCTCATACATGAAAGTTCTTTATCCTTCCATCCCTAAAGTTTAAAATCCATAATCCACCATTAGCTTTTTAAGTTCTACACTAAATTCCTTCATAAATGTGCCTCGAGGGTCATGCAAGAACTAGTAATCTATTTCGTCAAGGCATGAGTATGTTAAGACTACAAACTCAAGTATGTAGCTATTTAGTGTTGCTTTCCTCCATTTATCCACTACTCTAGTCCAAGTGGCATCTAGGGTCTCAAGTCTCTCTAGACACTCCATCTATTCATAGTGTTATCCATAGATTCTTCTTCTATGGGTTGAATATGTAGCCAAATACTGGTACACATGCTTAGGTAGTTCATAGAAAATAACCTCAACAAAGCAACATATAGGTTATTTTTAACCCATTTTCTTGGCTTTTGTCCTTTACATGTTAGATGATTTAGTGACAAGCTATATTCTACCTATGGCATCTAATGCTCAATATTTTCAAGGTAAAGTTAGTACATCATTCTTTTGTACCATTGTAATAACAAAATTCAACACAGGTCCCCAGTTATAGAACCAAATTTTTTTAAAAAAAGGGTGCTCAAGGTTATTTTAGTTGGTTCTTAGTTTTTCACAACCAGGAACAAACATGGGATATACCCTTTGTGCTCAACATTTTACACTTAGCTATGCTAGCATCAATTCACATAAGTCTCAATCCTTATGCACTCACCTAAAGTATAACTGAGAAGGAACTAGGGACTGTATTGAGCTAGTTATGCCATCGATGTGAGATATCAATTATGGGACTTGGGTATTTTGATGAAAGCTTTAGGTAGATTCATAAGTGCAAACCCTTCATGGGTTAAGCCTGATGGCCTCTACGAAAATCTTTTTGGTGGACTAGTTCTTGAGTTATAAGTTTGTAAACCTTTGTTAATCTAAGCCTAGCCTTAGATTAGTTCTTGAAGGATCAAGGGGATGATTTTAGTTTAAGCACTCATACTAGACTCACTATTATATCAAGAGTAAGAACACTTGGCACATGGGATTTATATACTTAGTCTCTACACAAGTTATGGCTGATGTCATCATCTATTACTAGGACACCATTAACATCATGAACCTCTAGAACACAAACCTTACTCAATAGAAACAAATTGAAATTACAATATTACATACATTATAAATTTTATCACCAACATAAACAATGCATAGACCAAATTCATCATGTTTAACTACATCCATTCTTTCTCATTAATCAAAATTTAGATAACACAGTCATAGTATTTAAAATATATTAAACACTTCACTCAAGCTATTTAATGACCCAAAGGTTCATAAGTGAGCATATGTGCTTAAAAATGGAGATTCTATGGCATCTGAGCTATGCCTAAGACTAATGGCTTCTATCAACATTCATCTAGAGTAAATTCAATTTAATAGAGATTCATTTCACTAATTTTGTATAATCTTCACTAGTTTGATCTCCTTTTATAGCCTTTCTAGAATATCTCTACCAAGGTGGAATACACACACTGAGTGCCAATTTAGATCCTTGGTTATTATTCCTACCAGCTCCATCACATTGTGAATTTCACATTGCAGTCATCATGTATCACCCAACCTAGAAGATGCCCTATAAATCTTAGAAATGGTTAGTCACATAGCATCTACCACAAGGTATGCACTAATCCTTATAGATGGTGCCAAGATGCCAAAAAGTCATCATTATTCAAAATGATGCCTCACATCAAAGTGGATATCATGCTAGTAAAAATCTTGTACTTACCAAAATAAGGGGCCCAATAATTGCACATGACTATAACAAGGTTGTAGGCCATATTTTAAAAGGTTGCATTTCCACCATTTCCATCAATCCAAGACCAAGTACCAATCAAACAAGGCCATTGCTAATCATTACCAATAAACCAACCCATGTCAGTGATCCTTCCTTGACCTAGGACAACATAAAAGTATAAGGAAAGAAGGGATGTATACTTTTATGTTTTCCTAGGTCAAGGAAGGATCACTAACATGGGTTGGTTTATTTGGAATGACTAGCAATGGCCTTGTTTGATTGGTACTTGGTCTTTGATTGATGGAAATGGTGGAAATGCAACCTTTTGAAATATGGCCTACAACCTTGTTATAGTCATGTGAAATTGTTGGGCCCCTTATTTTGGTAAGTACAAGATTTTTAGGTCCAAAACTGGGAATCCATGATCATTGACATCCCTTCCTTACTCTAGGCCAATAATTAACCTTCAATAGAAGCAATATGTCATCCCTTGGCCCACTACATAACAATCCATTATACATAGAAGTTGTCATAATGTAGTACAAAGTGAAATGGGTCCTTATAGATAATTGATTAGGCCTAAATATTGTGTCTCTAAATCTCATCAAACTTCTTGAGTATATGATAGATAATTTTCAACCAAAAATGACAACAATTAAAGCCTATGACAATGAAGAATGGGAATCACAAGGCATCATCATCTTGTTAGTCATCATTAGGCCCTTGACCCATGATACACTATGCCATGTGATAGACCCTAATTTGTCATATACTATGATTTTGGGTATACCTTGGTTACATAAAATTTGTACAATACTATCAACATTACACTAGTGTATCAAGATACCCCATTTAGGTATGGAGGTCACCATCCATGAAGACTTGTATCCATATGAACATTGAAAGCATTTAGAGGCTAAATACCAAAGCTATAACTATTGTTTCACCCTAAATCCATTTACCAAGAAGGATAAGTGAAAAGTTATATTTTTTGATTCATCAGAGGCCAATTGTATTAACCCTGATACCCTTGATTCACTTTCCCACATGCCACCTCCTAAAATATGTAATCATTATAATATCTCAACAAATGGCCCAAGAGAATAATTGACCCACAATGCATTCCACATTTCCAAGCTTCCACAAAGCCCTAAGTCCTTTGGAAGACCAAAGGCCAAACCACCTTGCATGAAATGGCAAAGAAAGGGAAAATCCAAACTACATAATTCAACACATATAATTTTCATACTAGCCTCTGGCCAATAAAAGGACCTGATTGAAGGTGATGAATCATGGTTGTATAATGACAAAATGGCTGACTATTACCTCATTACCTAGTATCCCATATCAAATAAAATCATGGAAAAGCATGCCTATGAAGGAGGAGGCCTTGGGCTAAATCAATAAGGTCCACTTGATCTAATCTCCACTACTCAATATAAAGTAATGTATGGTCTTAGATTTGAACCACCTGAGGGTGACCCCACATATATTATTCATGTTTCAATGCTAATAAATAATGCTGATGATGTTGTTAGTGAAATAGAGTGTGATCATATCCCTTTTGATGACCTAACCCATACCAATTTCTTTGACACTAGTGCCATTTGTACCCTCTGACCAATTATTCACCATAATCCACTTCCTTTATATTATCCTCAACTGATAGACTGGGACCAAAAACAATCAAACATGTTGGTTGACGAGTTTCATAATGATAAATCTTTCTATAATTTTCTAGGCCTTATGGACAATGTTCCATTAGGAGACCAAAAATAAGGGTTCTCAATCAAACTAGATTGTGAATCCTATTTTGGAAAATGGGTGAACACCCTTAGCCACAAATAAATAAATAAAACATTGAGGTCCCAAAGTGAAAATATCTTTGAGGCACAATAGGACTAGGTAAATAGTAAAGAGAAAGGCTAGTCTAGTGTTGAAAATCTATTTCAGGTGTCATTAGATGGGGGTGTTCAACCTTCCTCAAACATAGCTTAGGAGACCACCAATGATGACCTTTCCTATAGGTCTAAGTCTAGTCATAAAGAATATCAAGACTTTGATCGAATCATCCAGAAATTTCTAATAGTATTTTTCACATGGCCATCCCTACCATTATAAATTCTGATTCATCATGCCTATGAGAACTTAAAGATCCAATCCTAAAAAAGGACTCTATTATTATAGGCCAATTTAAATCTTTACCTACCATTCTTGAAGATGGTTTGACCCTTATTATGGAGGACACAACATAAGTTAACATTATGACTCTATATGACCCAAAATGGATCAAATTAGGCACATCCCTCATTGAGGAGGAACATGAAGTCTTTATAGCCCTGTTAAGGGACATTGTTGATATATTTACCTAGAACTACTATGGCATGCCTAGTTTGGACCCCACCTTAGTTGTACACCACCTTGTGGTACATCCTAATCCCAAGCCTACAAAATAAAAATTATGCAAGATGCATCTTTGAATTACCATATTAGTGAAGAAAGAGTTGGAAAATATCTTGGAAGTGAGATGTATTCAACCAGTTGACTATAGTGAGTGGATATCCAATGTTGTTCTAGTAAATAAAAAGCTAAAAGGAATTAGAATTTGCACTTATTTTAGAGACATAAAGAAGGCCTACCCAAAGGATGACTTTCCTCTACTAAATAATGACATGATTTTTGACTCCATAGTGGGTTATGAAATTCTTTCATTGATGGATATATTCTTAGGTTACAATCAAAACTAAATCACACCAGAAGACCAACACAAAATAATGTTCACCACTACATGGGGAACATTCTATTATTAGGTTATTCCATTTGATCTCAAAAATGTAGGGACCACCTACCAAAGATCCATGAAAGTCATATTTCATGATATGATGTAAGACATTATTGAAGACTACGTCAAAGACTAGGGCCGATTATCTAGAAACACTGAGGAGGATATTTATGAGACTATGTGAGTACAAAGTCAGGCTCAATCCTAAGAAGTGTGTTTTAGAGTTACTTCAAACAAATTGTTTGGCTTTATTATGTCTCACTAAGACATATAAGTTGATCTAGACAAAGTACAAACCATAAGCAACATACCACTACTAGCTAATTTTAATAAACTCTATAGTTTTTAGGGATAAATATAATCTATCAAATGCTTCATATCTCAATTGACCAACAAATGTCACCCATTCACACACTTGATGAAAAAAGGGGTATAATTTCATTAGGATGATTGATGCCATTAAGTTTTTTAGTGATTGAAGGACTATCTAGCCAATCCTCCTATTTTATTACCTCCTATGCTAGGAAAGCCATTTTTAATATACCTATTAGCTATCGACAAAGCCCTAGGGGCACTTCTAGCTCAAAAAGATGATAATGGAAAGGATCACATCATGTAATATTTAAGCTGTACACTGGTTACATATGAGCACAATTACATGCCCATTGAAAAATATTGTTTAGCTATGGTTTTCATAGCTTAAAACCTACAACATTACATGTTAAATAACAAGACCATATCTATTTCAAAAGTAGATCTGCTCAAGTGTATACTATCTAAAACATCTTTACAAGGTTGCATGGCCAAATGGATTATGCTTCTTAGTGAGTTTGAGATAGAGTATGTCAACCAAAAATCCATCAAAGGGTAACTTATTGTAGATCAACTCATTGAAGCACCCCTTATAGATATAAAGCCACTAACATTATAATTCTTAGATGAATCCATTATGACCATCTTTGAAACATCTCTTGAGGAGCATCACTAGCAACTATATTTTGATGGATCATTCACAACACATGGATCAAGGGTAGACCTTTTATTTATTACTCCATAAGGGGATATAATCCTTAAGTCATTTAGAATCATCTTTCCTTGTACCAAAAATATGGCCAAATATGAAGCACTTATTACAAGGCTTTGATAGGTAGTATAATTTATCATACATCATCTCCAGTTTTATGGTGATTCTTAGTTAATCATCAATCATGTTAAAGACCATTTTTAGACTAAAGATGATAAGTTGGTACCATATAAGGCTATAGTTAACACTCTCAAAAAATAGATTGATGATGTAAAATTTTAACATATATTAAGGGCTAGTAATACAACTATAGATGTCATGGCTACTATTAGATATTTGATTTGACAACTAGATACGACCAAAGAATACCAATTTCTTATTGAAAATTTGTTAACTCAAGCTCATAAACCTTCAACTATTGTAATGATCTATGATATTTTTGGTCCTATATCCATTTGGTATTCATACCTATACACATAAATTCATGACCAAATAATACCATTAGACCTATTTTTCAAACAATCTAAAGCCTTTCTCCATCATTATATACATTATACCTTACTCTAACCAACCTTATACCACCATAATTTTGATGGAACTCTACTTCATTGTTTAAATTTAGCTAAATATACATTAGCATTATGGGAAGTTCATGAATGAGTATGTGGAGACCACACCAGTAGGTTTGTCCTATCTAAATATATCTTATTTACCAGGTACTATTGGCTAATAATGGATGTAGATAGAGTTGCATATGTTAAAAGATATGATAAGTGTCAATGGCATGCCAATTTGATTCATGCCCCGGCTAATAATTTGAAACCAATGCTAACATCATGGACATTTGCTACATGAGGCCTTGATCTCATTATGAAGATAAACCCCACCTTATCTGATGTCCATAAACATATCCTTACCACCATAGAATACTTCACTAAGTGGGTTGAAGCTATACCCCTCACTTATTGGACTGGAAAGAAAATTTCCAAATTTATCTTTAACCATCTCATTTTCCATTATGGTATCCATTGAAAAATTATATATGATAATAGTGGATCATTCAAAAAAAAAGATGTTAAATTGATATATGTTGAGTAAAAAATTAAATAACATTTTTCCATGACATATTACCCAAAAGGTAATGACTAGGTAGAAGCATATAAAAAAACCATTGTCAACATCCTTAAAAATATTGTCAATGATGTTGGTTGTGATTGGCACCTACAAATATTTTTTTCCCTCTAGGCATACCATACCAACCACCATAATCCAGTATGGTACACTCCATACTCACTTATTTATAGCACTGATAACATTCTTCCCATTGAGGTTGATTGACCTCTGCACATCTCTTTTAAGTATGTCATGGAAAATGAAGACTATTGAGTAGATCACCTGCAAGAGTTGAAATTAATTGATGATAAATGATTGGCCATAGTTAAAAACCTCCAAGAATACTAGAACAAACTTCATTGCCATTACAGTCAGTGTATTATACATAGATAATTTGACCTTGGTGATCTTGTTCTTATAAAAAATCAAACGAATAACATGACTAAGAAGAAACACAAAGGTAAGTTCAAACCCAAATGGGTAGGTCATTTCATCATTATTTCAAAATATGGTGATGGATCATATAGAATCGCTATACCATATGGGTCTGAACTTGATGAGATGATGAACATTATACACCTTAAGCATTACTTCACTTGATAGACCTAGTGTATTATCTATGAGGATCATGTCAGTTGTACCATTATATCAACATTTTTTCATTGTACCATACCATTATATAACTTTATGTTGGCAAAAGTGTTATCATTAATGTCAAATATAATTACAAAGTGGTTATGTACTTGATGAAGTTTGATATCATGAAGCGATAAGAAGGATTTGAGCATGGAATGTCCATTCTAGTGCAAGAAGGAACAAGCTTGGTAGTTTTTTAAGGAAAGAAATATGTGACCTATATGAATATGGATAGAAGATTGAGAATCATGGAATAAGTGAATTTTAGATGTGGATGAGGTGTTGAGAGCATATATAATGGTGAGAAGGTCATACTCCAGACCTAAGGTAACTTGCAGCTGAAGGGTTAGTATGTCAGGACACCAAATAAGGTTCAAATAAAGTGTCAACATGAGTTGTCAAGATTGTATATCTCATGTAATCATTGAATGAGTTTTTAATAGGTAATTAAAATGTGTGGACCAAGTTTTAGGTCCTAAGGATAAATAAAAAGCAAGGTATCATGTTGGAAAGTCTCCTATGCATGCAGAATGAAGGTTTCTAAGCTCGAGAAGGAAGTTGATATGCTAATTAGCATGTGTAGAGTTTACATGGTGACCTTATCCATTTGGATTAGTTGGGGAAAGGTCCTAATAATCTTCTAGAAGTATTTTTTAGATAAACCAAGTCCTTATCTTTATGAATAAATGCAAAGAAGGGATGGAGGTTTTTGTGCTTACAAACTCTCATAGTGGAGTGATTGGAAAGATATGAATTGTTTTGACCTAGAATGGATTTTTTGATCAATTTTGATGATTAAAGTTGTATAGGACTCCTCAAAGTACCTCCAGGTGTAAATTATGTGTCATGGTAGTGAGTAGAAGGTATAGAAAAGTGATTATTTTTGAAGATTTTATTGTTATAAGAAGGGTTAATTGAGTCAACACATGCACATAATTGGAGGTTTAAGGTCAAGAATTTTTATTGATGTCCATGGAGTTATTTTTATGATTCAAATTTTTTTTTAATCATTTTGGTTAATTAAATTATCCTATCACTAATTTTCCAAAGAGTGAAAATAGTGAAAGAAACCTGACTTGAGTGAGTACCTATTTAGGGATGAGTTATAGGTGACTAGGGATGGATTATATGGCTTGGGGTATTTTTTTAATAACTATACCTAATTTTACATTGGTTTTTAAGTGATTTTTTTGATCATACATAGACTAAAATATGTTCACAAAGTGACTTATCTGTGTAAGTCAAGACAGTAAAGGTGTGTGTCTCATAAAATGATCTATATGTTCCTTATGTGATATTAGACCCCCATAAATTTGTGATTGGATTTTATCTTAAGGTATTTAAGGATATCATTAATTCATTTTAATTTCAATAAATTTTATTCACAGGTGTTAGGATTCATGTTCACCATAACTATGTTTTGAAGGCAAGATGATTGCTCCAGGTATGCTAAGTGAGATGAAGAGTTTGAGACTATATGACAAGATTCAATGAATATAATTAAATTTTATATGGAATTTGACATGAAATTTACCTATTAATTCTTTTTTTAGGTTTGATAGATAGTTTAAGTGGTTGAATCATGAAATCCAAAAAGGCTTATCTAGTTGTGTATGCACAGTGTGAGAGTGGTCTAAGCGATTGGTCTGTTAGACCAATGGTTGATGACAAGAAAAGAGATATAATTTATGAATAATTATATATATATAACACATAAGAACCATATATGTTCAATATAATTCATTAAATTTCCATTTCAATTTCTAAACATGAACTTGTTCATGACTATGTTTTGTGTTATAGGTAGTTTATGAGTGATCACATTAAAAAAGTGAGTTAGAAGTGTTCTTGGTAGAGTTAAAGGATCCAATGATTATGTAAAAGTTTTATAAGTATTAAAATATCATAATAATTAATTATAATTCATAGTTTATCAATAATCAAATGTGAAATATCAAATTTTCTTGACCATACTTTGACTGTGTTTGACTAGTCTGAATGGTCCTGTTGCAGAGGTGATTTTGGATGCTTGGATCCTGAGTGAAGGTGTCAAATGGACATGGAAAAGTTTATTAAGTAATGTATGATATATTAATGTGTTTTTAAATTGGTTTTTTTAATAAAATCTATTTTATTATTTAGTTCTAAGAGATAGTTTTTTTTGTGTATGAAGGCCTAAAATGTGAGTAGACCTAATTGATAAGTTCAAGGTGTGAAATGGAGTTCCAGGTGGTATGGAAATATGTGGGAGTAATAAAGGTTATAATAAATTTATTTTTGATGTATTTCATTTTTTGGTGAAGGAAAAAGGTGGTCCAATAGGTCACAAGTGTAACATGTGGGTGTGAAGGGCTAATTACATTAGGTCTCTATTCGGCCTAATTGAGTTTTAGAATTTATAGGTTATAAACAACCTATGGAGTGTTTGGTTAAAATATGTAACGTGTGTATGATAATATTTTGAGTGTTATCCAAGTTATTTAAGGATCTTTTCCATCCAATATGGGTTAGATGAAGTGCATGGTATAAAGGCAAGGCCTAATAAGCCTATTTGAACATGTGAGTGGAAGTGGACTTAAGTAAAGAGAAAAGCTCATTTAAAGAGAAGAGATAGGTCATTAAGGACCATAAAAGGGTGAATAAGATCATGAATTAATATCTAATTAATTTTATATATGTGGATACATAGGTTAATGGTCCTAATGAGACTATAAAAGGTATATTGAGTGAGTTAGCTCTAGAGGTTGTTTGAGTGAATGTGAAGAAGGAAGAGTGCAAAAAAAGGAGGTAATAATTAGTTGAATATTAAGAAAAAAGTGTTAAATATGATTATATATTTAAGTTAGATGAGTTGTTACTTGGTTTCCTAGAGTTTTATATCTTCCTTGCAAGTTGAATCTTACTAAAGACTAGTTGATGGGTACTCAACTAGGTAGGGGTTGGAGCTCCTTGTGAAGTGGGTGTTTCACTAAATGTTTGATATTGAAATTATAGGATAGTATTCCATGTGCATGGTTTAGTGGTTTTTATCCCCCAAGAGGGTATCCTACATAATCTCATGTGTTATCTTGTGATGTGCGTATATTATTGTTTATCTATGCACTATTTGATATTATGTTAATGTATGCTTAATAGAATGGTAAATGAAAATGAATATAAATTGTTGTGTAACTGATTCACCCCCATCTTAGTATCTAATTATAAAAATTGGTATTAGAGATAGACCTTTTGGAGGAGGAGTTATAGCCTACAGGTGATCCTAAGTAGCTTAAAGTACAATGAAGAAAACGTTCATCTTGTTTGTAGTGATGGATAAGTTTGTGAAGATCATGGTCGAAGTCTACATAATGGTATAAACAAAGTTGAATAAAAAATATCATGTTGAAGATAAATCCAAGATCAAACCTAAGTTGATAGACAAAAGGACTCTAAATATATATTGAGATAAAGTTATAATCAAGGAACTTCAAGGTGGTTTCTTGGTCAGCTAGCATGATAGGTACATATATGTAAAAGTGTCCTAGAAGGTAGAGGTTCATAAGAGTAGATGATTTGTCCTCAAGACCAATATGTTCCTTGTAAAGTTTTTTTCCCTGAGTTGTAAGGACTAGAGATGTTTCAAGAGGGTTGTTATCATGTTATATGTGCCTTGAGAGTAAGCATTAGTTACATGATAGGCTTGTCTAAATAAAACATGGTTATTGATATGTTTTTGACCTCATAAGGTCATACTGGAAACATATGACAATGATACATTTAGGTATCTTGTTATTGAAGCTTCACAAGTTTTTGTGAGCTAGGAGAGTACAATAGTGATCTTGAAGATTTTATGGTGAGCATCCTATTTCCTTATTGTCTTAATGACCTTATATGGTCATAAGAGGTCTAGTTACCATGTTGTAGAATCCATGGAGTTCACAATGTTTTGAATGGAAGTTTTTCCTATAGCATCATGTTTTAATAAAACTTGCATGAAGGAGGTTGATATAGTACTCCATTGGAGTTATTTCATTTTTTTATGTTCCTAAAAGCTCAAGGTGATTGATCAAAATGTGTGACAATGTTTTTAAAGTAATATAGTATCTATCTAAGCTCTTTTCATGATCGATTTTTATCCCTAAAAGTAAGAGCTAGCTCAAAAGGTGAAAGGTAGAGGATTGAGGGTTTCAAGGTACTTTTCCTCTTCAAACTCTAAGTGTGTGTTTTAAAAGGTAAATAAACTTGTTCATATTTCTTGGAGATTTATGAGTGTTAAATGGATTAATTTCAAGGTTTAATTTAGTATTTTCCATGCTTGGAATGCATGTTTAAGCTCAATGAGGTGTCTAAGGTGCAAGATTAAGAACACTGGAATGGATGAGTTGAAGAATGGTCTATGATATCATTGACAGTCTTGTTAGATTTGTGTTATGATATGTAGATGTTTTAATGAATGATTTACTTGTTGTAAAGGTCATAAAAATATCATCAATGTTCTTAAAATGACATGTTATGTATCATCATAAGTAAAGTATGATTTTGATTATGCAGAAGATTGTTTCTTTGGTCAAATTAAAGAGTATCTTGAAGGTTACATCATTATAAATGCATCAAATTGACTTTATAAGGTCATAGAGGAATGTGATGACATATTGTTGATGTCATTTGAGGTTATTAGTTGTTATGAGTTTTTTATAGGATTTTGAGTGTGCCTATTACATAGAATGTTGTTTTAAAAGTTGCCTTTGAGTTTGTGCCTTGTAGATGAGATATTTCAAAAAGGGAAAATGATCTAAAGATCATTAAATGCATGTTGATGCTATGATAAGTTACTTTTCCATGTTGTGAAGTTGTTCAAGCCTATTTTAGGTGGTTTAATTGATCCAAGAAGATAGTGGTATGCAAGGAGTGGATCTATGATGATTAGGTCTCCATGAGACTTATTGGTAACATGAGGGCTCATGGTTCTTTCATAATGATAATGAATGATTGAAAGCTGTATAAAACATGGATACAACTTATCGAGGCTGGAAATGAAGTATTTGACATTGTTTGGTACCTTGATGAGGGTATTATGGGATAGTAAGTCTCATTATTGGTTCATTAATGAGACTTGTTGAAGATGACTTTTTCCATATGGAGCATGGATTTACAAGGAGATAACTCAAATATTCTGAGAGGCTTAAATAAATGTTCATGATGTGAGGGGGAGCATATATAAGATGTTTTAGTTTCAAGATTAAGTCATGATGGAAAAGTCTGCTATAGATCTCAAGAGACAAGTCACAAAAGTTGATATTATGAATTGATCAAACCAAGTCATAATTTTGAAAATTTTGAATCTTCATGTATGTACATAGAGGGATATTGTGACCTCTACAAGTAAATAGGTCTAAATATCAGGTAACCAAGAGTGAGTGAGAATCCAAAGACAAGCTGCTAAATAATAGAATAAGAAGGTTCAGGTTTGGTACATGAAGAAGATGATCAAGATGTGTATGTTAAAGGGGATAAATTATTCATCCATGTGCATGAAATTTAGGTAAGTATATTAATCACCTAAAATATATTTGAATGAATGCATGATGTTAGGGGGAGCTTGATTATTGTTTAGTCCACTTTATCATTATTGTCAAAGGGGGAGAAGGAGAAAAAGAAGTTTCCATCAATGAAAAAGAGGGAGATTCTTGGAAAAAGTGTTATCATTGATTTCAAAGGTAATGAAAAAGTCGTTATGTCATTGATTAAGGTTGATATAATGAAGTGACAAGAAGGCTTTAAACATGGATGTCTATTCTGGTGCAAGAAGGAATAAGCTTGGTAGATTTTTGAGGAAAGAATAATGTGATCTATGTGAACATGGATGGAATATTTATAAACATTTAATAAGTTAATTTGAGATGTTTATGAAGTGTTAAGAGCATATGAAGTGATGAGAAGGTTATACTATAGAACTAAGGTGACTTGTAGCTAAAGGCCTAGTATATCAAGACACCTAGTAAGGTTCAAATGAAGTGTCAAAGCGATTTGTAAAGATGGTAGATCACATGTAGTCATTGAATAAGTTTTTAGTAGGTGATTAAAACATGTCGACCAAGTTTTAGGTCCTAAGGAGAAACATAAAGCAAGATATCATGTTGGAAGTTCTCCTATGCATATAGAATGAAGGTTTCCAAGCTCAAGAAGGAAATTTAGATGCTCATTGGCACAAGCATATTTTTCATGGTGATCTGATCCATTTGGAGTATTTTTGGAAGGGTATTAATAATATTCTAGAATCATTTTGCATAGAAACCAAGTCCTCATCTTTATGAACAAATTTTAATAAGGTAAGGAGGTTTTGATTCTTGTAATCCCTCATAGTGGAGTGATTGGAAATATATGAATGGTTTTGACCAAAAATGGATTTTTGATCAATTTTTATGATTGTATATTGTATATTAATCATTTAATCACCTCCAAGTGGTAATGGTGTGTTAGGATAGTGAGTAGAAGGTATAGAAAAGTGATTGTTTATGAAGATTTTATTGTTATAGGAAGGGTTGAGTGAGTCAACATATGAAAATAATTAGAGGTCGAAGGTAAAGACCTATTATTGATGTACATGGAGTTAGTCTTATGATTTATATATTCTATGTTAATAATTTTTTTTAATCAAATTATCCTATTGTTAATCTGCCAAAGAGTGAAAATAGTGAAAGAAACTAGACTTGAGTGAGAACCTATTTAGGGATGAGTTATAGGTGAATAGGAATGGATAAAATGGTCTAGGGTATTTTTTTAATACCTATTACTCATGTTACCTTCGTTCATAAATGTTTTTTGTACTCATACATAGATTAAAAGATGCCCACAAAGTGTCTTATCTATAGAAGTCAGGATAGTGAAGGTGTGTGTTTCACAAAATGATCTATATATTCTTGATGTGCTATTATAACCTAATAAATTTATGAATATATTTTATATTAATGTTTCTAATGATATAATGAATGAATTTTAATTTTAATAAAGTGAATACATAGGTGTTGGGAGTTATGTTCAACATGACTGTGTTTTGAAGCCAAGATGACTGCTCCAGGTATGCTAAGTAAGATGAAGAGTTTGAGACTCTATGACAAGATTAAATGAATAAAATAAAATTTTATATGTTTTTTGACATTTAATTTACCTAATAATGTTTTTTTTATGTTGTATAGATAGGTTAAGTGGTTGAATCATGAAATCCAAAAAGGCTTGTCTAGCTATGTATGCACAGTGTGAGAGTGGTCTAAGGGATTGGTCTGTTAGAAAAATGATTGATGCTAATAAAAGAGATATAATTTATTAGTAATGATATATATTCCATAATATAACCATTCATGTTAAATATAATTAATTAAATTTCCATTTCAATTTCTAAACATGATCATGATACTAATTATAATCACTTGTGGGAAAATTAGTATCATTGAACTATGCCATTGTTACCTAGTTATAACTACCTATGTGTAAATTAGGGGAAACACATGTTTATCATGCCTTGAAGTACCATCTTACCATGCCTATGATATATTATGACATTTTCCTTTGACTCTTTTTTTTCAATTGGTTGTTACACTAGTCAAATATCTCCACTATAAGGTGTAACTATAGTGACTTGAGGTCCCATCCTGGGACTATGTAGGTAGTGCTTAATTTACATTGAGGTTAGATCAGTCACCCTTTTTCATGCTCTCAACTTTGTTTGAGTAATTATATTCTCTTTCCATTTTATGATCAACATAAACCATTCTCTTACCATTTTGTGAGCAACTTATTAAGTTTAAATACTCTCACCATTTTGTGATCTTGGACTGGTTAGTATCTCATCATTTTTTATTGAGTTGAGATGTTATGAAAATTCCAAAAATATTTGTAAAACCAATTTATAAAAACCAAAAGTATTATGAGAACCCTCTCTAAGTCACAAGAAACCACTTGTCCTTTAGTTTCCCCATCCTTTTTGGCCTTTTATCCCATGATCTTACTATTTTATGAGCTCATTCCTGTATTCTTATATCACACCAATCATGTCTTTCTTCTTATCATTTTTATTCTATCCCATTTCTTGGGAGAACTACATTTGGCCTAAAGTTTTGGTGGATATTACATCCATATAACTATGTAGGTAGATCCATTTTCCTAGTGCATCTGGAGACATCTCGGCCACCCCCTTTATTTTCTTTTATTCCTCCCATTTTGTTTATTTGTTTCATTTTCTCTTCTTGCCTAGGGGCAATGTTCATCATATTGTTTGTGTCATGTTATTTGTGGTAAATTATGGATAACCATTATTTGTTTGTTCTTTCTCTTTGTTTTATTTTATTTCTTTCTTTTCTTTGTGTTTTATTTATTTGTTTGTTTACCTATTTGTTTGCTTTTTTGTTGTGCCTTGATTCAGTCTATGTGCACTCATTGGGTGATTCCTTGTGCATTATTATTGAATCTATCCATATTCATACATCAACATTGTCATCACAGTTTTTATCATTGATTTATTATTTTCACTTAAGTATTAGATTGGGAATCAATCCTTATGCATATTTCAGCCAAGTTATCAAGGTGTTCTATCATGATGCCTACCATAATGTGTTGTAACAAAAATCAGCTCCAAAAGTCTACAAATCATGAAACAATGATATATCTCCTTGACACCAACAACATTCCAAATATAATCCAAATCATATCCTCAATATAGTAATTAAAAAATGAAATAATTTTCTTCCTTTCTAGTTTAGATGAGCATCTTGCTACTTATAGGTTGCCCAAATTCATCTTTATCCTTTATACCACCTTAGCATCATATTTCATATCATCTTTGCCACTATCAAGGTTCAATGCTTATAATCACCTCTGGGAAAACCATTAAATACCATCCCACTTGAATTACCAATGATTATAACCATATTTGGGTAAATCATTATGTTTCCATCCATTTGATGGTTAATGATTATAACTGCCTGTGGGCAAATCATTCACTTTATTCTACCCAACTAGGGCACTTTTTTATTATGATAATGCTTATAACCACCTTTGGGAAAACCATTATCTCTATCCATCCAATTGGGGCATGTTTTTATCTGTAAATAAAATAAAACATGAGATAAAAATAAGTAATTTATCAATAATCAAAATATTTCAATATTAGCATTAACATCATTAACCATAAAATCTTTAAGAAGGTACATTATATAGGTGAAAGATAAACATGTCCTCACCTCCTCATGAATGTGGGGTTATCTTTCACAATGACCTAAAAAGACACCTAAGAAATATAACTAAATATATGTAGGAAAAAACTATTAAATGGAACAAAAACCTACACTAAAAAATTCATCTTAGGGTTCAAGATCATATTAGGAGTAGTTTAGTTGGGGGTTAGTGAAGCTCAATGACCTAGGCCCTAATACATTTTAAATGAGGGTTAGGTGATTTATATTACAAAACCATTGCCTTTCCTTAGTACATAAACTATGGGCATGATCATCCCCAAAATATCCAACAAGGAACCAAAAGTCTCTAATGCTTCAATAAGGAAGCATCATATCCAATGACATGACATAGAGTGAATGGTTCACCCACTTATAGGTGGATTATTTCCTTTATATTTAAGTTTCAAAATTTCAAATTTAATTTTATAATTCATATTTCACACATGGATATTTATTTATGCATATTCATTATAGGGATCATGGATCAAGTTTCACATTTATAACCTCCTCCCAAAAATAAAGCATGTTGTAAACACTCAGGTACATGTCTTTATCCTTTTAATCTAGCATTATATTTCATTTTAGTAAAAAAATAAAAGGGGGAAATGTTTTAGATACTAAAATATTGAATTAGATACTGGGTAATGTATTTTTTGACCTACCTTTACCTTACATGACTTGTTCCCACACATATGGCTCTCCTTTGATCTTATCTCACATCCACATGCTTTCCATGAGTATCACCTTCCTAATTTTTTATCATTCACCTAAATGAATTCCCTATTTTGGATCTAATATATTTAAAATAAAATTCAAACTATATCCATATCATCAGATCAATATTCCTACCTTCAATACAAATTTGTCAAACTTAGACTATTTTAAAAATTAGACGTGTCCAAACTTAATGGACTTCTCCCATGCCAAGCAGTATTTACTTTTCAAATTCAAATCCTTGTTATTTTCAACCTATCAGTTTTACATGTTGGTGGTGTGATAAAATAACAAAATAGTTATTTAAAAGTACACAATAGGTCTAAGCCTATTCCTATCTAGCATTTATCATGAAAGCCTACTATACAAATACGCACATTCAAAGGAACTTCCCCCTATTCTTTCCATTACAACCATCAGTCATAAGAAGTAGGTCCTAGATAATTCTAAATCACCTCAAATCTAAGTCAAAGTTTTCATTCTCCAAGTTTCAAAATCTAAATCACAAGATGCATGCATTAAAGATACACTATTGAACACATAAACATAATAGGGAGAACTCAATGTAGTTTTAATTTCATTTTTGGAGTATTGGATATGTATGTAGCACTTGTTAGGTATTAGTGCTTCATATGTGGGTTATTATATTATCATTAACATGTGTGTGTGTGTGTGTGTGTGTGTGTGTGTGTGTGTGTGTGTGTGAGAGAGAGAGAGAGAGAGAGAGAGAGAGAGAGAGAGAGAGAGAGAGAGAGAGAGAGAGAGAGAGAGAGAGAGAGAGAGAGATGAGTCAATTATGTAATTGTGTGAGAATTAAATGAGTTTTACATGAGATAAAATAACTCACTAGAAGATCTACTTGTGGGAAAGCATTTAGGAGATAGGATAGAGTGATTTATGGGATTAGGGATGAGTTTTGACTCCTTCCCTATAGAGGAATAAAATTCTATATTTTAATAATTTAAGCTAAATAAAATACATTTTTATGATCGATCAAATTGTTTTGAGAGCAATCTCAACTAGTTAACACTGGTATTAGATAAGTACCTAAGGGACCTCTCTACAATTTTGATCTTATCCATAATAAAAATTTTGGAATGTAGACCACATCTAACATGTTTATCCATTGATAAACCTTTATTTTTTGTCAATAGTTATACAATGTAGACCAGTGTAAATATTGATTGGAAATATTTATTTACATTGAAATTTTCTAGTTGTATTAATTTTTTTTCATTGAGTTGGATTGGTAAATTAGGGCATACACTTGGGATTATGGTTCACATGGTTTAGTTTTGATCATTAGATACAAATTTATCAATGTCTTGAGCTCAACCATGAGCTCTAATAGTTGAATCTAATCCTTTAAAAACTCTCCACATGATAAACATTGACCTATTTCTACATCAATATTATCCACCAATAACTCGATGAACTCCCTTGTATCAAGCTTTATGGCCTCCATCTACCAAACACATTGTATAATTTTTTCCATGCATATTCCACTTATCCATCCTTAACATTTATTCATGTAGTATTACATTAGATTGGTGAAGACATATAACTCTGCATCCAAATCTACACTAACATTTAAACATATTGCTTTGGCAATCTATGGTTCAGATAGTGAATTACTCAATATCATCTAATCCTGATCCAACTTAGATCTTCCTAACACCCTTGGATTTAGACACCACTTATGCTTTGATGAGAATCTCAGTACCACAAAGATTCTCTAATTATACCTCATTGTCCAAGTGTCATTTTGCCCTTAACTTTGTCAAAAAATGGTGAAACCAATTTTGGCCCATGGTTTTTAGTAGTTGTTTTTAGTTTTTTTATTTTAAGTCTATTATTTTAAATAAAGGATCATGGTATTATGCTTAATTGTCTTTAAGTTTAGTTTTTATTTTATTTTTTTATTAAGTTTTTAATATTTTATTTAAGCTTAATTTTAAGTTGTTGATACTTTGAGGTTTTTATTAGTTGTTATTAATATTAGGTTTATAACTATATAGTGTTAGTTTAAATATTAAAATATATTTTTAAAATTGAGTCTCATGAGTCTTTATTTTAATGTTATATTAAGAAAATTCTATTTTAATTAGAGATCTAGAGTATTATAATTTTTTATTTATCAATTAGTGTTTATATTTAATTGTAATTACATGTATAACATTGGTGTCCAATTAACATTTTTCAATATATTTTAGAGTCATTATTTTATATCTAAAAACTAGTCACTATTATAAGGATGCATTATTGGTCAAAACCAATGTCTATTAATTCAACGTTATGGGGGGGGGGGAATGGAGAAACTAAATATGGTTGATAATTTTGATGGAACTAGCTTACATACATGCCAAATCCAAATTCACTTTTTGATAATTGAAAAATATCTATGGTATATTTTTTAGTGCACTGCAATACAACCAATAAATGTTGATATAATACAAAATGGAAGGTTAAAGGCAATAAATCCTTAGACATAATGGTCTCAAACTATCAAATCCCTATATACATCATGTGGACTTAAAAAATTATTCTAAAAAAATATGGGAATCATGAATCACACTATTCAAATCTCAATCCAATAGTGTTAAAATAACAATGAAGCGAAAATTATATGGGTTAAAAATGGAAGGTGGAGATATAGTATCTCACATCAATAAGTTTCATTCTTTCATAAAAAAATTAGTAGGAATAAAAGAAGAAATAAAGGAAGCCAATGAAAAATCAATATTTTTAATAGGATTTCCAACAATATGTCTAATACGATGTTTGTATACAAAGGGAAATGCAATTGATCTATTAATAAATCATATCTATAAGAAGATAAATCCTACTTACACCTCTAATTGTTGATACATTATATATTCGGGGTCATGACCAATATGGATCCTATAGACCTATCCAAAGGATATATTACCATAATAATATCGCTAGGGAGGGTTCCAAAGCTTCCAATCAAGTAAAACCATGCAATATATCTAACTAGGTCATATATTTTCATGTTCACAAAAGTAAATGACAAGGAAATAAAAATTTAATATAGTGTTCACCAAAGCTTGTATCATAAAATGGGAGTTAGTAAACATAAAATTAAACATGCATAAGAAATTCATATTTAAGCTATGTATAAGTAAAACCCTAATGCATGGAGAGAGAAATATATTCAAAAACTAGTACTTATGCTACTTCTATCTACTAAAAGAGAGGAGAAAAGTTAGAGATACTTACCTTGAAGATGAACCTGTCAATACTCAATCTCTCCCTTTGCCAAAGGTGATTCACAAGAGGTTATTTTGGTTTATAAGGATAACTAAAAAAGGCCAAAGCATCCAATACTTTTCCACAAGACAAGATTCTTATCCAAGTAGAAACCCTAATATAAGACTCCTCAAGTAGAATGGTGGAAGAGCATATTGTAAAGAATCACAAATTAATAATTAACTCTCATTATCTCTCTAAGAAATGATGAAATGAACGTGTTTATATAAATAGATATAACCCTAGTCCTTTTCAAAATTTTAGTTGATAGGGTCAGCCCAATTGAATTTATATCATTATTAAGAAAAATAAATTAGGTCTTGGTCTAGGTTAGTTAAGAGTTGACCTAGACTTAAATGAGTTGTATCAATTAGATTAAAGGGTTGATGGGGATAACAGTGTATTATAAACTAGCAAAAAAGGAGTTTAATCTAGGGAAAGGATAATAAAGGTAGAAAATGACTATAATAGGGTGCAAAAGAGGAGGCAAAGTTTAGGGGAATGTTTTTAGGAGATGGTTGGATTAATATCAAGTGGTAGTATAGGGACAATAGTCTTGCAAAGTACTAATGGTCTATCCACCCCTTTCTTGATGCACCCCTTAAGGTGTGCACTTTAATAGATTGAGACTCAATAGGTTTTTACAAGAGATAAAGCATTAGTAATTGATAAATTTTGGAAATATTATGTGTATACACATTCCCCACTTAAATATAATCACGTGTCACTCAAGTGCAACATAAGATGGTGCTTTGAAAAAAGAACACAACACATAATACTATAGCTAAACAATTAAAATATTTTAAAGAAATAATAACTTAATTTAAATGATTAAAATAGAAATAATTTTTAAAAAAATGTATATGTACCTTATGTATACACATAATTGTTTTAGTATTTTTGATGATTTTTAAATATGGACTAATTAGCTAATAAAAATAAAGTTAATCAGGGTTTTGAAGATTACCTAGAGATGAAGGTTGGTTGTGCACCATAGATCAGGCTTGATTGTGAGAACTTCTCTTTGGCTAGGGAGGAATGACTTATAAATCACAAGTAAACACTTGGACAAAAATAGATCGATAGGAAGATGACTAGGCTACTTGATTACAAACCAATCTCAAGAAGTGGTACGCTTTCTCAGATGGATGTCAGCCCACTATTTTCAATTAAGAAGGATAAAAAGATAAATATTACAAGATATAAATGATGCAAAAGATAATTTGATAAAGATAAATGATTATGGATTATTCAAGATAACAGATAAGATATATAAGATATAAATGATGTAAAAAATAATTTGATAAAGATAAATGATTATGGATTATTCAAGATAATAGATAAGATATACAAGATATAAATGATGTAAAAGATAATTTGATAAAGATTAGATAAATTCAAATTATTTATTGCATTTAAGATAAATAGATATAGACAGACAAGATAAATAGATATAATTGACAATGCCAAAGATATCTACATGTAAAAGATAGGTTTTCAAAAAATAGAGTGTAGGTTTTCATAGGTTTTTCAGACTATTGTAAGAATGTTTTTGAAAGTTTTGTAGGGATATATGTTGATCTTGTAAGATAGACATCAATTCAGATGGATCGATGCCGATTTAGATGGATTGACATCGATTCTATATAAAAATCTAAACATTAAAAATAGACTATAATAACAACCTACATTATTGATAAAATAACCAAAAATGAATGTTAAATGGTGATAGATAGACATAGAAGACTGTATATTTAAAATATGGATAAATTAAAGTGCAATACCTACCTTGAAAACAATCTTGGCATGAGGTTAATATTTTGTATTCTTTTATTTGTATTTGGGTAGCAATTCACTAGTAAGGGGTCTAATAATCACCTATGAGTTTCCTACAGAAATTTTGTCAATGTTTCAAGGTCTAAAATTATAGTCATCATCCTTTTTGAGCCATGGATGTTTTTTATGTATATATAGATAGATGTTGTTCAAGGAGAATCAACATCAATCACAGAGGATCGACATCAATCATGGAGGATCGATGTTGATCAACCCTATTTGGTCAAAAGTTGGATTATGTTATTTTGAACCACATGCAAAACTAATTGAATATAACACTCAATTGTTTTCATGGATTTTTGATGAGGGTAAATTGTTGGAAGGGTTATTGGGAGGTTGGATGGGTTTTTCTTTTATTTATTTTTAGGATTTTTGTTTGGGGATGGATTATAGTAATTAATAAGATTAATTACCATGGGTAAATAGGGGGTATATACATAAAATAAATATTCAAGTATAAGAAACTAAATGTCCATAATTAAATGTCAACTTATACTTTTAGGATGCTTAAGAGTGGTTTCAGACCTCTAGGATTTAAGATGCAAAATATAGATTTTTGGAGGTTTTTACCACATTTCAGACTTAGCCTATTTTAGGACTTTAGGATTTTAGACTCAACTTATTTTAGGGTTTCAATTTATGGTGTAGATTTCTAGCGTCTACATTTAATTATTAAAGTGATAGCCTAAAAGATGTTAGAATAGGATAAGGGTGCTAAATTTTGGCATCTATAATAATATTTTATACTTTTATCAAATACTGATGCTTAACATCTTACAAAAACCTATCGAGACTTAATCTCTCTAAGTGCATGCCCTAAGATGTGCACCAAGAAAGGGGTGGGTAGACTTTTGGTGCTTCACATGATTGTTGTCCCTTATTACCACATTATTACCAATCTAACTAGATCCCAAAACCATTCTCTAAACTACTTCTCCTCCCTTGAGTATTCCTCCAGTCTTTTCCTCTTTCCATCCCTCCTTTCTTGTCTTAAAATATTTTTAGATAGTTGGTTATACTAGGTTGACCCAGTGCAATTTAGGGGTATTATTTACTTTCTTATCTTATTAGCCCTTTGGTTGACCTAGCTCAGACTTGGTAAATTATCCCTAAAAACAAATTGGGTCGATTGGGTTGACCATATACAGTCAACATTCTTGAAAGGATCTAAGGTAAGATCCACCTATATATATAATATTATTTTAGTCATTATTAATATGTGCAATCAAGAGTTATTATTCACTCGTGCCTCTTCACAATCTACTCTTCCACCATTCTACTTCAGGAGACTTAGATTAGGTTTCTTATTTGGATAATATAGTCTTTTGGATAATTATTTGATGCTTTAACCTTTCTTAGTGATCCTTAAAAATCATAACAACCTCTTGTGAAGCCCCTTTGGCCAAGGGAGAGATTGAGTCTTGATGGGTTCACATTCAAGTAAGTATATTCTAATTTTTTTCTCCTCTCTTTTGGTGGATAGAAGTAGCATAAGTGTTGGCTCGAATAATACTATCTTTCATATTTATGTATTAGGGTATTACTCATAATTTAATTAAATATCCTATACATTTTTTTTTATTATTTATAACCACCCACTTTGTGCCATAAGCTTTGGTGTATACTAGAATAGATTTTACTTTCTTACTATTAGAATAGAGTGAAAGTTTTAAACCTTAGGACTCTATTAGGGTTTTGAAATTGTGTTAAAGTTTAGGCTTTGGAACCCTTCCTAACATGATATGTTGTGATAAGTGATATAAGTGATCCCCTAATTGGGTCTAGTGGATCCCCATATTATTCATGCTCCTGATTAACAAGTGTATCCCCATATTATTCATGCTCCTGATTAACAAGTGTATCCCCAATCATAAGTGTAGGTATGCTCTATCTTCTCCAAGCCAAGATTGATTTATAGACATAATGCATTTTTGATTATATACATTCTAGTGAACCTGATGTGAACTAACCCTTTATATATTTTTCCACTTTTACTTCATTTATTTCATTCTTTTGATCATCATTTTTATCATATATTTTGACATTTTGGATCGATTCTATCAGCCAAGATTTTTATCTCCATGTGCAAGTTTCTAGGAACAAGCAACTAGATCAACCTAGTCAACCCAATATAGTTTTCCAACCTTTTAGACACCCAATTCAGCCTACTAGTTGAACCCAGTCAACCCCTTATAGTTTTAGCACTTTTTAAATAGGTTCCTATACAACTTGATTTATTCTATCCACCTAGTTTATAGGTTTCGTAAGAATACTTCAAGGTTATTCATCAATAATATTTATTCATTTCATCTCTAATCTACCAATGTTCCTTTATAATTCTCTATTTTTTTTTTTTATACATTTCCTTTCATAGTTTGTAGTATCTAAAACTACCCTTGTATAGTCAACTAAATCGACACTATCGACCTAGTTATATGTTCTGTGTGTTATCTAGTAATTGAATCGACACTATTGACCCAGTTTATTTTTAGACTTATAGTAAAAGTTCAACCCTATTCTATATTTTTTGCATATAGTGTCAACACTATACCTTGTTTCAAATTAGAATTAACTTTATATCTGTTAGTAATTAATTCACACCTTTATTTTCATGTTGCTTGCATGATTAGAATAGTACACAGCCTAATTCAGGGGTTTTTAATTAATTATTTAGTTTCACTATTTTAATTTTATGCACACACATCCAAATCACAAAAACATAAAAAATCACTTTAACATTTTGTCTACCCTAGGCCAACCTACTTGGATTCCATCACCAAGGGGGAAGCCAACTTGATGCTTTGGTCAAGCATAAAGCATGGTTAATGGTATATTTTGGATAAATGCCTAACACCTTTATCATTGCAGTCTGTGAAGTGAGGGGGTAGGCCCTAATACCAAGCCTTTGTCATTTACACTATAGTCCCTTTCAGCCTAAACTACATGAAACCAACCTTAGATTGTTGTCTAGTACCTTGCTTATAGCCAACTTCTAATCACATTTAAAATCATTCTTAAATTAACATTCAGGTTGACCAATTAGTTAGCTCTTTACTTTTCAAGTTGATTACTTACTCTTTGATCAATTATGTGTGCAAAAATTTCCATTATCCAATGTTAGTGAAAGGTTTTATTTTGTGTTTCTCAATTGGATTAGATAGCATTGATCCAATTTATTGTTTATTTCCTTTCAGCTCTTACTTTCCTAGATTAGCTATATAAATTATCTTGTTTCAATTCATACTTATTATCATCTTTCTCTTTCTCCTTATCTATTGTACTAGATTTCTAGTTGACCCTATATCATTTTCAACCCATGTTCACTATAATGGATCGACCTAGTTGACCCTGTATAGTATGTAGTTCTTTTTCCATCTTTTTCCTACCCCTATTCACTATACTGGATTGATCCAGTTGACCCTGTATATTTTACATTCCTTATTCTCTATACTGGAGTGACCTAATCAACCCTATACTATATTTTTGTTTTCTTATTTGTCAATTTGATTCTTTATTCCTCTAATTTTGCATTTTGTTCATCTCTTTTCAATCAAAATGAAATATCTTATCAAAATCTTCTTGGATAGCTTGAATATATTTAGGTTCTATATGGGATGATCATTTTTTCCTCTCTTTTATTCCCAAGAACACCATCACTCTTGTGGTAATTCTTCTCCTTCATCTATAAACTACAATATGGTGCAAATAACACCTCAAGATGAAGTTGATAGATCTGAACCTTTTTATATTTACCAAAAAAATTATCAAAATCTTCAAACTAATGTGGGAGTGATTGATACATGTTTACTTAGAAATCCCATATTTAATCCTTCTTCTAGCAATCCTCCCCCTAATACCAATATGGGGAATGTTCCTACAAACACCAACCCACCTCCTGATACAACCCAAATTTTAGGCCAAGTCATTTTACAAATGAACATTATGGAAAATTCTAATACCAACCAAATGATGCATCTTCAACAACATCTAATCAACGTGGTGAATCAACCTCCAAATATTCATCCTCAAGATAATCCTAATTATATTCCTCCACCTCTTAGGGATGCCTCAAGTAATGTTATTGCTCAACCCATAATGAATAAAAAGATGCTTCAAACCATTCAAAATGATCCATTATCCCCCTTCATTATTTTCATTGATATTGGTAACATATCTCCAACTATCAAATATGATGGGACTAAGGAGCCTGCCTCATTTCTTAAATCCTTTGGCAACCTTAACAAAGAGTGGATCCAAACTTATACATTTGACACTACTAAAATCTTAGTCAAAAATTTTACCAGTTATGTATTAGAATGGTATAATAAATGCCCCAACATTATATTTGGCAACTTGAATATTTGGTTAATCCTTTGGATAAAGATTTTCAACACAATGATCTTCTCAAAAATTGTCTTAGCCACTTTATCAATGCTAAGCAATCTCCAACTGAAATAACTCATGATTTTATCAAAAGATAGAAATATTTAGCTTATAAAGCTGACCATAACATGACTAATGATAACTTATTTAAACTCTTTATCACAGCTTTAACTCCTACTCTCTAATATAAGGTTCAAACCTTTGCTCCTTAAAAACTTAATGAAGTTCCTAACCAAACTAAGCACCAAGATTTTCTTATGAAGTAATTTGAACCTAATCCTAAACTCCTTAAAGGATATTTCCAAACATAAAATTCTATAACAATCAATTCTATGTAAACCAAACAAGGAGTTACCAAAACTGATATTCCTTCACCTTATCATATCCTCTTTTAGTTCAAAAAATGAAATCATTTTTACCACCCTCAAAACCTTTCATCTATCCCAATGATCCTCCTAAGTGGTATGGCCCTAATGTCTTTTGTTGGTTCCATGCTGACATTTGGCACTCTCATTAATCTTGTAGAGGTCTCAATAAATTTTCTACCTCTTATATGCTTAGTGATCCATTGAATCATTAAGCTATGATCAATATTCATTGTCAAGAATACACTCTTGCTTCCCAAAAATGACAAACTTTCAAAACCTCTACCTCTAATAACAAAAAATATTCTTCTAATAATCAAGCAAATATCAAGGATGTGTGTGCCATTGATGTTGATTACGATCAATATTATAACAAATCTCAATATGTCAGCACTATCAAGGTCAATTCTCATCGTAAGTTGACTCACAAGATCCTTTTACCAAGCCTAAAAATCCATCTTTAGAAGAGAAAATTATTAAAGATACTACCACCTCTAATGTTAATTTGGAAGCACCTGAGGAACAACTTCCTCCTTCCAATCCTCTAACCACATTTATACCTTTTAAAACTAATTTACCTTCTAAAACTCATGCTCATTCTTCTAAATCTCATTGGAATTTTCTTAAAGAACCCAACTCTATGCCTTGTAAGATTTCTCTTATGGAGTTGGTTTGCACTTCATCCTATCATCATAAATTCCTTATGCAAAAACTTCAAGAAATTAAAGATCCATCCTCTATTGATGAAAATCCACCTTCTATTGACTCTCAACCTTCTAATGTCAATACTATTGAAACCTCGTGTCCTTCTTCTAAGCCTTCTATTGAAGTCCTTGAGGAGGAAATGATCAATGATGAAATTATTTTTCATATCGATGATCCGCCACTCTTTATCAAAGTAACCATTAATACCACTCTTACTCAAAAAGTTCTAGTTGATGAGGGATCTAATATTAATGTGACATCATTGTGGCTTATACAACTTTGTTATAATAAGGATCATTTAAATCAAACTTATCTTACTTACCATGATTTTGATAAGACTAATCAAAATCCAGTTGGTTGTATTTGGATTCCATTAACCATAAGACCTAAGACTATTCAAACCAAGCTTAATGTCCTTGATCTCCTTTTATCTTACAATATTATTCATGGTCATCCATGGAACCATCGAATGAGGGATGTTACTTCTTCTGGTAGTCAATGTATTAAATTATTTCATAATGGAAAATGGTACAAGCATGAAGCTGATTCCAATCTGTGGAGCATTCAACTTCCTAATCCTAAACCTCAATGTCATATTCCTAAAAATCCTAAGATTAACAATGCTCCTTTACCCAAGTTCATCGATATGATACCTAATCTATATGTTACTCTTATATATTCCATTGATGATGATCCCAGTGAATTGTAACACACTTACAATACTACCAAGTTACCTCTATATATTTTGCAATGGCTTCCTCCTTCTCTATTACCAAGAGACTATATTGTTCCTCCTATTGATGAGATTATTGACTTCCCCCTCCATGCAATGCTTAGGAGCCTTCTTTACTAGAATATGCCTTCACTTGCAATGATTTTGGAGTGGCTAAATTATTTCAAGATCCTCTCATCATGTCTCCTCATATATTTAGCAATATTAGGATTTCACCTTTTGAAAATCCCCCTAATTCTCAAGATTGTATGATTTAACCAACATATGACAATAACTATATCATGGCCCAAGCTCACTCTAGATATTTGGATGTCTAGCATTACTAAAAAACTTTATCCCAAATCCATGATTTTAATTAGGATGTGCATACCATTTTTATGGATCATACCTTAGATCTTGAGGGTCATGTGCCTCCCATCAATCCTCCTCTTATTTATACTCCTTGGGTGGTAGAACAAATTATGCCTTCCAAATCTTTAGAAGATCCTACACCTTTGGATCCAATCATTACATCCAATCCTTCTCCCATCATTGAATCCATTGATATACCAATCTCTTAAATTCTATCTACTTTTTTTTTGCCTAAAATTACACTTGATGCCAAGGCAACCGATGTCTATCAGATTCATTTTGAGTATGATAACCATAGCAATAAAATTCTTGATCTTGAATTAGATGTTGAATATTATGGTCCTCTTCCTACCTTGCCTAGCGATGAAGCTATTCTTGAGATATTTCATGCCTGGGAACCTCAACTTCCTCAAAAACATCATAAACTTAGAAATTTCAAAACTAAAACTCCTTGCTTCAATAACTTTGTCGCTAGCATTTATCCTAAAACAAATGCAATTTCAGCCTTACCTAACATACCATACCACTTTCAAGATGGTATTGCCATGCTTATTAAATAAACCACTCGCATTGAATATGGTACCCCATCTTGTCCTTGACTGATTACAATTTCTAAAGATCTTTCACCTACTAAACATGATAATTTTAGAATATTATTTGACAAATATTAAGAAGCTTTCACCTTGTTTTATGAGGAAATACCTAACATTAAACTTAGAATTATGGTGCATAAGATCATTACTTATCTTGATTCCAAGCCTATGCATCAAAAGAAAATAAAATTTCTGCCAAAAATTTTAACCTTGTGTCATAAACAAATCATCAAATTAATTGATGCTAAATTTAATAAACCAATGGATTATTCTAGATGGGTTTCCAACATTGTTCCCATTTGAAATAAAGTCACTATGGTTATTCACATTTGTATTGGTTTATAAAACCTTAATATTTTTGTCCCAAGGATAACTTCCCCTTACCTTTAATATATGCCATCATTGATTCCATTATTGGTTACAAAATGTTATATCCATGGATGGTTTCTCAAGATACAATTAGATTCATATTGCTCCTGAAGACCAACAGAAGACTAATTTCATCATGGAATGGGGCACTTATTGCTATGTCAAAATTCCCTTCAGTCTAAAGAATGTCAGAACCACTTACTAATGTGTAATGAATTACATCTTTCATGATTTCATTCATAGAATTTTGGAAACCTATGTGGATGATCTCATTGCTAAATCCAAGCATCATAAGAATCATCTTTCTAATCTTGCTATCATTTTTGATCATATCCTTAAATATAAACTTATAAGTAATCCTTACAAATGTGTCTTTGAAGTCACATCTAGAAAATTGTTAGGATTCTTAGTCTCTCTCTATGGTATTAGCATTGATCCTACCAAAATTAGTGTTATCATCAACATGCTTATTCCTCATTCTATTCTCAACGTTCATACTTATTTATGCAAGATTGGGGTAATTATATGATTCATTCCCTAAATGGAATATAAAATTCACTCTGTCAATTCCATTCTCAAGAAAATTACTACTTTAGAATGGATGGATCCATGTCAAAAAGCCTTTGATAAGATGAAAGAGTATTTACTTCATCCACTTATACTTCATCCTCCTTCCAATGATAAACCTTTGATTCTATATACTTCTACACCTATTTCAGCTGGGGAAATGATTTCCCAACAAGATGATACATGAAGAAAGTATGTTATCTACTATGACATCCAAGGCCTTATCTATTATGAAGCACGTTATACCAAAATTGAGTGTGATTACCTCACTATCTATTTTATGACAAAAAACCTTCATCACTACATGCTTTACCAAACTACTTATGTCATTGTTCATTTTGACCCCATTCATCATTTCTTCTCCAAATCCTTTCTTCTTGGAGATAGAATTGGCAAATGGATGGTCCTCCTTATGGAATTTTATCTTTACATCGTCACTCAAAAATTTATTAAAGGGAAAGTTATAGTTGATCAATTTGTTACATCTCCCATTCCATCTACTTCTTCCCTTCAAGATGACTTTCTAGATGACAATATACTTTACATTGAAGGTCTTAATCAAGTTATCTCTCTTACATATTATTTTCATACCTTTACCACTAATATTAAAGCCAATAATCTTGAATAATATTCTAATCCCTCTAGTACTACTAAACCAAAGGTCATTATCGTGGAACTCCCTGAAATCAATGTTGACTTACATGAGGATACTTGGAACCTCCACTTTGATGGTGCTAAATGCCTTCAAGGAGTTGGGTTAGGTTGCATTCTCATAAGTCCTCTCAGTAAGATAATTCCTTTAGCTTTTCATTTTACTTTTGATGTCACCAATAATATGGCTAAGTATGAAGCTCTCTTAAGCATGCAAGTTGCTCTTGATTTAGACATTCAATACCTTCATGCTTTAGGTGATTCTCAAATTATGTATCATCAAGTAAATGGTGACTATCAATGTAAGAGTGAGAACCTTATTACCTATCATCAAATTACAACCACTCTCGCTAAGGATTTTATCTCTTTCACTATTGAACCTATTCTTAGAGATCAAAATTCCATCGCTTATTTTCTTACCTCTTCAGCTTCTCTATTTCATCCACATCAAGTTATTTTTTATCCTTCTTTTCTTATACAAATAATAAAATCTTCATCTACAACTCAACCACTAGATTCACTTTGTTGGAAATATTGTCATTGATGTCAAAGGTCTAGCATTATTGGTGATAAAGGCCCTATTGAATTTAATAATGTTTGTAATAGATATATCTTGGCTAATGTGTGTTAATATTTATTTAATATTAATGAATATATTTTTGGTTGCATATAAGACAAAAGAAGGGCCCATGGAGAAGTCAAAGAGCCATGGGGTAAAGACAAAAGAAAGATGGGATGCATTTTCCCATGAAGAGTCATCTTGGGGAATTCCAAGATTCACCAAGTGAAGACAAAAGAGGAAGGGTGAAATTTCTCATGAAGGGACACTTTGAGGAATACGAAAAGTCACCAAGGTAAAGACAAAAGAGGGAAGGATGCTTTTGGTTATGAAGGGTCACCATATGACTTTTCAAAGGCAAGGATATGAAGGGTCATGCAATTTTGGCTCCATTTTCTATGAGTATTGAAGGGTCACAAAGGGTGAACGCCAAAGGTCATTTGGAAAGCTATAAATAAAGGATTGAGAAGCCATTTTTAATATGTGAGATAGAGTTTGTTTTGATATTGTAATATCTAGCTTAGAAGATCAATGGGAGATATGAGTATGATTTATATTTATTATATCTAGCTTAGAAGAGAAAAGGTGAGAGAGGAAAGAGATATTGTAATGAACTATCATTTGTTGAGATAGAAACATTGAGACATAGTTGTGTGGTATACACAAAGGGTTTGATGCTCCTGTGGGTTGATGCTCATGAATTGTTGTTGTGTTGGTGCTAAGTAAAGGGGTTGGTGGTCCTATGGGTCGGTGCTCATGAATTATTGTTATGTTGGTGCTCAGCAAAGGGGTTGGTGTTCCTATGGGTTGGTGCTCACAAATTATTGTTGTGTTGGTGCTCAGCAAAGGGGTTGGTGCTCCTGTGGGTTGGTCCTCATGAATTGTTTCTATGTTGGTGCTTAGCAAAGAGGTTAGTGCTCCTACAATTTGGTACTTGTGAATATTATTGTTTGATATAGTGCTCATTCATATACTTGAGATTGTTCTCTATGGTTTTTCCCACATTGGGTTTCCACGTTAAATTTAGTGTTTCTCTTTATCTTGTGTGGTGTGTATTGTTTCAGTTTTATTGCATATCTTGAATGTTTGGTTAAGTGGAATTTGATTAAGGGAAATTTTTATAAGATATATGATATATTGATTCACCCCCCTCTCAGTATATCCCATGCTTAACAATTGGTATCAGAGCAGGTTCCTTTTGAAAAAGTTTTACATCTTGAAGGTAGATTGGGAAAGCACAATGGCTGGATCACATGAAGGATTTTATACAAATAAGGCCCCTTTGTTTGATGGGATGAATTATGCTTTTTGGAGCATAATAATGAGGACTTATTTGATGGCCCTTGGATTTAACACATGGCAAGCAATGGTGGACGAATATGAAGAGCCACAAACACTTGTAATTACTCCAACAGAAAAGAAGGCAAGTGAATGTAATGTTAAAGCTTTAAATGCTATTTTATGTGGTTTATGTGAATCTAAATTTGTTAAAGTTATGCAATGTAAATCTGCTCATGAAACTAGGGTAAAAATTGAGATTACTTATAAAGGTGATGGAAAGGTTTAGCAAGCTAAGCTTCAGACTTTTAGAAGATAGTATGAAAGTTTGAAGATGGAAGAAGAAGATATAGCAAGTTATCTTTTGTGAGTTGATCAAATAGTAAATTAGATTCAAGGTCTTAGAGAAATGTTGGAAGATTAAATGGTGGTATAAAAGGTTTTGAGATCTCTACCAATGAGATATGATGTAAACGTTTTGGCAATCAAGGAGATGAAGAATTTAGCCAAGTTAAAGATGGATGAGCTTCATGGTATACTCATGGCATATGAGATGTAGACTGAACAAGATAAACCCTCAAAGAGAGAAGTGGATTTCAAGAAATCAAAGAAAGAGAAAGATAAGATTTAAGAGTCAAGTGATAGTTCTAGTGATGATGAAGATGACAATGGATCTCTTTTCATTCGCAAGCCAAAAAGGAGAATAGGTAAATATCAAGGAAAATTACCATTTAAATGTTTTAATTATGGAAATATTGGAATTTTTTTAGCTAAATGCCAAAATAAGGGTAATGATGATGATGAAGAATGAAATTCTATATACAAGAATAATTTCAAAGGTAAATTCAAGAAGGGATTTGACAAGAAGAGCCTGTATTATAAAGATCCTAGCTTAGCCGAAGATAGTGGAGTCAATGATTGAGAAGAAGAAGAGATTCTATTCATGGCCATACATGAAGATGCCTCTACAAGCAAAAGTATAGATGATCAAGAAGAAGAAGAAGAAGAGGAGGAAAATGAAGTGAATATGGAAGGAGAACTCATTTGTGCCCTATAAGAGTTAGAAGTTGTTGAGAAGAATCGAAGATTAAAGCACCAGATCGAGAAAAATGAAAAGGAGTTAAAGGAAATAATTGATGATCTAACAACACACTTGGAAGAATCCAATAAAAATGAAGATCTAACATCCATTTGTAAAAAATAGAAAAATAATGTGAAAGGTATGTTGTTGAAATTGCCTCTTTAAAAGAAAATATTGAGAAAGTAGTCAATGTAAAGTAGTTAGCGATTCAAAATTTGAGGATAGCACTAACATGCTGAATAAGATATTAGAAAGTCAAAAGGAAAATTCAGATAAGACAGGTAATAGATTTGAAAATAAAAATAGCTATGTTGAAGCTCTTACAAAAGAGAAAATAAAAAGGGAAGAAGTGAAGAATACAGAGAACATTTCAAACAAAGAATGTTGGAGGGAATAAAGCTACAAAAGGTAATCAGGTCAAAGATATACTAACAGGTCTTATTTTCATGGCTATTATTTTTTTTGTAATGGATATGGTCACAAGAAATTATAATGTAAAAAAAGAGCTAACAATTTTAGAAATAAGAAAAAGAAAAGTCATGTATAGTCAAGCAGAAGCTACAACTCTTTTACTCCTCTATCAAGCTTTGATGAAGAGGCCATAATATGCTACAAGTGCAACAACTTCATACACATAGCTCGGTACTGTAGAAGTGTGTTCGAGTCAGTCAAGAAGGATTAGAGTTTCAAAGCTCCATTCATTAAGAAGAAGGTCCAGACATGTTCATGGAAAAAAAAATAACCTAAAGATTCTATGTTGGTGCAGACAGCTTTGCATGTAAGAAATGAAGATCAACCATGGTTCATTGATAGTAGATGTTTGAGGCATATGACAACAGACAAGAGTAAATTTAAAACTCTAAAGAAGATCAATGGTGGCACAGTGAAATTTGGAGATAAAACCACTACCAAGATATCCAGAAAAGGTACTTTGAGTTTGTATAATGGTAGAACCAAGACTAAGAATGTTTTGTATGTAAAATGTCTTAAGCATAATCTATTGAGTGTTAGTCAAATATGTGATCAGGGATATATATTAAAGTTTTATGTATAAGGTTTTGAGATTAGAATAAAATATTTAAATGAGTTGATTGTAGATGCTCAAAGGACAGGCAACAATTTATATGTATTATCAGATATCTTCTCAAAGGCATGATCAAAGGACACATTCAAAGATCTACAAGAGGAGTTGGGAGTAATTTTTATTAATTCTTGACATTGAGGTTTAGCATTAGTTGAGGGGGATCTAAGTGTTATCTCTAGGTACACCCTTTTCCATTGATGTCAAAGGGGGAGAATAAAAGGTACAAGTACAGGTGTAGAAATAGGTACAGGGAATAGGTACAAGTTGCTACAGTAAGGGGGAGTTATTGTAGGTTTTTTAGATGATAGTATGTGAAAGATTCAAGATGTGGTAGTTTTAGGATTGAGGTTTCCATCATTGAAAAAAGGGGATATTGTTGGAAATATTGTCATTGATGTCAAAGGTCTAGCATTATTGGTGATAAAGGCCCCATTGTATTTAATATTTTTTTTAATAGATATATCTTGGCTAATGTGTGTTAATATTTTTTTAATATTACTAAATATATTTTTGGTTGCATATAAGATAAAATAAGGGCCCATGGAGAAGTCAAAGAGCCATGGGGTAAATACAAAAGAAGGATGGGATGCATTTTCCCATGAAGAGTCATCTTGGAGAATTCCAAGAGTCACCAAGTGAAGACAAAAGAGGAAGGGCACAATTTCTCATGAAGGGACACTTTGAGGAATATGAAAAGTCACCAAGGTAAAGACAAAATAGGTAAGGATGATTTTGGTTATGAAGGGTCACAAAGGGTGAAGGCCAAAGGTCATTTGGAAAGCTATAAATAAAGGCTTGAGAATCCATTTGTAATATGTGAGATAGAGTTTATTTTGATATTGTAATATCTAGCTTAGAAGAGCAATGGGAGAGATGAGTAAAAATTTGTATTTGTTATATCTAGCTTAGAAGAACAAAGGTGAGAGAGGAAAGAGATATTGTATTGAACTATCATTTGTTAAGATAACAACATTGAGAGATAATTATGTGGTATACACAAAGGGGTTGATGCTCCTATGGGTTGGTGCTCATGAATTGTTGTTGTGTTGGTACTCATCAAAGGGGTTGGTACTCCTGTGGGTTGGTGCTCATGAATTGTTGTTGTGTTGGTGCTTAGCAAAGGGGTTGGTGCTCCTATGGGTTGGTGCTCATGAATTGTTGTTGTGTTGGTGTTCATCAAAGGGGTTGGTGCTCCTGTGGGTTGGTGCTCATGAATTGTGTTGTCCCCCAGAAATATCACTCATTTTTGGGACAACATTTGAACTATTTTGAACCTACAGACAAAAATTGTCTCTTACCTTTCCAAAATATGTCTTAGGCATTCAAATTCCTCATTTTTCAAGCTTCTCAGGAATCTATAGACTCTGCAAGAAAAGAAAATCTATGGACTCTACAGGCTAAGTTCAATGGGCTTTACAGGTTCAAAGACTTTTGTAGGTGAGTTCAATCAAAAGAATCAGTTTCCAACACTTAGTCATTTTTGGGATTATTTCAGCACCTTGGTTCAATCAAAAATGTCCATCATCAAGCATCTAAGCAAGGATCCAACCATTAAACCATTGAACTATTGAACCTTGAACCATTTTGGTTCAACAGGTTCAACAAGTTCAAAGGTTCAACGTTATCAACAAGATTTAAGTGCTTCATCAAGGTTTAAAGTTCAATCGCTTCAAGTTTCAATGGCTTCAAAACACTTAGCAAAGAAAAGAAGGCTTGAATCATTGAACTGTAGAACCATTGAACCACTTTGGTTCAATGGTTCAACGGGTTCAAGGTTCAACAGGTTTGATGCATTTGGTTCAATGAAGATCAAAAGGGCTTATCCAAATCAAAGGGAATGAACCATTGAACCATTGAACCAAAGCTTGGTTCAATGGTTGGTCCAATGCTTTGGTTCAATCAAACAGTTCATTCAGTCAGTTCATAAAATGGTTCATCAGCTTAGTTCAAAGCTTGGTTCAAGTGACAAAGATCAAAGGAGTGCCCCAAAAGTCAAAGACACAAGTGCCCTTGTAAAGGGAATTCTTGTGGAAAAAAGTAACTAAGGAAAACAAAAGGATCAAGACAAAAGCCCGACAGAGTCCCACAGATGCTGCCAAGTGTCATCTTCTGAGCCTCATTTCATTTTGTTTCTAAGAGCTATAAAAGCCACCATGTGTCCTTTGTAAGTTAAGTGGAACAAACCAAGTGGCATCATCCGCATGAATCCAAATTAGTTCCGCATAATTCTATAGTGTTTCTAAAATGTGACAAAAGCTGCCACATGTCATCTTCTATAGGACATTTAAAAGGCATCCAAAACTTATACAAGTTCAACGAATGCTGCCATGTGTCCCTCAAAAAGTCATAGCAAAAAGCACCATGTGTCCTCACCTGTTTCACAATGGATGCTGCCACGTGTCCTTCATCAAAGTCACAACAGATGTTGCCACATGTTATCCATTGAGACACAGTATCAAAGCAACAAAACCTGCCATGTATCTCTCATCAAATACAGTGAAAGCTGCCATGTGTCATCCTCTGTGAGAAACTAATATAAGTATTAAAGACTTTTCAAAGGTAGCTAAAGGCTCAGCAGAAGCTGCCACGTGTCATCCTCTGTAGGATTCTCAAGAGGCAACTAGAAGCTGCCACCTTTTCTATTGTAACTCCGCAGAGAGTCACAAGTGTCTGCATCCATGATTCTAAGTTTCTAATAGGTTTCAAAGCCTCTATCAATAAATGTTTCTCAGAGTCTCGTAGAAGTTACCACATATCTTAGCCTGTTGAGCAGTAGAATATGCCACGTGTTAATTGTTAAAGACCAGCAGAAAGTGACTAAGGAATAGAGCATCGAATTGAATCTAGGACCTAATTCAAATAAATAGAAAAGGATGAATGATGAAGAAGGACCAAAAAAATTTACGCATCAGATATGTTTTTAGAAGTAGATTTCTAGGTAGACATTGAAGGATGCAAACATTCAATAGCATGACCCATTTCTCTACATTGAGAAAAGCAAATGGGTAAATGCCCCTAAATTCCAGCATGTCTTCTTAACAGAATTCAATGCATAATGATGTGTTACTATTCTCGAGTCCTTCTTGAAGAGGATATATAAGGGAATCTCTTTTATTGTTTTGAAGAGATCTCTTTTTGACAATCAGAAAGGAAACTCTGCCCAAATTTAAAGGCATTACTAAGACAATGAGCTCAAATTGTTGATCATATTTTGTTATTGGAATAAGAAAGCAAGTCATTTTTTAGACTTTGTGTTATGATATCTTTATTGTTGGGGAAACTATTCTTATGTCTTTTTTCTTAATATATTTTCTATTTCTTTAATTCAACAAGTAGGATTAGTGAAAATAGTCAGGAAGGTGTCCTGAAGTCAACTATGGAGAGACTTTGTGCCCCCATAATTGCCTTTTAGTGTGCTTTCTTTTCATTTCTGTGTAAAGGACCTTGGGATGACTTTGTGCCCTCATTGTCCTTCATATCTCACTCTTGGGCAATTCAGGTTGAGACTTTGTGCTACATATCGATTTGTTGGTTAATACATCCTTGGTTACATTTTACAATTACTACCTGGAGTATTCTTGTGGCTTGATGAATAGTAATTCTGAAAGAAGAGGAGTGTTTTTTGTCATTTTCCTTGAGTTTCTCCTTTGATCTGCACGCATCATCTCTGAAAAAAGAGAGATGGATGGTTTGTCCTACCCTTGAGTATTATTTTCTGTTTATATATATATATATATATATATATATATATATATATATGTATATGTATATGTATATGTATATGTATATGTATATGTATATATATACATATGTATATATATATGTATATATATATACATATATATATATATATGTATATGTATATATATATATATGTATATATATATGTATATATATATGTATACATATATATATATATATATATATATATATGTATACATATATATATACATATATACATATATATATATAGCATATCTATAGGGAACCTCCCCTTGATGAGAGGAGAGATTAGTCCCTTTTTGATGTGGTAAACCTACACATTTTGATGACTAATATTCTTACTTTGGCGGATCAGACCTATTTTGTTTATCAGTACGTTGATTGACAAAATATTCAACCAACAAATTGTTACTGTGTTGGTGCTTAGCAAAGGGGTTGGTGCTCTTGCAAGTTGGTTCTTGTGAATATTGTTGTTTGAGTTGGTGCTCATTCATATACTTGATATTGTTCTGCATGGTTTTTCTCGCATTAGGTTTCCACGTTAAATCTGGTGTCTCTCTCTATCTTGTGTGGTGTTTATTGTTTCAATTTTATTACATATCTTGAATGTTTGGTTAAGTGGAATTTGATTAAGGGAAAGTTTTATAAGATATATGATATACTTATTCAACCCCCCCTCTCAGTATATCCTATGTTTAACACACTTATCTATCTTATTGAGGCTATCACCATTAGACAAAGCCCTTGGTATAAAGATATAATTTAATTCTTAGACCATCAAACTTATCCTCTTAATTTAGATTTTTGTGAAAATACACACATTTGTAAGCAAGCTTTCAAGTATGTATTTAGACACAACATCCTTTATTATTGCAATGTTGAAGGTACCTTGTTCCATTGTGTTATGCAAGATGAGGTCCCACCTCTTCTTAAACAAGCACATGGGGGCATTTATGGTGGTCACTATAGTGGACATGCCATAGCATGCAAAGGCCTATGAATGGGTTAATTTTGGCCTACTCTTGGAAAGGAAGCAATTGAGTATGCTAAAAAGTGTAGTCCTTGTTAGCTTCACAATGATCTTATCCATTCACTTCATAATAAACTTCACACTATCAAGTCTCTATGGCCATTTTCCACGTGGGGATTTGATCTCATTGGTAAACTTCTTTGCTCCAAAAATGGGCATGTCTTTATCATCACCACTACTAAATATTTTACCAAGTGGGTAGAATCCATGCCCATATTTAATATCACTAGTCCTACCATTTCCAAATTTATTCTTAACCAAATTATTTGTCCCTTTGGCATTCCTCATACCATCATTTCAAAAAATGGTGGTAACTTTAAAAATAAACATGTTAAATAACTTTGTAACAAATTAAAGATTAATCACAAGTTTTCCAGACCTTATCATCCATAATGTAATGATCAAGCTAAGGCTACCAATAAAATTCTCAACAAAATTCTCCAAAATTCTCCAAAATACAATTCATGAAACCCATATGGATTGGCATATTCATCTTTACCCTGCACTTTGGGCCCATTGGACTAGCATATGCACTTCCACTGGGGAAAATTCATTTTCTTTAGTCTATGGTTTTAAATCAATTCTTCCTTTAGAATTTGAGCTTCCATCTCTTTATCTATCTCTTCATGACATTATACCTAATGAATAATTACATGAATCTCACTTTCATGCCCTTGATCTTCTTGATGACCATCATCTTTTTGCCTTGCAACATAACCACTAATACAAGGCTCATACCCCCCAAAAACATAATAAATGTGTTAAAATCCACACTTTTAATGTTGGTGATCTTGTCCTTAGATTACACCCATGATAATGAAGGTAAATATGCCCAAAAATGGTGGGGGCCATATTTAGTTAAAGACATTCTTGGTCTAAGTACTTACCATCTTCAAACCAATGAAGTCAATGTTTTCAAAGAGCCCACAAACACTCAATTCCTTAAAAATTACTTTGCCTAAACATTTACTTCTTGTCATATTTTCTATCTATATCTATCTAACAAATTTTGCAAATTACTTAAGCATGGGTCTCTCCCTCTATAGTAGTTTCCTTCCTTTCACAAACCTTTAGTCCTCCCTTTTGGTCATTTTATTTCTTGATGTACCATAGTCTTCTTTATCTTCTTTCATCTTCTCTTGTATTTCACACCCCTTAGGTTTTTCTTTTGTGAGTTGCTTTGTAAGACCATGGATAAGACCTGACATTCCTCACAAAACCACCATCTTTTATTTTATTTTTCCTTTCGTTATTGTTGCTTGCCAATGTTGTTTTGGCATCCTTTGGGTTTTTATTTTATGATTTGCTTTGTATGACTATGGATAGGACCTGACATCCCTCATAAAAATACCACTATTTTTTTCTTACCTCACTTTACTTTTCTCTTGCTTGTCGGCACCCTAGTGGGTTTCTCTTTTATGAGTTGCTTTGTAAGACCATGGATATGACTCGACCATCCTTAAAAAATTATAATCCTTTTCATGTTCTTAATCCTTTTTCTCAAACTATAGATTTTGTTTCTTTTTATAGATGAAATTTGTACAACAATCTATGTTAGCATGTTTTCCTCCACTTCCCTCTTTCTTATGATAAAGAATCACATTTTACTATCATTATATCCCTATTTACCCTTTGTCACATTTTTTTCAATTTGAAGAAATTTAAATTGTTTCATATGTCATTCCTCTTGATTTCCCCTTCCTTTCATCTCAACATTGGATGAAAAAAGGTTGAAGTCAAGATAACACTTGTATTCCACCTTGATTTATGAGACTCTTACACCCCATGCTCTTTGATGTTCTCTCTCTTAGCAACCTTGTCCCAAGTATTCAAATAATAGTCATATTTAGAACCCATGTTTGGTTTTCCAAATCTGTACAGAGGAGGAATACAAAAATCCATAAAGAACATTAAAATACAAATGATTTAAACAAAAGGAAATCATATCTAAAAAGCAACATACAAATTTTAAAAGTCAAAATCACACTAAAAGACATGATTCAAAGCACATCTCATTTTTATAATCGAATCTCAAACTTCACATTTGGCATCATGGTAGAGACAAGGTCCTTTTAGGTGTGGTAGGCTAGTTTATTATAAGAGGATAAAAAAAAAATGGTGCTACTCACTTTCTCATGTAAGTACCCAATCTTCACAGTAGAATGATGACTCTATAAGGAGGCTTGAAGAACAGGGAACATGTCGTGGGGAGGTAGCTCCATTTTAATTTTTATGAATTTAGCCTTTATTGGATGATATATATACTTCATTTATTGACCTAATACTTGTGTCACTAAGATAAATTCATCATATTCTTTAAGGTCAAAAGTCCTCTTGTTTTGACAAACCTAATTTGAGTGTCTTGACTTTGATAAAGAGTTCCTCTACCTTGGTTTTTATTTTATTCTCCCATCCACCCATTTCATTTCCCTCCCTTGATAGAAAAATTATGATTCCAAATATATTTTCCCTTCTTCTTCAATTCCTTATTCTTTACTTCTTAAAATCATGCTAGCATTACTTTGTTTCAATTTTATTTATCCTTAGATCAAAACAACATGTTTGAACAACTAGGGATTTATTTTATTATTTACACCATTACTTTAACATTTACTAGACTTAATTTACTTCCCTTTGACCATTATCATGATTTTTATATCCTACTACTATGGAGACCTGAGTTCATACCCTTTTTCCATTGTTGAGTGTGGTTGGCTTGTTACTTCTCACTCGACAATGTTTTCCCTTTTATGCATCCTTTTTTCCATTGTTGAGTGAGATGTGGATTGTTATTACTCACTCATCAATGTTTTTTTACCATTTTTGTTTCTATTTTTACCATTCATTTTTTTATAATATTGTTTAACATGTATCATTGGTTTGACTTGGTGAGTTTACCTTTCTTACTTAAGGACAACTTGTTTGAGTTTTTTGATCTTTAGTAGCCTTGGATTTTTAGTTACCTAATTTAATCTTGTTATTTGAGTTGGTAATTTATTATAACATAGCACTTATCATCCTAACTTGAGAAATTTCCCAATTACGTCCCATCCTCATAGCACCAACTATATTAGCTTTTCTTGCATTTATTTGTTTGTGCTCTTTTAATTTTTAATTCTTGGGTTTGTTAAAATTAGTTTTTGTGCCCTACACAATCAAAACTAACAACATAAAAAAAAACCATCCTAAAATAAAGGTAAGTCAAGCCACGCATCACACTTACTTTTTAGATTAGTTTCACTTTCAATCATTTACTTTGAGTTATTTTTGGTTTAAAAATACTGCAACTTTTGTTTAGCATCAGCATTGTGTGTTACTATGTTCTATCTCAAAGAACCATCCCTTGTTTCACCTTAGTTACACGTGATGATATTCAAGTGGGGTATATGTATACACATAATATTTTTAACTTTTATCAAATATTGAAGCTTTACATCTTGAAAGAACCCATTGAGACCCAATCTCTCTAAGTGCATGCCCAAAGGGGTGCATCGGGAAAGGGGTGGGTAGGCCTTTCATGCTTTTCAAGATTATTATCCATAAATACCACATTATTATCCCTTAATACCACACTATTATCAATGTAACTAGATCCCAAAACCATTCCCTAAGCTACTTATCCTCCCTTGAGTATTCGTCTAGTCTTATCCTCTTTCCATTCCTCCTTTCTTGTCTTAAATTCCTTTTGGATAGTCAACTATACTATGTTGAATGGTTGACCTAGTACAGTTTAGGGGTATTATTTACTTTATTATCTTGTTATCCCTTTAATCGACTTAGCTCAGACTTAGTCAATTATCCCTAAAAACACACTGGGTTGACTAGGTTGACCCTATATAGTTAATATTCATGGAAGCATTTAAGGTAAGATCCACGTATATATAAAAGATCATTTTGGTCATTATTGATATGTGAAATAAAGAGCTATTATTCACTCATGATATATTATCTTCTACCATTCTACTTGAGAAGACTTATCTTAGGTTTCTTATTTGGATAATCTAGTCTTGTGGATAAGTCTTGGATGCTTTGGCCTTTCTTAGTGATCCTTACAAGCCACACTAACCTCTTACAAATACCCCTTTGGCCAAGTGAGAGATTGAGTCACAATGGGTTCACATTAAAGTAGTTATATTATAACTTTATTCTCCTCTCTTTTGGTAGATAGAAGTAGCATAAGTGTTGGACCGAATAATACTATCTTTCATATTTTATGTATTAGGGTGTTACTCATACTTACTTTAATTGAATTTCCCTATACATGTTTTTATTATTATTTCTAACCCTCCACTTTGTGCCATAAGATTTGATATGCACTAGATTAGATTTTACTTTCTTTCTATTAGAATATAGTGAATGTTTTAAACCTTAGGACTCCATTAGAGTTATTATGTGATAATGTTAGACTATAGGCTTTGGAACCCTTTCTAGCATGATATGTTGTGACAAGTGGTACAAGTGATCCCCTAATTAGGTCTAACATATCCCCATATTGGTCATGCTCATACTTAACAAGTGTATCCCTAATCATAAGTGTAGGTATGATCTATCTTCTCCAAGCTAGGATTGATTTATAAACACGATGCATTTCTAATTGCATACACCTTGACTTGCCTTTATCTCTAGATGGTGGTCTACTATGTTTTTAATTTTGATCATGGAGGGTGCAAAGATTACTTTCAAAAAACCAAAGGATACAAAACTAAAGATCAAAAACAAATAAATGTAAGAAATCCAAGATAATTGATGCTATGTGGATGAGATGTACTTGAAGATTTGACAAGCTGGGGTGATAAATGTTAGGTTAGGACCAAATGACCAAGTCAAGTTTTTTAGAGTAAACTGAGTAACTAAAAAATCCAAGGCTACTAAATATCAAAAAACTCAAATAACTAAACCTTAAGTAAGAAAAGAAAACTCACTGAATAAAACCAAAGATACTTGTCAAAACATGGTAATCAAACATTAATGCAAAAGTAGTAACAATCCTTAAATAGAGATGGATAAGAAAAAATGGTAAAACAACATTTAGAGTATAGTAGTAACAATACTTACTCACACATCAATGGAAAAAGTGTGTAAAAAATGAAAATCAACATTGGTGAGTGAGAAGTAACAAGCCAACCTTATTCAATAATGGAAAATGAACATGAAAGTATAAATGGACTCAAGTGTCCAAAAAAAATATGATGTAATAATGGAAAATTGTAAAAGAAACCATAACAATTCTAGAGATGTAGAGTCATGGTATAAATAAAATAATCCATAGTCACTCAAGCACTTTTTTTTAATTCTTAAAGAGAGATAAAACTAAAATAAAGTAGTGCTAGCATGTTTTTAAGATGTGAAGAAGAGGGAAGTATGGAAGATGGAAAACATATTTAGAATCACACTTGCCCATCAAGGGTAGAAATGAAATCGGTGGAGGGGATAATGAAGGAAAAAGTAAGGTAGATAAATTCTTTATCAAAGTCAAGACATTCAAATTAGGTTTGTTAAAACAAGAGGAATTTCAACATTAACTACTTTGAAGAAATTATCCTAACCACACAAGTCTTAGGTCAATAAATAAAGTTTGTAAATCATCCCATCAAGGTTATATGCATGAAAAGTAAAATAACCTACCTTCCCATAACGTGTTCCCCATTCCTCAAGACCCATTACAAAGCCATCATTATACTATGAATATTAGGTACTTGCATGAAAAATTAGGTAGCTCTATAGAGTTTTTTAAATTCTCCTATTCCAATCTACTGGCCTATCACACCCCAATGGATCGTGACTCTATCATGAGGCCAAATATGGAGTTTGAGATTTGATTATAAAGAGGAGATATGCTTTTAATCACATCTATTAGTGTGATTTTGACTTTTGATTTTTTATATTACCTTCTTGTATCATTTCCTTTTGTTTCAAATGATTTAGATTTTAATTTTTTTGATGGATTTTTCTATTCCTCCTCCATATAGATTTAAAAAAAACTAGCCATTGGGTATTAAAGATGACTATCATCTAAAGACTTTAGACTTGGTTACTAATAAAGATAACTCCAAGAACATGGTGTCTAAGAGTCTTGTTAATTCAATTGAAATAAAAGTGTTATCTTGACTTTGACCTTGGTTTATCCATAGTAGAATAAAAGGAAAGGAAATCAATAGGAGTGAGAACAAGTATCAAAAGATGCAAAATTTGTAAAAGCTAAAGTTGAGAACAAGTATCAAAAACTCTAAACCATTACTAAACATTATAGAAAAGGAACACTGCATTAATTAAAGATGATGATTCTATGAGAAATTCATGGTCCTATCTAAGGTCTTACATTTTAACTCATAAAAGAGAAACCTAATGGGGTGCACAAAACATGGAAAAAATAGAGTAATAAAGATGGTATTCATGAGGAAGGTCAAGTCTTATCCATGGTCTTACATTGCAACTCATAAAGGAAAAACCCAAGGGCTGAAAAAATCATTAGAAAATAAGGAAATTGATGAGAAAAAAAGGAAATCATGAGGAATGTTGGGTCCTATCCACTATTTTACAATGTAATTCATGAGAAAAGGAGAAAACCAAAGGACCAAAAAGAAGGAACTAAGGTTTGTGAAAAGAGAGACTATTGTAAAGGGTGAGATGTGTAAGTATATTTTTTAAAAAAATGTTAAAAGGATATCATATATAAATTATTATAATAAGGTAAATATCTCTGAAAAATAATTCTTTAAAAATTGTGCATTGGTGGGCTCTTTGAAAATATGGCCTTCATTAGTGTGAAGGTGATAGGTGCTTGAACCAAGGATGTCTTTGGATATATAAGGTCCCAACCATTTTTGAGTGTATTTACTTTATTTGTCATGAGTATAGTCTAGTTTAAGAATAATATCACCAAAATTAAAAGTGTGAACTTAACTCTTTTATTATGTTGTTTGGAAAAATGGGCCTTGTATTGGTGATTCTATTGTAGGGAAGAAAGATGGTTTTCATCAAGAATATCAAGAGCTTGAAGGCAAGATTCATACAATTATTCATTGGGTATGATACCATGAAGATATTTATAAAGAGAGGGAAGCTCAAATTCTAATGGGAGAATAGATTCAGAACCATAGACTAGTAAAAATGGTGTTTCCCCAGTGGTAGTGTGTATGCTAGTAGAATAGGCCCAAAGAGTGGGATATAGATGAAGATGGTAATCCATGTGATTTTAAAAAATTGTATTTTGGATAATTTTATTAATAAGTTTTTTAGTGGCCTCGGCTTGGCCATTACATTGAGGATGGTATGGTGTGGAAAATTTGAGAATGATTTTAAATTTAATATAGAGTTGTTTGACATCTTTATTTTTAAAATTACCACCATTATAAAAAATGAGATTATGAGGAATGCCAAAATGATAAATAAATTGGTTGAAGATGAATTTAGAAATGGTTGTGTAAGTGACATTGATTAGGTGCATATACTTATTCTGTTTAGTAAAATACTCTGTAGTTGTGATGATAAAGGCATGCCCATCTTGGTATCTAGGTAGTTTACCTATGGCATTTAATCCCCATATTAAAAATGGCTAGGTAGACTCTAAAATTTAGAGATTAGATAGAGGTAAATTAATTAGATCATCATGAAGTTGGTGGGGAATAAATTTTTTAGCAAAATTGATGGCTTTATTTTTAAGAGTGGACCAAAATTATCCCATGCATAAGCATTTGCAAGCTATAGTGTGTCCACTATAATGGTCATCGAAAATGCCCCTTATGCTTGATCAAGGAGTGGATAAACCTATTATTTTATAACATAATGTAGGGTACCTTAAGAATTTTAATAATAGAGGATGTTATATCAAAAGACATATTTGAAATCTTGTTTGTGAATCTAAGTCTTTTAATAAGAATCAGTGTTTGGAGGATAAGTTTGGTATTCAAGTAATTGAATGATGTATTTGTACCATAGGATTTTGTGAATAATAGCATCCTCAATGTTGTAGATAACTAAATATTGTGGTTGAATGTAAGCTGGGGACTTTATTATTTAGATAAGAAAGGTAGGATCAAAAAGAATTTTATGTAGATAAAAAAGCGATGCTAAAGAAGAAAGTGAAATAACAATATAATTTTGGTCTTGGGGGATAGGCTCGATGGTAAAATAAATTATGTTTTTGGCATGGGTAGTGTCTATTTGATTATAAGTAATGATATTTTCACTTTTTCATTGATAATCACCTCTAACCTAGTGGTAAATGAGTTAAGAGTCATCCAAAGTTTGCAGATATGTAATGTCTAAATGAAGTGTTGATCTCATGCCTAGGATTAAGGCTTTGTATTCTAACATATTATTAGTGACATTGAATGTAAGGTGAAATTACAAATTATAATTTTACCAATATCTAGTGAGGATACAACCTGACCCATCTCCTTCAAGGCACTTAGCATCATCAAAATGAAGGGTCCATGTATCTTCATGGAAATAAACATTATATTTTGGGAAGTTATTCAATGACTAATTTTGATTTAGTATTAATGGGGAGGGTAGATAAATATTTAATATTATTTGCTTTAAGATTAGTAGTGAAATTATGGAATTAATCTTTAATATATATGGCTTGATTAAGACCTTTAATATAGAGAATATTATCATTAGGAAGACTATATTTAAGGTGATCAGTAGCTGGTACAAGAGTTATTATGAGTTGATCAGTAATGATTTGTCCTTTGACATCTTTTTGCATAATAATTTGGAGATTAAATTACATAAGGACCATCCACTTGCCAATTTTTTCCCTAAGAAGAAAAGCTTTGGATAAGAAGTGACTGAGTGGATCAGAGTGAACAATAATGTAAGTGGTTTGATAATGCATATAATGTCAGATCTTTTCATTTACAAAATATATGTCAAGGAAATCATGTTATACTTTTGTATAATGTTTTTCATAGTCAATAAGGCCTTGACAAATATAATAAATGGCATATTATCTTCTAGTATCATCTTGTTGGGAAAGCTTTGCCCCAATTGATATGATTGTGGAAGAAGTATATAAGATTAAGGGATGATTTTTATAAGGTGAACAAAGAGTGGGTGTATGAAGTAAAGATTATTTCATATTGTTGAATGCTTTCTAACAAGGATTCATTCATTCAAGATAATTACCTTTCTTTAAAAGGTAATTAATGGAGTATATGTGGTAAGCCAATTCGGGGATGAATCATATTATTTCCCCAAGTTCTCTAAGGTAAGTGTAAATGTCAAGGATGAAATGAGGTATAGTTATGTTTACAATAGTGTTGATCTTAGTGGGATCAACACCAATACTACAAAGAGAGACTAAGAATCCTAATAATTTACTAGATGTCATGCTAAAAACACATTTTTAGGGATATATTTGATGAGGCAATCAAAAATAATAGCAAGATCAGAAAGATGAGTCTTACAGACTTTAGACTTGGAAATGAGGTCATTGACATAGGTTTCCATAATCTTATAGATAAGGTCATGGAAAATGTGGGTCATTTCATGTTGATAGGTAGCTCTAACATTTTTTAGGCTTAAGAAATTTTAACTTTATAATAGGCATCCCATTCCATAATGAAAGTTGTCTTATGTTGATATTTGAGGGAAATGTGAATTTTATTAGAGCCTGAGAAACCATCTTTAAGGGATAAGATATCATAACTAGAAATGGAATTGATGATGGCATATTGGGAAGTTAAAGGGAATTTTTCCTTTGGAAAAACAAGATTGAGGTTATGAAAATCAATACAAATGTAAATGACCATGGTGAATTTTTTTGAATGGGAATAATATTAAAAATATATTATGAATAGTCCATAGGCTTGATAAATTTAACATCAAAAAGTTTAATGATTTCTTTATGGTATAATTTAAAAACTTCTAATGAAAAAATTTGTTTCTTTTATCACACGATTTTGCCATCAGAGTAGGTGATGATATTATGCACATTGATGATAGGATCAATATCGAGCATGTGTTCATAGGACCAATTAAAAGTCTCATGATATTTATCAAAGAAGATGTTAAATTTATCATGCTTGATTGGTGTAATTTAATGAAATATTATTATTCATCAAGGGCATGATGGGGTATCTATTGGAAATATTATCATTAATGTCAAAGGTCTAGCATTATTGGTGATAAAGACCCCATAGCATTTAATGGTGTTTTTAATATTCATATCTTGGCTAATGTGTGTTGATATTTATTTAATATTAACAAATATATATTTGGTTGCATAAAAGTCAAAAGAGTGCCCATGGAGAAGTCAAAGAGTCATGGGGTAAAAACAAAAGAGGAATGGGATGCATTTTCCCATGAAGAGTCATTTTGAGGAATTCCAAGAGTCACAAAGTGAAGGCAAAAGAGGGTATGGCACATTTATCCATGAATAGTCATCTTAAGGAATTTGAAAGGTCATGAAGACAAAGACAAAAAGGGAAAGGATGAATTTTCTCATGAAGGGTCACCATGTGACTTTTCAAATGAAAGGATATGAAGGCTCATGCAAGTTTGGTGTCATTTTCCTTGAGGATTGAAGGGACACAGAGGGTTAATGCCAAAGTTCATTTGGAAATCTATAAATAAAGGCTTGAGAAGCCATTTTTAATATACAAGAGAGTTCATGGTTTTGTAATTGTTTTATATAAGAAAAAAGGAGAGAAAAGCAAGAGATATTGTATATTTATATCATTTGTTTAGTAAAAAACATTGAGAGATAGTTGTGTTTTATACAAAAAAGGGGTTGGTACTCTTATGGATTAGTGCTTACAAATATTTACAAGGGGTTAGTGCTCTTGTGAGTTGGTGATCATAAATAGTTGTTATGTTGGTGCTCAACAAAGGGCTTGGTACTCTTGTAAGTTGGTGTTTGTGAACTTTGTAATTTGAGTTGGTACTCATTCATATACTTGAGATTGTTCTTCTTAGTTTTACCACTTTGGGTTTCCATGTAAAAATCTACTCTCTCTCTCTCTCTCTCTCTCTCTCTCTCTCTCTCTCTCTCTCTCTCTCTCTCTCTCTCTCTCTCTCTCTCTCTCTCTCTCTCTCTCTCTCTCTCTCTCTCTCTCTCTCTTGTGTGGTGTATATTGCTTTCAGTTTTATTACATATCTTGAATGAATGGTTAAGTGGAATTTGATTAAGTAAAATATTTATAAGATATATGATATACTGATTTACCCCCCCTCTAATTATATCATGTGCTTAATAATTGGTATCAGAGTAGGTTCCTTTTGAAAAGTTTTATAGATTAAAGATAGATCAGGGAAAGCACAATGGATGGATCACATGAAGGTTTTTATATAAATAAGGCACCTTTGTTTGATGAGACAAATTATGATTTTTGGAGCATAAGGATGAGGAATTACTTGATGGCCCTTGGATTTGACATTTAACAAGCAGTGGTGGAGGAATATGAAGAGCCACAAACACTTGTAACTACTCCAGTAGAAAAGAAGGAAAGTGAAAATAATGTTAAAGATTTAAATGATATTTTATGTGTTTTATGTGAATCAAAATTTGTTAGAGTTATGTAATGTAAATCTACTCATGAAACTTGGGTAAAGCTTTAGAATATTTACAAAGGTGATGGAAAGATTTAGCAAGCTAAGCTCCAGACTTTCAAAAGATAGTTTGAGAGTTTGAAGATGGAAGAGGAATAAAATATAGTGAATTTATCTTTTGTAGTTTGATCAAATAGTTAATCATATTCAAGGTCTTGGAGAAAAGTTAGAATAATCAACCGTGGTACAAAAAGTTTTGAGATTTCTACCATTGAGATATGATGCCAAAGTTTTGGCAATTAAAGAGATGAAGAATTTATCCAAGATAAAGATGGATGAGCTACATGGTATTCATACAACATATGAGATGTATACCAAACAAGAGAAACCTTCAAAAAGAGAAGTTACTTTTAAGACATCAAAGAAAGAGAAGACTAAGATTCAAGAATCAAGTGATAGTTCTAGCAATGATGAATATGACAATAGAGCTCTATTCATTTGCAAGTCAAAAAAGGGCATAGGTAAATATCAAGGAAAATTACCTTTTAAATGTTTTAATTGTGGAAATATTGGACATTTTGTAGCTAAGTGCCTAGATAAGGGTAATGGTGATAATGAAGAAAGAAAGTCTACATACAAGAAGAATTTCAAAGGAAAATTCAAGAAGGGATTAGAGAAGAAGAGTTTATATTCTAAAGATTCCAGCTCAACCGAAGATAGTGGATTCAATGATTCAAAAGAAAAAGAGATTATATTCATGGCCATACATGAATATGCCTCCACAATAAAAATTACATATGATCAAGAATAAGAACAAGATGAAGTCGAAGTGAATCTAGAAGGAGAACTAATTTGTGCCTTAGAAGAATTAAAATATCTTCAGAAGAAAAATCAAAGATTGAAGATCTAGATTGAGAAAAATGAAAAAGAGTCAAAAAATAATTGAAGATCTACAAGCACACATTGAAGAAGCCAAAAATACTAAAGAAGATCAAACAACTCAGTTACAAAAAGTAAGTGAAGAATGTGAAAGGTATATTATTGAAATTTCTTCTTTAAAAGTAGATCTTGAGAAAACAAATAAAGAAATCAATGATAGAGCAACCAATGATTCAAAATTTAAGAATAACACTAATATGTTGAATAAGATATTAAAAATTCAAATATCAATGTTAGATAAGATAGGTATCAGATTTGAAAAAGAGAAAGGGGAGGCCACTACTTTCACAGACAAGGTTAACATAGAAAAATGAAAGAGCTATGTTGAAGCTCTTACAAAAGAGGAAATAAAAAGGGAAGAAGTTAAGAATATAGAGGAAATCTCAAACAAAGAAGGCTAGAAGAAATAGAGCTAAAAAAGACAATCAAGTTAGACATACATAAATAAGTCCTATTTTTATGGTTACTATTTTTATTGTAATGGATATGGTCATAAGAAAATAAAATGTTAGAAAAGGGCTAACAATTTCAGAAACAAAGAGAAGGAAACTCATGCAAAGACAAGCATAAGCCACAACTCTTTTGCTCCTCTATCAAACTTTAATGAAGAGGATATAATATGTTACAAGTGCAACAAATTTAGACACATAGCCTAGTACTGTAAAAGCGTGTTCAAGTCAATCAAGAAAGACCATAGTTTTAAGGCTCTATTCATCAAGAAGAAAGTTCAGACAGGTTCATGGTAGAAGAAACAACTTGAAAAGTCTATGTTGATCTAGCTAGGTTTCATGCAATAAATGAAGAAAATCCATGGTTCATTAATAGCGGATATTTGAGGCACATGATAAGAGACAAGAGCAAGTTCATAACCTTGAAGAATATCAATGGTGGCACAGTGAAATTTGGAGACAATACTACTACCAAAATTATTGAAAAAGGTACACTAAGTTTTAATAATGGTAGAACTAAAATTGAAAATGTTCTATATGTAGGTATTAAGCATAATCTTTTGAGTGTAAATCAAATGTGTGACCATGGACACACACTAAAGTTTTATGTAGAAGGTTGTGAAATTAGGAGAAAAATTTTAGATGTGTTGGTTGTAGATGCTCAAATAACAAGAAATAGTTTGTGTATGTGATCAAACATCAAAGGTAAAATATTTTATTTAAGTCAGATTGAAAAAAGTTGTGTAGATACTTAAAATTGGCCATTGATAACCTCAAATTAGGCTTTTGGCCAATTTCCACCCAAAATGCACAATTTGGCCTAAAAACACTAAAACATTTTAAATGATGTAAAACTAACATATTCAAGTTCCAATTTTGGCTAAAGTATCCCTAAATGTGGCAATACAATTTATGGGCTAACTAACTTTGATCAGATCATTTCGAGTCAAAATGCCAATTTTGTACCTAGGTACTTTGGATTGCTATTTCCTATCAAATATCTTACATGAGACACATGCCTTTTTTATTTTTTTGGCAACATCTTAAATGATAATATGGTTCCACTGAATCTGAGAGTGACTTCTAATTCCAATCCAATCAAATTTTGGACCAATAACAAGGCATTCTAATCAATTTGAGTAATTTGTGCACAAAGTGCTTAATCATGCTTAAGAGCTAATTAACCCAAATCAAGACATAATTAATTCCATGGAAACTTGTTGAAAACTTATTTTTTGAAATGAATATTGAACATCTACATCATCAAGTGACCTCATTTCTTGGGAAGACATTCCTAGGCCATAAATTCCATAAATATCAAGATTCATGCCCTCCATGCCTCATCAATGCCTTCCATGATGCCCTCCATGCCTCTTAATTTCCTCATTTTCTAATGTCATGATGAGGATAATTAAAAACTTAATTTCAAAATTTAAATTAATCCTCAACCACACATCTCAATCTCAGGATGGACAATTCAGGTTGATTATAGACATTTGTAAAAATGTATAAATAAGAGGCCTTACTGCATCATTTCTAAGCTATTTTGGTACAAAGTTATAATTAAAAAATATCCTCAAGAATATATTTCAATTACTTTTACCATGAAAAATTGATTCCAAGCCAAGCCAAGCCAAGCCACAAGCCAAAGGTGCCAAGGAGAGATGGAGGTAGCCAAGCTTCCATTGCCAAGGACTTCATGAGCACAAGTCAAGAAAGCCACTATAACAAGCATTTTGGAGCATCCAAGAAAGGTAAAAGAGGGTTTATTTTGAATTTTAGTATGTATTTTATTCATGTTTGTTAACTAAGCTCTCCCTAGTGTCTAGGCCTAGATATGTTATACTAGTTAGTGTGTTTCTTTCATTTTAGAACTAACACCATAATAACCATCCTCTCTTGAGTCAAATTTATAGATCACATAATGGCACACCTGGTGGGACTAGATGCATCCCACACATGAAAAATATCATTTTTTAGCTTTAAAATATTCATTTGGATCCTTAAAACTCTTCAAAAAAAAAATTCTAACATTATTCTGTCATTTTTATTTGCCATAGTTTTACACAATAACCGACGTCAACAAGTAATACTGGCATTAGTTGCATATCTTAATCGATGTTGATTAACAAAATTGGCATCAATTATATACCTATCATCAATCACATTGATATAACTGATGTCTGTTAGTAATTGACATCGGTTAGAAAATCTAACCATCATCAATTATATAAAACGACATCGATCGCTATGTTTTTCTTAAAACACAAACCCGAGAGCTCTTTTTCTAAAGTTTATTATTTAAAACCAAAAAGAGATTCAAAGCTAAAGGACATGATAATATTTTTTCTATAGGACCAAGCTTGGAATTTGCTAAAAACATGTTTTAAATCACCTTTTGCATGTTTAAAATTTAATTAGAAACTTTGTTTTGGTGTTTAATGAAAAACTCTAGATGCTTAGATGAGTGTTTTCAAAGTTCACAATCTTAAGACCAAGGGGTCAAATGAACACCACCAAATCTTTCATTTAGACTTAAAATTTAACCCACTTGTCAATTCTTGCTTGCAATAGTTATTTATATTAATTTTTTTTTGGTAAAAAGAGGGATGTTGCATGTATGCTCTTCTATTTTTCCCCTTTAGGGAACCCTTGGAATCAAAAGTGCCATTCCTATTACAAGTATCCTAGTCTAAGGCTTAGAAAGAAAGTCATCTAAAGGACTCCCAAAAAACTCATCAAAGTTTGGGTGACCTTGAAAATGACCCTAAAGTCTTTCTAATTTTATGCTTTCTCATTTGACATGAAAGTCATTATGTAATTGATTCCCCTAGATCATTCAGAAACTTGTTAGATCTTAGACAAATCCCCACTTTTCATGGAAGCATTGTTAGTGTAAGGTGCACTTCAAGGTCCATGTCATAGTACTATTATTTGAGAGAAGGGGGTATAAAAACACTATTATATAATGTGCATTTACTTTGGATGAACACTTAAAATCCTCTCAAATGATGTATATTGATGGATTCAAAAAATATGAAGCAACATTATCATTTTAGAATCTAAGAGAAATTAATTAGTTGGTTTTGTCTTAGATTAAAGTCTTGTTTGAAGTCAAAACTTGGTGTAAATAAACAATCCAAACCAAACACATAGTCCAAATTTTCCTTGGAATAAAAAGGCATTATGTTGCCCATGTGAGATCATTAATTTACCTTATTCAAAATTTCATCAAAATCTTGAGAGTCATATCATCCACTTTGGGATAGTTATGCTACCCAATTGAGTCTAGACCTTTACCAAAGTTGTTTTAAGTCCTTCACTTATAATCTAAATTAGGAATCGCACCTTTATAAGTTCATAAGGTTGATGTGTTAAGTGGGTTCACCATTTACACTAAACTTGAGGGAACTTAGGTTTAATTTCCAATTTGAGTTGAAGGTTGTTTAAGATTCATAATCATTATCACCATTTGATAGTCTTAAGCCATTTTGTGCTAAAAACTTTCACTTTGAGTCTATACACCACAACATTTTGAGTCAAGAAGAGTAGTGTTATGCTATCAAAATCATGAGAAAATGTTTTTGCCTTAAAGAGTTTTTGAAACAAACCTTTTTGTCACACTTTTTGGGTAGTATAACATCATTATGCTAACCAAAATATTACAAATATTGTTTCATAGACCCTCTTACGTAGAGTTTTAAATTTGGTCCTATGGTTTCAGACCAATCCAAGTGTACTTTTGTGATGTTTTGTCTAAAATAGTTATAATGTTCACTTTTGTCTTGCTTATTTATCAAAAGAACTAGGTTTTATAACATATTTTGGTGAGAAAATAAAATATTTATAAAGTGCATTTTGTTTCATACCTTATACCTAGTTGATCATGTTCATGTCCAAAAATCAAACACCTAATGTTTGCTAGAAGTGTTTCAATTCCGTTATATTAAAACTTTCATCTATTTCAAAGTCTAACTTTTGATGTTGTTTGGCCAATAGTCCTAGCACATGCCATATTTGAGCCTAAATTTTGATGCCACATTTGGCAAAAGGGCCTAACAACTTTTAAATTCTTAGATTAGATTGATTTGAAATACTTTGACCTTAGAGTTTGGCATTTTGATTTTTGATCCATTTACTTGCTTATCTTTATGTGAATAGTGAAACATTATATACTTCATGCTAACTTGTATCTTCATAAATATTTGCATAAACCTTTTGATCCTTTTGAAAAATCTAGACTAAGTTGGAACATCATCTATTTTAGATTCTATCCTTTTTAGAGTTTGTAGAACTCTTTGACCTTTTATCATAAAACATTGACTATGGATCTAATCATGTATTCCTACACTCGTAGTAGACTCAGGTAAATTTAGGGATTAGTAATGTAGTTGCATAGGAATAAATGGTGTAAGACCCCTATGCAAATAATATTGCTTATGAGATAGATTCTTATCACTCTTATAATACTCAATCAGGGGCACAAAGCCAAGATTTATTAGCTAACTATCTAGTTAACACACCACCTTATTCAGAACAAGTCCAAGAATAAATCACATAATACCTAGCTACAATACCCACAATGGATGAGCCAGTACTTCAACAGTCATATTCTACTAATACACCTTCCATGTATGATCCATTTTTATTTGAGTGACATTTGTTAGAGAACAAAGATGAGATTCTAGTTAGAGCCATAGAGGTAGGGGCTAAGTTTCTAGTAGACTTTCCTCATGAAATTTTACCAAGTCTAGTAAGAATGCCCCACAATATCATTTATGATCAAAAATCTTCTTCTAGCAATCCTATGGCTCTAGTCCAAACAACGTACTAAGCTCCTAATATATCTAATCAAGGTAAAAACATCATGCAAGATCATTTTAACTCAATATAGATAGCATATCAAACCTACCTAAATCTAGCACATGATTTGAATTAGATGAACATGGTAAGTAAACCTCTTATTGACCTAGTTCCTTTAATAGGAGTATTGATAGAGTTAACTAGATAAGATAATCTAAGTTTTGACCTATTTGTATAAATGGATTTGATAGATAACTTGATGCATATTCCCATCATTAAAGAAACATCTTCAGCCTCTACACAAAATAGTGAACCAAATGTAGTGGATAATGTGCAAACAATGTCCAATCCTGATCAAAGTGGTATTAACGTACAAACAACTAGCCAACAACATGTGCTTGTAGTTCATCCCATGAGTGGATCATCATACCAGGTAATAGGATTTCCTATACCCAAACATCAACTAATTGCTTCCTCAAGTATACAACCTATGGGATTATGTAATCAAATAATGGCCAATGTCACACTTTAATGATAGAATGTGATGAATCCTACTCCTCCTCAATAAGTAATGTGTAGTATTCCACAATAGTAGACATAATCTAATGTGTTAACATAATAGAGGATAAATACATTGCCACCTCAATCAAGGGAAATAAATGTTCCACCTCATCAGGTAATGACAAACATACATCTTTAGTCATAGACTAATATGCCAATCCAAAACCAATTAATGACTAGTCAATAACATGCAAATATTGGTCAGCGATAGATGCCAAATCTACAACTTGATTTCACTTCCTCATAGGGATTCATGCATCAAGGAGATTCTCATGTTTCTCAAGTACCTACTAGACAACTTTTGGTTCAAAATATGCCACAAATTTAGAGACAGGGTCTTAGACCACAAGTCCTTACTCAATAGCAAGGTTTGATTAGTTGATAGCATGTCCCTTTTTAACCATAGTAGGCACAGTATAGTTATATCCCTCCATCCCAACCATAAAATCTTCCAATTCAAGCCTTTATCACCAACCCAAACCAAAATATCATGCAACTAATTATGAAATTTCAAGTACATCCTAATACACATATGTGTATTCTTGGTCCATTCCCCAACCAAACCAATGTACTCTAATAGATGTCTCCATCATACCCTAGTCAAAGTGTCCCACTTGTGACCTCCAAACCATCTATCCAAACCAATATTTTCCCTCAAACCAATGTTTCTTCTAGTTTCCTATCCTAATAATTGTAATAGATGAAGGATGTAATTGTTGTCATTCAAGCTGGTAAATAGATTATAAAGTTCAAATTAGATTATGTGTGTTCCTACCCATTCAACATGGAGTATGTGTAGATACCATTTCCTCAAGGATATGAACCACTAAAATTTGACAAATACAAAGGGAAAGGTGACCCTAAGGCTCATTTGATAGAATTCTTTGTCGCATGTCAACTAGTGGCATATAATGACATTTACCTTTTGTTGTTGTTTCCAAGGAGCTTGGCTGAACAAGCCTTGGAGTGGTTTTTAAAGTTTCCTAAAAATTCAATAACATATTTTGATAATATTTTCAATAAGTTTGTGTAAAAAATTTCCTATAATCTCAAGCATGAGATTTCATTAGTGGACTTAATGCAAGCAAAGCAAAAATCTGGTGAGAGATTTGTATGTTATTTATAACAATGGAGAGTCCTTACAAGTCATTTCACCCATAGTTTACCAGATAAACAATTAACTATTGTGTTTACCAAAAATTTGCATAGTGAGATAGCTTATCATTTGGAACTACAATGTGCACATACTTTCAAAAAAATCATTGATAAAGGTTTTTTGATCGAGCAAGCGATCATCAATAAAAGATTTATCAAGATTAATTTAACTAATCAAAATTAAGGTACCAATTAGGGAAATGACCAACATCAACATCCCATTTAATCACTAGTATCACAATTAGTATAGGTCAATAACCATAAAAGATCAAAGTAATTCAACTATAATAAGAATGTTGTGGGAAATGGAGTAACTAAATCCCATTATGTCTAAATAGTGCAAACATCATCTAAACTACCTTTTTAGCTTAATCTTACCTAGAAGCCTCTCCAACCAATAACATAAGCACAATAATGAATACATGTACAACAAATACAATAGCCATTACCATTACAAACCCTTCCTCCTAGGAGAACCATGCCTGCACATCATGTTTTTAGTGACCTCAAAAAGCCTATTGAGTCTGTATTTCATAAGCTTGTTACCACTAATCTGATTAGTTGGCCTATACTAAAGAATTATCCACAAGGCATTCCTTATCCTAATTGGTATTGTGAAAATGAATTATGTGACTATCATTAGGTCAACAGGCATAATATATGAAGATGTATCCAAATCAAGCATTTAATTGAGAATATGTTGGAAAATGGGGAGATAACATTGGATAAAGGTGTTTTCACTTCCAATAAAACTCTTAAGATTTTTCAAAACCCCTTTCCTCAACATAATTATTAGTTGTAAAATAATCAACAACATCAACAACAATAATCAGTGTAACAATAAAATCAACAGTATCAAAATCAAAGGCCGAACCAACAAAATCAACAAAACCCATAATGACAAAATAATGGATAAAACCAAGGTCAGAATGGTAACAACTAACAAACATACCATGTAGTTTCACATGACTATAACAATGTTATAAGTCATATTGTAGGGGTTAGCATTAATACCATTTCCATTAATTCTAAACCAAGCACTAATCAGCCTAGACCATTGTTAAACAATAACATTCAGCTAAATTATATGGGTAATCCTTCTTTAACCTGAGAATGCATATAGGCAAACCAAAAAACTAGGACTTTCCCTTTTGAACCTTATATCGACAACTCATCCTTGCCATGTGGCCACGTGTGAGTGCACCGACAACTGAGACTTGTCCTATTTGGTCCCATACCATTCCCAACATTAGCTATCAATAATGGTCTAGTATTTAATCCCGATTGTGCAATCATAACTCAAAGGTCAAAATTTACTATCCCAAGCCCACAACCATTTTACACTTTGCCTATCATTCAACCAACTATTCAAGCTCAAAATAAACCATTCACAACTGACCAAGATAAGAAATTTGATATTATGAAACAATTATAAAAAACACCAGTACAAATTTCTATTTTATATTTATTATGAAAGTCAATGATCCACAAGAACATCTTGAATGAGTTTTTGACCCAATCCAATGTTTTTAGTGACATATCCCCTATTAAAATTTCAAGCTTTGGTTAGACACCTAGCTTCAGCCCAACAAGTCACATTCAACCAAAGCGATATGTCTTCTCTTAGCCCACTCCATAATAATCCATTATACATAAAATTTTATATAAGATGACATAAAGTGAAATGTGTCCTTATAGATAATGGATCCAGCCTCAACATAGTGTCTCTAAAGCTCACCAAGCTTCTTAGGTACATAATAGCAGATCTCTAGCCATAAACAATAACTATCAAAGCCTATGATAATCAAGAATGAGAATTACAAGGTACCATTAGTTTGCTAGTTATCATTGGGCCTTTGACCTGTGATACACTTTTTCATATTCTTGATCTTGAGTTATCATACAATATGATTCTAGGCAGGCCTTGGTTACATGAGATTCATGTAGTCTCGTCAACACTTCACCAATGTATCAAGTTTTCCCACTCAGGGATGGAAGTGAATATTCTAAGAGATTTACACCCATATGAACACTGCAAACATCTTAAATCTAAATTTTAAATATATAATTATTAGTATGACATGAATCCAAGTTCTAATCAGGATAAAGGAAAGGCTATACTTATTGATCCTTCACCAAATAATTGCATAGATCATAATGCCTTAGATTCTCTTTCCCACATGTCACCTCTTGAAACTTCTAATCATTTCACCATTTCAAATAATAGACCAAGAGAGTATGTAACCCATGATACATTTCATCTTTCCAATCTTCCTCAGAATCCAAAAACTTTTGGGCAACCTAAAGTCACCCCACATATGCATTGGTAACAAAAGAACAAAGATAAGGGACCTATCACATTTGTACTAGCATCTGACCTAGAACCCAACCCTCTTAAAGGGGATGAATCACAGTTATACAATGACAACCAAAATTATTGCTATAAAAATGCAAAGTATCCTATTCCCAATAAGATCATGGAATGTCACAATTATGAAGGAAGAGGCCTCAAATTGAATTAGCAAGGAACCATCAAGCCAATTTCCATGACTAAGTATGAAAGACCTTATGGAATTGGATTTAAACCACCTTTGGGTGACCCCACATATCTCATTTAAACTCTATCACCAATGACTAGTGATGATGATGCTGATAGTGAAATAGAATATGATCATTACCTCACCTTTGATGACCTAGCTAAAACCAACTTGTTTGATAACAATGCCATTTATACCCTTACCCTGGCCATTCATCACAACCCATTGCCATTATATTATCCCTAATTTATATATTGGGACCAAAAAAATCTAGTCTATCAATTTATGAGTTATAGAATGATGAGGCATTTTGTGACACTTTAGGCCTTAGAGACAATGTTTCATTGGGAGATCACAAATTAGGATTCTCAATCACATTGGATAATGTAACCTATTTTAGAGAGTGAGTGAACAACCTTAGCCAAAAAAAATAAGTAAAACATTGAGGTCCCAAAGTGAAAACCTCTTTAAGGTGATTTTTGACAAGGTAAAAAGTAAAGATAAAGGCCAGTCTAGTGGTGAAAACTTGCTTTAGGTGCCATTAGATGCGGGTGTTCATTCTTCTTCAAATTTAGACCAGGAGACCGCCAATGATGAACTTGCCTATGGATCATATTTTATCTTTGAGAAACAAGAAGTATTTTATTAAATTATTTAACAATTTTTGAATATTTTTGTCACATAGGCATATATCCTATTAAAGGACTCAGATTCATCATGCCTAGGAGAAGTTGAAGAGCAAGTCCTAGTGGTACCTATTAGTAAAAAGCCTGAAGGGATCAAAATTTGTACTAATTTTTGAGATATCAATAAATCTTGTCCTAAATATGATTTTCCCTTGCCTAATATCAACATGATCATTGACTCCATGGCCAGGTATGAAATGCTTTCACTCATGCATGGATTTTCAAGATACAACCAGATCAAAATAGCACTAGAAGACTAACATAAAACAATGTTCACCACTCCATGGGGAACATTTTGTTATCAGGTAATGCCATTTGGCCTTAATAATTTTGGAGCTACATATCAAAGGGCTATGACTATCATATTACATGATATGATGTATGATATTGTTGAAGACTATGTCGACATATTAGGAAAATCCAAAACCAGGGCTAACCATCTAGTAGTGTTGTGTAAAATATTTGAAAGATTATGAGAGTATAAAGTCAGACTCAATCCAAAGAAATGTGTGTTTAGTTTAACTTTAAGAAAATTACTTGGCTTCATCATGTCTTGTAGATGTATTGAAGTGAATCTGGCTAAGATCCATGTTATAACTGAGATGCCACCACTAACCAATTTAAAGAAACTCTGTAGTTTACAGGGTAAGATCCAATCAATCTGATGCTTCATTTCTCATTTATCAAACAAATGCCATCCATTTACACACCTTTTTAATAATGGATTTGAATTTCATTGGGATGATCATTTCCAAATAGCTTTTCAACAACTCAAAGACTATCTTACTAATCTAACTATTTTATTACCTCCTATGCCAGGAAGCCATTCTTGTTATACCTATCAGCTACCAACCATGCTCTAGGGGCACTCTTGTCTCAACATGATGACAATGGAAAGGATCATGTTGTGTACTACTCAAGTCATGCCTTGGTTACATATAAACATAATTATGCACCTATTAAAAAATATTGTATGGCCATGGTCTTCGTAGCTCAAAAATTGTGCCATTACATGTTGAATAATAAGACCATGGTCATTTTAAAAGTAGATCCGCTCAAGTATCTACTATCTAAAATATATTTTCAAGTTAGAATGGCTAAATGGATCATGCTTCTCAATGAGTTTGACATAGAATATTTCAATCAGAAGGCAATCAAGGGACAAGGTCTTATAGATCAACTTGTTGAAGCACCTCTCACAGACATAGCCACTCACGTTTCCATTTCCTGATGAATCCATAATGACCATCATTGACACACCCCTTGAGGGGTATCCTTGGAAGTTGTATTTTTATGGTTTATTTACTACACATGGATCAGGGGTAGGCCTATTATTTATTACACTATAGGGGATCTAATCCCTAAATCATTCAAAATCAACTTTCCTTATACAAACAACATGGCCGAGTATGAATCACTTGTTACAAGAATTTAACAAGCACTACATTGGAACATATCTCATCTTCAAGTTTATGGTGATTTTTAGTTAATCATCAATCAATTCAAGATCATTTTTAAACTAGCAATGACAAGTTAATTCCATATAAAGCCATGGTCAACACTATTAAGCAACAAATTGTCAATATTCAGTTTGAACACATACCAAGGGCTAGTAATAGAACTATAAATGTCATGGATACTATTACCTCTCTAATTTTACAAATAGATAAAGCTAGAGAGTATCAATTCTTCATCAAGAATTTGTCAGCACTAGCTCATGAACCTTCAACTATTACCATGATTTGTGATATTGTTGGTCCTAATTCTATTTGGTACTCAAACCTTTATAACTACCTTCATGACCAAGTTCTACCATCTAACCTATCTCAAAAATAAACCAAATCCTTCATTCATCATTTCACTCATTCTAATATACTTGGATCCACCCTTTACCATCATAGTTTTGATGGAACTTTGCTTCGTTGTTTAACTTTGGTAGAGTCTACACTAGAATTAGGAGAAGTTCATGAAGGAGTATGTAGTGCTCATTATAGTGGGGTAGTCCTATCCAAAAAAATCTAGTTTATGAGTTATTATTCACCCATAATAGATGTAGATGCCACTACATATGTAAATAAGTGTGACAAATGTCAATGGCATGCTAATCTGATTCATACCCTAGTAAAAATTGTAAAATTAATGTTGACACCATGGCCATTTTCTACATAGGGACTTCACGTCATTAGGAAGATTAACCCCACTTCATCTGACTACCATAAACATATCCTTACCACCACCGAGTAGTTCACTAAGTGGGTTGAAGCTATACTCCTCACTTATGTGATTGGAAAGCAAATTTCCAAATTTATTTTCAACCATCTCATTTGTCGCTAGGGTATCCCCTCTGATATTATATTTGATAATGAAGGATCATTCAAAAATAAGGATGTAGACCAACTATGTACTAAATATAACATCACATAATATTTTTCTATATCATATTATCCTCAAGGTAATGGCCAAGCTGAGGCATCTAAAAAAACTATTGTCAATATTCTCAAAAATATTTTCAATGATGTTGATCATGATTGACATTTATAGATATTGCCTACCCTTTGGGCATACTGTACCAATCATCATACTCCCATAGGATCCACTCCATACTCATTTATGGTATTAAAACCATCCTTTCCATTGAGGTCGAATTGCCTTCACCATGCATCTCTTTCAAGCATGTCCTAGATAATCATAACTATCGAGTATCTCACCTATAAGAGCTAGACCTACTTAATGAGAAATGCACAGTCGCACTCAATAATCTTCAAGCATATAAAAACTAATTCAAAGGCCACTATAATCTATGGGTTAAGTATAAAACATTTGAACTTGGTGATATTGTTATTAAAGAATACCACAACTGAGAAGAAACATAAAGGGAAATTCAAACCAAAATGGATAGGGCCTTTCATCATTACTACAGATTATGGATTAGGAGCATACAAGCTTGCCACACTAGATAGAGATAAACTTCCTGAGTTGATGAATATTATTCATCTCAAGTGGTATTATACTTGAGTGCTAAGGTGTATTGTCTATAGGAACCATTTTAGTTATTCCATTTTTTTACTATTCTTCTTTCTATAAATACCATCCTTATCCATCCTCTTTATTGTATGTAATTTCTACTTCTGACCTATCAGCCCAGTGTGTTCTAAATCCTATTCCATTTGACCTTAGTTTTTACCATTCATTATCAAGATATCTGATCAATTTCATCAGTTGGTTCAAGTACTTCAAACAAAGATCATATTTTGGAATAATGTGATAAAAGTATTGGTAGTTACATCCTTCATTTGTTATTCCTTTCTTACCATCAATCTTGCTACTAATTATAACCACCTTTGGGAAAATTAGTATCATTGATCTATGTTGTTGTGTCCTACTTATAACCACCTATGGATAAATTAGGTGCAACATTAAGCCTTAACATAACAAGTCACCACTTCATATATCATGCTATGCCATTTTACCAACTGTGCCTATTTTGTTTGAATTGACTGCTACGCTAGTCAAATTTCTCTACTATAAAGGTAGAACTCTAGTGACTTGAGATCCTACTCTTAGATTATGTAGGCAACACTCAATACTTGTTGAGGTCGGCTCAATCACCCTTTTCCCCATGCTCTCATCATTTTATGAGAAACTTAAGCCACACTCTCATAATTTTTCAAGAAACCTAAGTCATGCTCTCACCATTTTACGAGCAACTTAAGCCATGCTCTCACTATTTTATAAGCAACTAAGCCATGCTCTCACCATTTTGTGAGCAACCCAAGCCACAGTCTCATTATTTTGTGAGTTTGAACCATTTAGTGTCTCTTCATTCTTGATTGAGTTGAGATACTCCAAAATAATTTCAAAAACATTTGCAAAATCATTAGAAAAGAATAAAAACATTGACCACTTCTTTACCTTAAAGACTTTGGGAACCCTTACTAAGTTACAAGTAAATCACTTGTCACTTAGTTTCCCCATCCTTTTTGACCTTTTTTTCATGCACTTGCCATTTTGCAAGACCATTCCTATTCTTCTATCACATCTATTATGTTTGTTTTTCTTAGTTATCACATTCTTCCCATTCCCTAGAAGAACTACATTTAGCCTAACATTTTTTATTGGATATTACATCCATGGAGCTATGTAGGCAACATCCACTTGCCTAGTTAATATAGAGATATCTCGACTACCTCCTTCCTTTTCTTCTAATCCCCCATTTTTTTCATTTGTTAAGTTGTCACTTATTTTCTAGGGGCAATGCTCATATGGTTTCTATTACATTGTTTGTTTATTTATCTACTTTTTTTTTTCTTTCAACACTATTGACTTGATTCATTTTATGTGTGTTCATTAGTTGATTCCTTCCCCATACTTACACTTTAATTCATCCATATTCATATGTTTACACTATCATCATGGTTTCTATCATTGGTGCATTATTTTCTATTGAGTATTAGATTTTGGGAGTCAGTCCTTATACATATTTTGGCCAATTTCTCATGATGTTATATCATGATGCCTACTGACATGTGATACAAAAAACCTAAGCTTCAAAAATTCTATTCAATAATGGTGACATCTCTTGAACACCGACATCCCGATTCACTCCCAATAATATCCCAAATAGAATAATTAAACACAAAAAAATTTCAACCTTTATTAGTTCAAACAAGCATCTCCCTACTAGTAGGTTGTTCCAATTCATCATTACCATCTATGTTAATTTATCATCATCCTCATCAAATTTTATCATATTTTCCATAATCGAGGTCTAATGATTATAACCGCCTATGGGAAAATCATTACACACCATCCCACCTACATTTCTCAGTGATTATAACTACCTTTGGGTAAATCATTGTGTTGTCACCACTTTACTTTTTCTATCTATACAAGGACATGTTATCTTATTTATATGTCCTAACTGGGATAGCTTCATATTCTCAATGATTATAACCACCTTTGGGTAAATCATTATGTTATCATACCACGTTGCCATTATTGGGGTATAATGTTTATAACCACCTTTAGGAAAACCATTATGCATTGTCCCACTTGCATTCTCAATCATTTTGACTACTTTTTTAGTCTCATTGTGTTTTTCACCCCCATCATCTTTCCTTTCTTTGGTCCCCTCACTTCTCTTCTTTCTTTTCAAGGGACTATTTGTTGACTTACTTGTGCCAACCATTCCCTTGAGGGGGCATCATACAATTAGTTTATCATTATTGTAGTTGTAGGCATATAAGACCTTTTCATTATTTGAGAAGATGTTAATGTGCTTATATCTTGTAATGCCTTCCCAAATAGGGGCAAACTATAGACACCTAAAATAGGCCACTGATAACCTCCAATCAAGATTTTGGCTAATTTCCACCCAAAATGCACAATTTGGCCTAAAAATACTAAATAATATGAAATTGACATATTCAAGTGCCAATTTTGTCAAGGGTATCCCTAAATGGGGCAATGCAGTTTATGGGCTAGCTAACCTTGATCAGATCATTTCGAGTCAAAATACCAATTTTGCACCTAGGTGCTCTAGATTGCTCTTTCTTATCAAATCTCTCACACAAGATACATGCCTTCATTATTTTTTGCTGGTAACATCCTACATGGGAATATAGTTCCAACACATCTAATAGTAACTTCTAATTCTAATCCAGTCAAAATTTGGACTAATAACAAGGCATTCTAATCAATTTGAGTAATTTGTGCACAAAGTGCTTAATCATGATTAAGAGCTAATTAACCCAAAATAAGGCATAATTAATAATTCCATGGAAACTTGTTGAAAATGTATTTTTGGAAATGAATATTTAATATATGCATGATTAAGTGACCTCGTTTCTTGAGAAGACATCCCTAGGCCATAAATGTCACAAATATCAGGATGCATACCCTCCATGCCTCTTAATTTCCCCTTTTTATAATGTCATGATGAGGATAATTACAAACTTAATTCCAAAAATTGAATTAATCATGGACCACATATCTTAATCTCAAGATGGATGGTTCAAGTTGATTCTAGACATTTAAAAAAATCTATAAATAGGAGGCCTTACCATATCATTTCTAAGTTATTTTGGTGCAAATTTATAATGCACAAATATCTTCAAGAAGCTATTGTAATTATTGTTACTATGCCTAATTGATTCCAAGCCAAGCCAAGCCAAAGGTGCCAGGAGAAATGGAGGTAGCCAAGCTTTCATTTCCAAAGACTTCATGAGCACAATCTAAGCAAGCCAATATAACAAGCATTTTGGAGCATCCAAAGAAGATAAAAGAGGGTTTATTTTGCATTTTAGTTATATGTTTTATTCATATATGTTAACTAAGCTCTCCCTAGTGTCTAGGCCTAGAGATGTTATGTTAGTTAGTGTGTTTCTTTCATTTTATTTTCATTTTAGAACTAACACCATACTAACCATCCTCTCTTAAGTCAAATTCTTAGATCACAAGTTGGCTATGGCATAGGAAAATGGGTCACATAAATTTTGAAAATTTTGTCAACATCATCAAGAAGCAAGTAGTTAGAAATATTTCAAAGATTACAAAGCCATCCAACATGCTTTTTGAACCTTGTTAGCATGGGAAGCAAGCCAGAATGTGGTTCAAAATAAAAGAATACTCGACCACTCAGATGTTAGAGCCTATTCACACTAATTTGTGTGGACCTATAAAAACTCAAAAAACTCAAGGTGGGAAATATTTCATGTTGCTTATTGATGATTTTTCATGTATAACCTGGGTAATGTTTTTTTAAAAAATCAAAAGCTTTCAGACATTTCAAAGCATTAGTTGAGAATGAAATTGGTTTGAAGATTAAGTGCCTAAGATTAGATTGAGGAGAGAAAAATTTCAAATCATTTTATTGAGTATTGTGAAGACCATAGAATAAAAAGATATTATTCAGCAACCAGAACTCCATAGCAAAATGGAGTAGTTGAACAAAGAAACAAAATAGTTAAAGAGATGGTGAGGACAATGCTAAATGAATCTAAGATACCAGATAAATATTAGAGAGAGGTATTTGGTACAATAGTGCATATCTAGAATAGAGAATTATTGAGAGTCAACAGTGATAAGGATCTTTATGAGATATGGAAAGATAAACCAGCTATAATTGATTATTTTAGAGTTTTCGATAGTAGATGCTTCATAAAGAGAACTGATGAAAAATGGTGTAAGTTTGAATCTAGAGAAGATAAAGGTATATTTATTGGTTATTCTTGCAAAAGGAACTCTTATAAATGTTATAAAAAAATAACCAAGAAAATAGTTAAAAGTGTAAGTGTCAGGATAGAAGAAGATGGAGCACAAAGAATCAGTGATCCAATATACATTCCTAAAATCATTGAAGAGGAAGATTTTTAAGAATCAGATGAAGATGAGAAGGAGAAAAAGGACACCAAAACCCCATCTAAATATGTCCCAAAAAATCATAATGAAAGTGACATCATCGAGGACATAAATGAAGGAATTCGCACTAGAAGAATGATGGTAAGTGAATTTGAGCAAGTTAATTTCTCTTTGTTATCTAAAATTCAGCCTAGAACTTTTTCAGAAGATAGACATGATAAACATTGGGTTAAGGCAATGGATGAAGAATTAAATTAGATAGAAAATAATGATACTTTGGAATTAGTGCCTAGACCAAAAGATCACAATGTAATAGGAACAAAATTGGTTTACATAAATAAATTGAATGAAAATGGAAAAGTGACCACGAATAAAGCAAAATTAGTATGTAAAGGATATGCTCGGATTGAGGGAATAGATTTTGAAGAAAAATTTTCACCAGTAGCAAGACTAGAGGCTATTAGAATGTTTCTTGACTATATAGTGTTTAAAATTTTCAAAGTGTTTCAGATGGATGTCAAGTTTACTTTATTGAATGGGAATCTAGAAGATGAGGTCTACATTGAGTATCTAGAGGGATTTCTTCTCTTAAATGATAGTAGCCATGTATGTAGATTGAAGAAAGTATTGTATGGATTGAAATAAGCTCCTAGAGCTTGGTATGCAAGACTTGATAAATACCTGTAGGATCAAGGTTTGAAGAGAGGATTTGTTGATAGTAATCTATTTATCAAAATAGAATGTAAGCATCAATTTATTATTGTGGTATATGTTAATGGCATAATATTTGGAGTTAACATTGAAAAGATGACAAAAGAATTTTTTGACAATATGCAAAAAGAATTTGAGATGTCTATGCTTGGAGAATTGTCATTTTTCTTAGGGATGCAAATTTTTTAGTCAGGAATTTTCATATCTCAAAGTAAATATTCCAAAAAAATGTTGAAAAAGTTTGATTTTGAGGATTGTGCACCATTTGATACACCGATGGGTACAAGGAACAAGGTGAGTAAGGATGAAGATTCACCTATTACATATAAATCTTTGTATAGATCTATAACTGATAGTCTTTTATATTTGACATCATCAAGGCTAGACATTATGCATGTAATAGGCATCGTTTCAAGATATCAGACAACCCCAAAATAGTGTCATGTTTATTTAGTGAAGAGAATATTTAGATATATCATGGGGACATTGGATTATGGATTGGTGTATCCCACAAGTAGAGATTTCACTTTGGTTGCTTATACAAATTTAGATTGGACAGGTTGATTAGATGATAGGAAGAACACAAGTGGATGAGATTTCTTCCTTAGTGATAGCTTAGTATCATGGCTAAGTAAAAAATTAAAATTCAATATCACTTTCTACAGTTGAAGTAGAATATACTATAGCATTGTTGTGTTCTACTCAAGTGCTTTAGATGAAGCAAACTTTGGAAGATATCAAGGTAAAATATGATGAATCTATTTATATTTTTTGTGACAACACAAGTTCTATTAATATTTCTAAGAATATAGTGATGCATTCAAGAACAAAACATATTCCTATCAGATATCACTTTTTGAGAGAGCAGGTGCTAGATCAATAGGTTAAAATGGAATATATTAGTACCACAAAACAAATTTTGAATATTTTTATAAAGGCACTACCAAAATACACATTTGAGTATTTATGGGAGAAGTTCGGAGTAATTTATTTTACTTCCTACCATTAATGATCAGTATTATTTGAGGGGGAGCTAAGTGTTAACTCCAAGATAGGCCCTTTACCATTGATTTCAAAAGGGGAGAAGAATATAAACAAGTACATGAATAGGTATAAGTGAAAAAATAGGTACAGGGAATAAGTATAGGTTTCTACAGTAAGGGGGAGTTATTGTATGTTTTTTAGATGGTAGTATGTGTAGGTTGGCATGTGTAGTGCAGGTTTTAGGATGTGGTAGGTTCAATTTTAGGTTACCATCAATGACAAAGGGGGAGATTATTGGAAATATTGTCATTCATATCAAAGGTCTAGCATTATTGGTTATAAAGGCCCCATAGCATTTAATGGTGTTTTTAATATTTATATCTTGGATAATGTGTGTTGATATTTATTTAATATTAAAAAATATATTTTCAGTTGCATAAAAGTCAAAAGAGGGCCCATGGAGAAGTCAAAGAGTCATGGGGTAAAGACAAAAGAGGAATGAGACATTTTTCCATGAAGATTCATCTTGAGGAATTCCAAGAGTCACCAAGTGAAGACAAAAGAGGGTATGGTGCATTTTTTCATGAAGAGTCATCTTAAGGAATTCAAAAGGTCACAAAGATAAAGACAAAAGGGGAAAGGATGAATTTGCTCATGAAAGGTCACCATGTGACTTTTCAAATGAAAGGATATGAAGGGTCATATAAGTTTGGTGCCATTTTCCATTAGGATTGAAGGGACACAAAGGGTGAATGCCAAAGGTCATTTAGAAAGATATAAATAAAGGCTTGAGAATCCATTTGTAAAATTCAAGAGAGTGCATGGTTTTGTAATTTTTTTATATAAGAAAAGAGGAGAGAGAAGGAGATATTATAGAGTTTTATCATTTGTTGAGTAAGAAAAATTGAGAGATAGTTATGTTTTATACACAAAAGAGGTTGGTACTCCTATGGGTTGGTGCTCATAAATATTTACAAGGGGTTGATGCTCCTATGAGTTGGTACTCATAAATAATTATTGTGTTGGTTTTTGGTAAATGGTTTGGTGCTCTTGAAGTTGGTGCTTGCAAACTTTATTATTTGAGTTGGTGCTCATTCATATACTTGAGATTGTTCTTCATGGTTTTTCTCACTTTGAGTTCACATGTAAAAATATGCTCTCTCTCTCTCTCTCTCTCTCTCTCTCTCTCTCTCTCTCTCTCTCTCTCTCTCTCTCTCTCTCTCTCTCTCTCTCTCTCCCTCTCTCTCTCTCTCTCTCTCTCTCTCTCTCTCTCTCTCTCTCTCTCTCTCTCTCTCTCTCTCTCTCGTGTGGTGCTTATTGCTTTAAATTTTATTGCATATATTGAATGAATGGTTAAGTGGAATTTGATTAAGTAAAAGATTTATAAGATGTATGATATACTAATTCACACCCCATCTTAGTATATCTTGTGCTTAATAGTAGCATATTTGATACTGGTAGTTTACTCAATAATCATAGAATTTTTGTCAAAAAATGATATGACATGTTAGGTAGAGAGGAAATTGGATTTGTTTTAAGATCAATGCTTGTGATGAAGTTGTTAAAATGAGGGGCCTTTTTCTTGAAATTCCTAACTTTGTGATGTTATCAAGGTAGTTGAGGTTCTCAGGCATGAATCAATTCAAAAGTGGCTTCTATTTACTTCTTTATACCCTTAGGCTTATAAATGAGTCAACCTATGCCATGATTACCTAAGCTCACCTTGGTCACCCTCTAATGTCTCTTGAAGTGTCAAGGTAGTTCAAAAAGGGATCACTAGTTATCATGTTAAGGTATTAGGTTCAAGTGAAGTGCTATTTCAAGATATATTTGGTGGTTTTCATTTACCCCCATTTTTAATCTTGTCTCAAGTGATCTCTTTCTATTAATTATGTATAAGGATTCACAAGAAGTATTGGAGTGGTCTTAATGGTCTAAAATTACTCATTAAATATGACCCAATGTTGCAGCTCATGACCTATCTTAAATCCACCTATATATGTCAAGAGCCTAAAAGGTATGGAAATATCATAGGTTAAATATGTTATAAATAACATGTGCTAACCTTATTTAGATTTTTTTGGCATGTTTTAAGGTCTTTTAGCAGATATTAAGGTACCTTCTTATTGAAATTTCACTTGAGATCATATGCATTGCCTTCAAAATGGATGTTTGATCATGTAATGATGTTATTTTGACCTTAAAACACCAATTATTCCCTAAAAGGTCTCCATTATCACCATAATCCCATGATACAATGTTTCATGCAAAAGGATGTCCTATCATAAATCAAATGATTTTATTTTCCACTAAAGAGGCCCACACATGGGAAAGAATTGATTTCACCTTCCCTCCGCCCATAATCCCTATTTTGAATTAATTTTTACCCCTATTTCCCTCCTTCCCACCAATAATGTTTCAATATTTGAAAACCTAAAAAAATCCAAAAAACTAGTGTTTTGTAGGTGTTTTCAAACATGTGCAGATCTGTACAATATAGTCATGGTTAGAAAAGGTCAAGGATATGTAGAGAGGACTAAATGTAGACATAATGTAATAGAATCCAAGATTTTTAAGTCAAAAGAGATAAAAAAAATTGACCCCTCCTTTTTATCATCCTCTTTAGTAGCCTTAGATAGCATCTCAAGTTCTTGTTCAGTACAGACATGAGAGAGAAGATCTAAGATATTGGCTATAGAAAGGGGGTATAATGGAATTTTTATCCTTAGTATTGGTTTGATGAATGATATACCATGATTTATGAATAATTTTTAGAACTGAAGGTAGTCAAACTAGTATTTTGCATCCATAAAGGGTCAAGATTGGAATGGTTTTAATGTGTTTCTAGCTTGGTTACAAAAAATGGTGATTATATATACCCTTTACAAGTCCTCAAGGTCCTTCCATTGAATTCCCAACCCATTTTTCACACATGTGAGTTCATAGGATCAATAAATCTTGAGGTTATCATAAGTTATAGACTACATGCAATGTTTTTTTATGATGAAGGAACTTCAATACATATATCTAAAAATGAGCAGTGATTTGAGGTTGAATGATGAGTTTCTTGGAATAATTAAGATATTCTTACCTCCTTAACATAATGATGATCAAATAAACCTTAAAATCCTTTAATATCCTACCTTCAAGTGAGACTACTTGTGGAATTCAACCTTTAGTGCAAATATGGGTTGAATATTTCATGGTGATGGTTGTTGAAGGTAATTAGAGAACTATATAGACAACATAGATGTTGTATACATGTATAAGAGTCCCTTTCTCATAAGGTTAAGACTTCATTATGGATCTCAAGTCCAATAAACCATGAACCAAATTTACAATGTTTTCATAAACCTTTTTAGTAAATTTTAAGGTTCATTAGCAGAGTTTAAGGTATTCATAAATTCCTAGGTTTCATTTTCTCCCTTCATATGCCTAGTCAACCAACTCCAAATGTCTTGCCTTATTAAGTGTATGAATAGGGGTGTCTAGGTTCCCCATATGTGACCTTTAAAATGAATCAATAGTCCATATGGAACCTCTCAAAGGAAATTCTACTATGTAATGATCTCCTCAGTTAAATTCACCCCGTAATAGGCTCTGATTTCCCAGATTAAAACTCCATAAGACCCTATGACCATCACCTATAGGTTCAAGCCCTTCTACCTAGTCTTAAGGCATAAAATCAAGGCTAAATGTTGCATAATACTATGAATAACCATTGGTACTATGATAAAAGGGTCTATTCAAGTGTGGATACTACTAAATAATTTGTGACCAAGTTCAAAAAATGATGCTCAAGCCCAATCCTTAAAGAGTTTTCCAAAACTATTATACAACTGAACCTACATAATGTAAGGATAGGCCATATGTGGTGAAGATGACTACCTTAAGAGTGTGATTTGGATTAAAGAAAGGCCAATTTAGTCTCAAACATAGCATGGAAGCCCTCCTTTTTCTCAAGGCCCTATTTGAGAACCCCCCTTGATAGTCAACACACCTAGACCACCACCTATAGACTATAATCAATTTTCCTTCAACATTAAATGTGACATACTATATACACATGATAGAGAGATCTCAGATAAAGAGGAAGAGCATATAGATAATGTTTTTTCAAGAACAAAGAAACTAGAAATGATAGCCAAAAAAGAGTTGAATCAAGCATATATAGTGAGCTAAATCTACCTAACCAGTTGGGTGCCTAACTGATATCAATGACAATGTAAAAGAAAACATATAAGGGTAAACCCAAGATAATTATGCAATTCATTATACTTAGGGATATTAATAGTATTATCAATATAATAAGTTGCCTTTCCTAGGTTGGACACTTATGATACACAAACTTTAGTGCAAGATTGTAAGGGAGTCTTGAAAATAGGATGGAGAGGAAACTCAACTCAAGGGTGTAGCTAGACCCTAAATACACCCTACATGATCCCCCCAATTCTACCCATAGTGAATAATATAATACATAATTCTTAACTAATCCTATAACATAACTAAATCAAATACTCAAGGTGGTCAATGTCACTTAGGGTGGACCTATAAGAGAAAAGGGTAGAGATGGTGGTCTAGGTAGTTGACGATAAGTGAAAATGGTGAAAATAGATGGAAAAATTTGTTATGGTGACATTTAAGTCATGAATTAACCTATAGGTGGCTTATATCCATTAGAATAAATTAGGATTATAAGGCCTAAAACCATCTTTAGGCCTTAAACCCCCCCCCTAACCTCCTCCTTATGTCATATCTAAACCCCCCAAGCATACTTAAGGCCATGAAAAGGTGTGTGATGATGATATAGAACTTGAGGATAATGTTTTAGAAAGAGGAATATAAGTAAATGGCCAACTTGGTCTCATTACCCCTCTTGAGATCTATTACTCTAGTCTACCATGTCAAGCTACCAACTCTAATATTCATATCTCACATGGAAATATGACTCAAGCCTAGTTCTTTTAGGGGGAGTTGGGGACCCCTATGCACTTAATATCCATGGAGGAAAGAGTTTTAATTAGGATCTCAACTTTATGAACAATCCTTATCACTGAAGCTCACATAGAATGATTGGTAAAGAGATTGAAGATTGCCAACTTCACTCATAACTCATTGTATAAGTCACATGGGACTAGGAGCTATTCAATAGTTTTGAAGTGGTCTATGGGATAAACATCCATGGAAATAATTTTTGGATTTAAGGAATGTACTGTATGAACCATCATTAAGATGGTAGGCCACCAAAACCCTATCTCAACCCAAGTAAGGACCTGACAAAGTAATTACACCCTTAAATTCTTTTAAACGAAGTAGTTGAGCCTTAAAATAGTCTTGATAATCTCCTCAGGTCTCATAAACATCTAGATGAGTCATCATTTAGCACATGTAGACTATATGTGGTATGGATCTAGCCTAGAGATGACTAATCCAAGCCTTTATGTTAGATAAAAAATTTATACATGTTTTATATGTTTTTGAAGAAGGAGAGGTATCAAGAGGTCACATAGGTTGCACAATGATCACTTGCAAGTGTTTCCATGTCTAATAGCCACCTGCAGACATGCCTCAGTGCCTATTTAGAGACCTTGATGTACATAAATAAGAAGTGTCTAAATCAATCCAAAATAGATGATATAAAGGCTAAAAATATATATATTTGATACAAGAAGGGATAGCCAAGTGCCCTCATAACTCTAGTTTGGAGGAAAAATATAAGAACCCTAATATTAAGCATGTTGGTCTAATACCTTTCTAAAGCCATTACTATTTGAAAACTAAGGTCAAAAGTAACAAAAGGTTAAGTGGAGACCTAAGATAGACATTAAATCCTTAATAGGAGAATTATAGATGTGAAAAAGGCATTGGTTTATAAAGGGAATCTTGGAAATGGCCATTTTAGCCTAAAATTGCTTTTATAATGCATAAAATGCACAACTGTCACTTCAAAGAGCATCTTTATAAGCTCAAAACTATACAGAGCAGTTGCATAGGGTTCTAATCACTTGGGGAAATTTTAAGGGCCTTGTCTAGAAGAAACGAGTGGCATTATTTCATAGGTTATGGGGCTAACCATTATGAACCATTGATAAGAACCCAAACCCCTTAAACTTCCCTAAAACCCTAATAGAGGATTGATAGAAGAAATTTTGATTAATTTGTATTTAAAAGACTTGGGAGCCTTGTTTTAATTGATGTCAATCTTTTTTCATTGATGTCTAGATGCATCTATTGAAGATGCATGGTGAGTGGCCTTTGATGTGTGAGCTTGTGAGCCTAATGTGATAAGGTTATTATGAAGGCATGATGTGTGTTTATTCTAAAATAGTCAGTATTTTTTCCATGAGAGAGAAATTTAAAGGTCCAAGTGTCTTGTATCTACTTGGTTGATGTTGTGTTAAGGTCTTGATGTGGAAAGAACAAGTTAAGGCATTAAGGTCTCTTGTAAATCTTTGTCTTGACCTTATGAGAAGGTATATGTAGATAACATGATGAAGTGAGTGAACTTAGGCATGTGAGAAGTCATTTGGTATTGTATGGGCTTTATATTTAGGTTTAAAAACCTTCAAAAGTGTTTTAAGGCAAGTCATTAAGGTCAAGTGCTTAAGTATCCTAAGCCTAGCCATGTCATGAAGAGGCATGTGAATGATGAGCATGAAGATGTATGTGCAGATGTATGTACAAAGGTTTGAAATTGTTTAATAAGATTTTAAGTCATGTGATCAAGGTGTATAATCATCAAGGAGTGTTTCAAGGTTAGTTTTCAAAGTCTCAAAGTGTTTGAGAAGCCTAGTTATGGAACTAGGCATAACATGAAGAGACATTGTGAGAAGGTATGTGTATGATGGCTTGGTAAGATGAGTGCACACATGAATAAATGGATATATGAGGTAGGAATTTTATTAATCATGTGAATCTTAGGGTAAGCCTATAGGGGTAGGACCTACAAACCTAGTATGCAACTAGACCATTTCTAGACTATGCCTAGCCTAATGAGGCATCATGATCTATTATCAAAGCCTATGAAGGATGTATGGAAATATTTGATCATGAGAGAAGTTGATTTAGTATGTGTGTAAGGTGGAGAAAATGTGGAAAGAGGCATGAAGTTTATTTTCAAGGCCTAATGTGGTTTACAGGTAAAGGTCTAAGTAAGCAAAGAGAGAGATGGTGACCAAATGAGGTATGAGATTTAGATTTCAAGATAAGAATGAGCATGTGAGAATTTTTAGTGGTGTGATATATTATCCTAGGTGTTTTGGCTAAGTTTAAGGTCAAATTTTGAAGTTTTAGGATTTAAAAAATGTTTTAAGGTCTCTCAAGTACATAGAATGAAAGGTTTTCAAGATGAAAAGGACTTTCAAGTGTTCATTAGCACATGTAACCTTTACATGGGAACCTAATATATTCATGTTATATGGGGAAGGGTCCTAGCTCAAATTTATAGATATTATTTTCTAGAATGAAGGGATAATATTTATAAATGATTAATAATAGTGGAATATGGTTTAAACCCTCAAAGAACCCTAACAGTGACCCGATATGAAAGAAGTTGTTCTAAAGTGCTCATAATGGATTGGTATGGCTAGTTTATTAGAGAGTGTGTTGTAATTGATGTCAAAGGATGATTTAATGTGTGCATTGAATATAAACTAAATGAAAAAGTGATGATATGATGGTGAATTTTGAGCATGTTCCAAAACTTAAGAGATCTTGAAAAGGTAAGAGAAGATGTTGCTAAGATGTATAATCTATATACACATAATATTTTCAAATTTTATCAAATACCGATGCTTTACATCTTGAAAGAACTCATCAAGACTCAATATCTCTGAGTGCATGCCTTAAAGGGTACATCGGGAAAGGGGTGGGTAGACCATTGGTGCTTCACAAGATTGTTGTCCCTTATTACCATATATTACTAATCCAACCAGCTCTTAAAAACCATTCCTTGAGTTATTACTCATTCTTTCCATACTCCTCTAGTCTTTTACCACTTCCAATCCTTATTTTCCTCACCTTAAGTACCTTTTTCATTTGGCTATGTTAGGTCAACTAGGTTGGCCTTGTATATTTTTATGATATTTTTACTTAGGAATTAGGTTATCCTTTGGCTGACCTAGATCGGGACCTAGTGAATAATTATCTAAAATTGTGCTAGGTCGATTAGGTTGACCCTATTGACCAAGATTTTTGAAAGGGTATTGTGTAAAATCCACCTATATATACAATATCATTGCTTCATTATTTCAATATGAAAATAAGAGTTATTATTTTCTCGCACTTATTTGTAATATGTTCTTCCACTATTCTACTTGAGGAGTCTTAGATTAGGGTTTCTACTTGGAGAATCTAATCTTATAGATAAGTATTGGATGTTCTAGATTTTCTTAGTGATCCTTAAAAACCAAAACAACCTCTTGAGAATCCCCATTGGCCAAGGGAGAGATTGAGTCTTGAGGGGTTCATATTTAGGTAAGTTGTTAAGCATAGAATATACTGAGAGGGGGGTGAATCAATATATTATATATCTTATAAAGCTTTCCTTTTATCAAATTTCACAAAATCAATCATTCAAGATATGCAATAAAACTCAAACAATAAACATCACACAAGACAGAGAGAGAGACCAGATATAACGTGGAAACCCAATGTGGGAAAAACCATAGAGAATCAATCTCAACTATATTTGTGAGAACAACCCCACAAGAGCACCATACCCCTTTGCCAAGTACAAACCTCAGCTTCAATTCATGAGCACCAACCCATAGGAGCTTCAAACCCCTTTGTCAAGCACCAACCCAGCACCTATTCGTGAGCACCAACCCACAGGAGCACCAATCCCTTTGCCAAGTACCAACCCAATACCTATTCGTGAGCACCAACCCATAGGACCACCAACCCCTTTGTGTATACCACACACCTATCTCTCAATGTTGTTATCTCAACAAATGATAGATCAATACAACATTTCCTTCCTCTCTCTCACTTTTGTTATTCTAATCTAGATATAACAAATACAAATTATCTCTCACAATTGCTCTTCTAAGCTAGATATTACAATATCAAATCAGCCTCTCACATCCACATTACAAATGGCTACTCAAGCCTTTATTTATAGCTTTCCAAATGACCTTTGGCCTTTTCCCTTTGTGACCTTTCAATTCTCATGGAAAATGGCACCAATCTTGGATGTCCCTTCATATCTAAGCATTTGAAAAGTCATGTGGTGACCCTTCATGACCAAAAATGTCTTTCCCACTTTTGTCCTTATCTTTGGTGACTTTTCATATTCCTTAAAGTGTCCCTTCATGATAAATTTGCCCTTTACTCTTTTGTCTTCACTTGGTGACTCTTGGTATTCCCCAAGATGACTCTTCATGGGAAAATGCATCCCATCCTTCTTTTGTCTTTATCCCATGACTCTTCGACTTCTATATGGGCCCTTATTTTGTCTCATATGCAACCAAAAATATATTCATTAATATTAAATAAATATTAACTCATATTATCCAAGATAAATAACATTATATGCAATGGGGCCTTTAACACCAATAATACTAAACCTTTGACATCAATGACAATATTTCCAACAATCTCCCCCTTTGTCATTGATGGCAACCTCAATCCTGAAACTACCATATCTTGTCACCTGCACATACCATCATCTGAAAACATATAGTAACTCCCCCTTATTGTAGCAACCTGTACCTATTCCCTATACCTATTTTCTACACTTGTACCTGTACCTATTATTCTCCTCCTTTGACATCAATGGCAAAGGGCCTACCTGGAGCTAACACTTAGCTCCCCCTCACTTGGTGTTGAACATCAATGGCAAGAAGTAATAGAAATTACTCCCAACTCCTCTCTCTGATCTTTGAATGTATCTTTTGATCATGCATTTGAGAAGATATCTGACAATACATACACATTTTTCCCTGTCCTTTGAGCATCTACAATCAACTCATTTGAATCTTTTCTTCTAATCTCACAACCTTTAGCATGAAACCTTAATGTGTATCCTTGATCACAAATTTGACTAACTCAATAGATTATGCTTAAGACCTTTTACATACAAAACATTTTTAGTCTTAGTTCTACCATAATCCAAACTCAAAGTACCTTTTTCAGCTATCCTGGCAGTGGTTTTATCTCCAAACCTCACTGTACCACCATTAATCTTCTTTAGAGAAATGAACTTACTTTTATCTCCTGTCATATGCCTCAAACATCTACTATCAATTAACCATGGCTGATCTTTACCTCCCACATGTAGAGCTGTCTGCACCATCATAGAATCTTCATGTTGTTTCTTCTACCATGTACATGTCTGAACCTTCTTCCTGATGAATGGATCTTTGACACTTTGATTCTTCTTCTTGATGAATGGAGCTTTGAATATCTGATCCTTCTTAACTGACTCAAAATCACTTTTACAATACCAAGATATGTTTCTATAGTTATTGCACTTGTAGCATACTATGGTCTTTTCATCAAAGCTTGATAGAGGAGCAAAAGAGTTGTGGCTTCTGCTTGACTCTACTTGACTTTCCTTCTCTTTATTTCTAAAATTGTTATCTCTTTTTCTACATTCTACTTTCTTGTGACCATATCCATTACAATAAAAACAATAGCCATAAAAATAAGACCTATCTGTATATCTCTGACCTAATTGCCTTTTGTAGCTTTGTTCCTTCCAGCCTTCTTTGTTTGGAATGTCCTCTGTATTCTTCACTTCTCCCCTTTCTATTTCCTCTTGTGTCAGAGCTTCAACATAGCTCTTTTTCTTTTGAAAACTGATCCCTGTCTTATCTAAATATGCTTTTTGACTTTCCAATATCTTATTCAACATGTTAGTGCTATCTTCAAATTTTGAATCACTGATTACTTTATCACTGACTACTTTCTTAATATCTTCTTTCAAAGAGGCAATTTAAATAACATACCTTTCACAACCTTTTCTTTCTATTTCCAAATGTGCTTTGAGATCTTCTTCATTTTTCTTGGATTCTTCAAAGTGTGCTTGTAGATCTTCAATCATTTCCTTTGACTCTTGTTCATTTTTCTCGATCTGGCGCTTTAACCTTCGATTCTTCTTCTAAAAAGCTTCTAACTCTTCTAGGGCAGAATTGAGTTCTCCTTCCATATCTACTTCAGCTTCCTCCTCTTCTTCTTGATCATCTTCATGTATAGACATGAATAGAATCTCTTCTTCTTCTGAATCGCTAACTCCACTATCTTCGTCTGAGCTAGGATCTTTAGAATACAAGCTCTTCTTCTCGAATCCCTTCTTAGATTTTCCTTTGAAATTCTTCTTGTATGTAGGATTTTCTTCTTCATCATCTTTAACCTTATCTAGGCATCTAGCTAAAAAATGTCCAATCTTTCCACAATTAAAACATTTAAAAGGTAATTTTCCTTGATATTTACCTATTCCTCTTTTTGGCCTGCAAATGAAAAGTGCTTTGTTGTCATCTTCATCATCACTAGAACTATCACTTGATTCTTGAATCTTAGCTTTCTCCTTCTTTGATGTCTTGAAAGTTGCTTCTCTCTTTGAGGGTTTATCTTGTTCTGTCTGCATCTCATATGCCGTGAGAATACCATGAAGCTCATCCATCTTCAGCTTGGCTAAATTATTCATCTGCTCGATTGCTAAAACCTTTGCATCATATCTCATTGGTAGAGATCTCAAAACCTTTTTCACCACCTTTGACTCTTCTAATGTTTCTCCAAGACCTTGAATCTGATTTACTATTTGATCAACTCGTAAGAGATAACTTGCTATATCTTCTTCTTCTTCCATCTTCAAACTTTCAAACTGCCTTCTAAAAGTCTACAACTTAGCTTGCTGAACCTTTCCATCACCTTTGTAAATATTCTTAAGTTTTACCCAAGTTTCATGATCAGATTTACATTGCATAATTTTAACAAATTCAGATTCACATAAACCACATAAAATAGCATTTAAAGCTTTATCATTACATTCACTTGCCTTCTTTTCTATTGGAGTAATTATAGATAACTGTGGCTCTTCATATTCCTCCACCATTGATTTCCATATGTCGAATCCAAGGGCCATCAAATAAACCTTCATTCTCATGCTCCAAAAAACATAATTCATCCCATCAAACAAAGGTGCCTTATTTGTAGAAAATCCTTCCTATGACCCAGTCATCATGCTTTCCTGATCTACCTTCAATCTGTAAAACTTTTCAAAAAGGAACCTGCTCTGATACCAATTGTTAAGCATGGAATATACTGAGAGGGGGGGGTGAATCAGTATATTATATATCTTATAAAAATTTCCTTTTATCAAATTCCACTTAATCAATCATTCAAGATATGTAATAAAACTCAAATAATAAACATCACACAAGACAGAGAGAGACACCAGATATAACGTGGAAACCCAATGTGGGAAAAACCATAGAGAATCAATCTCAAATATATTTGTGAGAATAACCCCACAAGAGCACCATACCCCTTTGCCAAGTACAAACCTCAGATTCAATTCATGAGCACCAACCCACAAGAGCTTCAAACCCCTTTGCCGAGCACCAACCCAGCACCTATTCGTGAGTACCAACCCACAAGATCACTAACCCCTTTGCCAAGCACCAAGTCAACAACAATTCATGAGCACCAACCCACAGGGGCACCAACCCCTTTGTGTATACCACACACCTATTTCTCAATGTTGTTATCTCAACAAATGATAGATCAATACATCTCCTTCCTCTCTCTCACTTTTGCTCTTGTACGCTAGATATAACAAATACAAATCATCTCTCACAATTGCTCTTCTAAGCTAGATATTACAATATCAAATCAACCTCTCACATCCACATTACAAATGGCTACTCAAGCCTTTATTTATAGCTTTCCAAATGACCTTTGGCCTTCCCCCTTTGTGACCTTTCAATTCTCATAGAAAATGGCACCAATCTTGGATGTCCCTTCATATCCAAGCATTTGAAAAGTCATGTGGTGACCCTTCATGACCAAAAATGTCTTTCTCACTTTTGTCCTTAGCTTTGGTGACTTTTCATATTCCTTAAAGTGTCCCTTCATGAGAAATTTTCCCTTTACTTTTTTGTCTTCACTTGGTGACTCTTGGTATTCCCCAAGATGACTCTTCATGGGAAAATGCATCCCATCCTTCTTTTGTCTTTATCCCATGACTCTTCAACTTTTCCATGGGCCCCTATTTTGTCTCATATGCAACCAAAAATATATTCGTTAATATTAAATAAATATTAACTCATATTAGCCAAGATAAATAACATTAAATGCAATGGGGCCTTTATCACCAATAATACTAAACCTTTGACATCAATGACAATATTTCCAACATAAATATTCTCTAACTTTGCTCCTCTCTTTAATAGAAATAAGTAGCATAAGTATTGGCTTCAAATAATATTACTCTTCATATTCCATGTATTAGGTTCTTACTCAAAAATAGCTTAATTGAGATTCTCCTATACATGTTTTGATTGTTTATAGACCCCTCATGTTATGCCACAAGCTTTGGTGAGTACTATATTTGATTTGCTTTATGTGTCATTAGTTTAGGTGAAATATAAAAACTTAGGACCCCATTAGAGTTATTGCATGATTGTATTAGACTGGAGGATTTGGAACCCTCCTTAGCATGGTGTATTGTGATAAGAGATCCCCTAATCATGTCTAGTGGATCCCCATATTGGCCATGCTTTTGCTTAACAAATATATCCACAATCAAAAGTGTATGGTATGATTTATCTTCTCTGAAATAGGATTGATTTATAGATGTTGGGTGAATATTTTGTCACTAGTTGACTGATGGCAAAATAGGTGTTTCAACTACAGCATAAGGAGATTTTATCAATAAAATGTGCAGGCCTACCACATCAAAATGAGATAAATCTCTCCTCTCATCAAGGGGAGGTTCCCTATATGACAGGGGAGGTTCCCTGCAAACTAGTGTGTGTGTGTGTGTGTGTGTGTGTGTGTATACACACACACACACACACTAGTTTGCAGGGAACCTCCCCTGTCATATAGGGAACCTCCCCTTGATGAGAGGAGAGATATATATGCTGAAAATACACTCAGGGGTGAGATAACACCATCCATCTCTCTTTTTTCAAAGATGATGTTCACAAATCAAAGGAGAAATCCTAGGTAATGACATAAGGCACTTCTCTTCTTTCAGAAGTGCTATTCAACAAACAACAGGAATCTTTTTGGTAGTGACTGTAAAAGGATGTAGTAACACAATAGAGTGAGGTGTAGCACAAAGTATCCACCTCAACTGCTAAAGAGTTAAATATATGAAGGATAATAGGGGCACAAATTCATCCTAAGATCCTTTAAATATAAACAAAACACAAACACACTAAAGACAATTGTGGTAGCATAAAGTCTCTCCACAGTCAGCTTCAGGACACCTTCCTGATTACTTCCACTAGTTTTACTTGTTAAATTAAATGGACAAGAATGCTTCTAGGAAATAGACATAAGAACAATCTCCTAAATGACACAAGCGATTATAGCACAAAGTCTGAAAGTAACCTACTTTCTCCTTCATATAACAAAATATGATTAACAATTTGAGATCAAAGTCTCAAAAAAGCCTTTCAATTTGGATAGAGTTTTGATTTTATAACAGAAAGATTTTTTTTGCATAAAATAAGAGATTAAAATATATAGTGCTCCAAAAAATACTTGGGTGCTTTGTTTCATGGAATGGCCCATGCTGCATTCAATGCCTTAAATGACATTTTTAGTTCTGTGAAGGGGCCATGCTAGAACAGGGCATCAGCCTTAATTGTGGCATGTCAATTCATTTCAAATGTATCCTTTCAAAGTATGGGCTGCCTGATCCTCTTCTTGATATGTGCACAGCTATCCATTTTGCCTTTACTCGATGGAGAAAAATAGGCTGCGTCCTTGAGTGTCTGTGCTCTCTGATGTCCACTTAGTGGACTATTTCACCTATTAGAAATAACTCATACATAAATATTTTGTCTTTCTACATCATTCCCTCTTTTCTTAATGTATTTTGTCTCTTCCTCATAATCTGAACTCTCGAGCTATCTCTTCCCTTTCTACTAGCTCTTTCGGCTTCTTCTTTAGCTGGCCACTGAGTTTGTTCTCAGGTCTGTGCCACATTTGAAAATAAATAGGCATTGTATTACCTTGAATTTTACATCCATGAGGATGTCATTGGTCACTTGGTCACTTGAACCACATTGAACCTTGAACCTTTGAACCATAAGAGTGCATCAGTTTAATGGTTCAACGGTTCAGGTGGTCCTATTGGCTCCTTGGTTCAATTAGCTCTTTGGTTCAATCAGCTCCTTGGTTCAATCAGTTCCTTGGTTCGATTGGTTGAACCATCTCTTTGAACTTGTCTCTGGAATCTTTTGTTTCCTTCCTTCACTCAAAGCTTCCTTTCAAATTTTGAAATTCCTTGAACCTTTGAACCTTTGAACTTTGAACCATTTTGGTTCAAGTTTCAACGGTTCATTCTCTTTCTTTAAAACTTTTAGTCTTTCAAACTTTTTAGATCATTTTCTTTTCTATTGAACTCATTAAACCTTTGAACTTTGAACTCTTTTGGTTCAAGGTTCAATGGTTTAATTTTTCACTCTTTGCTCTTTGAATCCTTTGTTCTTTTAAGTCTCTCAAACTTTATTGAACTCATTGAACCTTTGAACTTTGAACTCTTTTAGTTCAAGCTTCAATGGTTTAACAATTCAATCTTTCTTCTTCGAAGTCTTCTTTTCTTTAAGTCCATTGAACTTATTGAACTTGTCAAAGTCTTTGAACTTGTTAAACTCTTTAAAGTGCTTAAACTTCTTTGAACTCGTTGAGTGCTTAACTCTTTTTAAACCTTTAAACTCGTTGAACCTTTAAACCTTGATGGATTGGGGTTCAATGGTTCAATGGTTCATTGGTTCATTCCATTTGTTTGAATCCCACCTCTAAGTCTTTTGATTGAACCTCAGTGTTGATCCAGCCTTAAAATGCCTAAGTGTTTGGAACTTGTTTCTTTGTGAAACCCTGTCGGTTGAACCTGTGGAACCTATTGAACCTGTGAGTCCCTTAGTTGAAAAAGCTTGAATAATTGAAGAACTTGGATACTCAAAACATTTTTTGAGAAGGGAAGAGAAAATTTTTCCCTGTAAGACTAAAATAGTTGATATGTTGTCCCTAAAAATAAGTGACAGATTTTGGGAACAACAACTGGCTCTAGTTGGGGAACTTCCATCGATTGCAAAAACAATCGAAGGGAGTAAAATCTAGAATATCCAGTGCCTTCATGTATGCCATTGGGATATGGAGTCATGCTACCCAAAAATAAAGGCACAAAAACAAAATGAACTAAACAAAACAAAACTAAAGACTATACAAATATGTACAACTGATGTCATCTAATACTTCAAGGATTGAAGTGCTTCAAATCCTGCCCACTGTGAGGTAGTGAAAATGGAATTTTGTCTTGATATATTAGCAAGAAACCATTTTATCCTTAGAAGTAATGATTGGAAAATGTACCTCTCCACCAAGAATCAAATTTTTTGTGCATTCCTTTTGGTTCTCTCCTCTTGCCCCATAACAAGACTTGATTTCTAGTCTAAAAATCAATAATCTGTGTTCTCTTGCAAAAGAGTTTCTTTTCCTAATTTTGATGTGAAGCAGAATGGTCCATTGCCATAATTCATTGCTCTTCTAGTCCAGTGAAGCACATGATTTGATTGTCAGCATCAAAAACCTACCAATGGTTATTTTTATCAGGCACACTTGGTCGAAAGACTAGTTTGATAGTGTACCTATTATCTTTGAAATTGGGGTGAGGAACCATGAAGGTTGTAGGGACAACTAATGAATTTGCACAATTATGAGGCTCTCTAGGCATTACAAAAATATTTAAATCTTTAAAACTTTCAATTTGATCCCATACTAGATTGTGATAATGTCACAATCTTTTGTTCTTGGTTTGATGCAGGTTCCTCACCTGACAAACCACTAGCTCAGCATCTCCTTTGGCATGAAGGAGCTTGACACCTCTATGTTGGGCTACTTTCAACCTGAGTAATAGAGATTCATAATTAGCAGTGTTATTAGTGTTGTTAAACTGCAACTTGTATGAAGAAAGAAAAATATCTCCTTGAGGAAATATCAACACAATCTTGGCTCCTGAGCTGGTAAAAGAATTGTTGCCATCGAATTCCAGAGTCTAGACATCATCAAAAATTAATTTTTCCTTAGAATTTTCTTCATTTAGAGGGGAGGATTCTTCTACACTTGCACTTCACTCTAGCAAGTCTTCTACCATTTTTTCTGAATTGATTGTCAGGCTATCACATTTAGAATTTTCATCAGCTAGGACAGGAACATCCTCTATAGTCAAGAAGTAATTACCCACTCTTGAAGACTCAAATAAAATTTAAGATTTAGGTGCTAATGTTTGAGAGATAACGTATTTTTCCTCCTTCTCAAGGATCAATCTCTGCATGATGCCTTTGACTAAGATCCTCACTTTAGATAGGTCCATACTTAACTCGCCACCAACATCTTTACAAAAATTTTGCCGAAAAAGAATGCCATATGAGGCTAGGACATTGGCCACTAGGATTGTCATCTTAATTATCTTATCTAGAAATGCCACAAATGTAAATTAGGTGTCCTTGATTTATCTCAGTAGTGGCACTTGTTTGTTTTCCATAGAGAAACATCTCCCAAAGGTCTTGGTTAGCATGAGACCAAGAGATTCTGCCACCTTGGTAGGCACGACATTGTCAGACGCATTAGAGTCTATGATGTAATTGTTCAACTGGTGTCCATTTATCAGCAGGGAGACATAAAATGGTTCTGTCTTCTCGGTAGCAGCAGGTGGATGTGGGAGTCACCTTTGGAATAGCTGGTCTTATAGGGATAGTTTTATTCTTTACACATTGAACCAACTTATCCAATTGCTCAAGGTTGGATTGAAAGAATTGAAATTCAGACATTTGAATTTTGGTTTTCTTGACATGGTTGATTATATCAAATGTCTGAAATGAATTAGGAACAGGGGAAGGTAGTTCATCTTTTTGGTTGTTAGGAGGGGGTACTAATTTGTGAAATTAAAGTTGAAGGTGAAGGTGTACTTGAAGTACTTAATTTTTTAGGGATCACTGGGTCCTTTGATTTAAAAGGTAGAGTAGTCCCCCATTTAGCAATCAAAACTGCAAGTCGAGATTCTTCCCCTATTTTTTCTTTATCAGCTTGTTGAGCTAACTAGTTTTGTGACCTGGTAAACACTGTGTATGATCCATCAAATACTTCACCTTTACTTCTGGGTTCATCCTGGTAATTCAAGAAACTAATGTTGGAGTCACTAGCTGATTCTTCTTGGTTTTCTATAAAGAGATCAACATCATCTTTTGGGTTTAACTCAGACTGGAAGGAAAAATCTGATTTTATTTCAAGATATCCAACTGCTGAGTTGGTTGGTGCTACTTCAATGGCAAGCTTCCTCTTTGGGGGAGGAAGATGATTTGGTTGCCCTTAATTTTGGGTAGCATTGCCTTGGTATGACTAATTGGGGAATGTCCTCCTTGGTATATCTCGATATGAAGGAGGAGCAGGCATCCCTTGCACCATTTGCTTTCTGAGAGCTAGCAACTCATTTGCCATCTTTTGCACCATTGGATCAGTGGTGCCTATAGATAGATATTCAGATAATGAAGAATATTTACCTCTTTTAAGATCTCTCCTTATCTTCCTTGCCAAGATAAGATCATCTTCCACCTCAATAGCCAAATCTTGAGCATCAACAAGGTCTATGCGGCTAGCCTGTCTTAGTAGAAAACTCTCATTAGGTAATTGAGAATTGATGAAGAAGCATTTGAGATTCTCAGCTATTGGTTGAGCAATTATAGGAATCCTATTCCTCAACTTTTCAAACTTGGATATGAAGTCCCTCATAGGTTCATAAGGCTCCTTCTTCATCTGTGTGAGCTAGGCCAACAAGGCATGTGCATCTTCTGTAGGTTTGAATGTGGCTTCAAATTTGGCTTTGAGGGTGTTCTAGTTAGTCATAGTCTGGGCCTTTAGGTGATAAAACTAGTCTATAACAGTGCCTTGCAATGTTTCTACAAATAACCTGACTATAATTTCCTCATACTCTACACCTATCATGCCATAGGCTATGCTAAAGGCTGAAATATGTTCATCAGGATGAACTCTCCCATCGCCATAGAATTTGGAGAAATTCTTCCTGGAACTGTGAGGTATCTCATGTAGAGGTGGAGTTAGGTTGAGTGGACCAAAAGAGTTACCCCAAGGGCCTTGAACTACCATGATTTGACTACTAAAGGGAGGGATAACAAATGTCTAAGGGGTATGTATTGACAAAGCTCTACTAATAATAGAAATAGACACTTTTCTTGGTAATGGAGACCTAACTTTTATAGGAGGAAAACTCCTAGTTTGCTGAAGGTGAGATGGTGAAGGGAAAGGATAAAAATCACTTTGCTATTTCAACTCAAATACAGGGTCGATAATCCCTTTACATCTCTAGCTTCTAGTATATCATGGAGTTAGCATATTGTAAAGTAAAAATGGAAAAGAACTAGCACTACTTCAGCTTGAAGCTTAAGGCTTTGAACTATGTGTTCTTTCCAGTTGGCATGGAGCTACTAGAGAAATGACTTTTGAAATGAAATGCTCGATCTCTAGCGTCTCTAGTTTCATAGCTTAGAGTATATAATGGAAATAGATAAGGCTATAATGATAATGGATAAGACACAAGTGATGCTTCAATCTGAAGCTTGAGGCTTTAAATTGTGCAAAATTGTTGTGTCCCCAACAGAGTCAGCAAAAAATTGTTGCCTGAAGCTGCGAGGAAAATTAAAATGTAAAAACACTAGAGCTACTCGTTCTTCCCCAGCAGAGTCACCAAAAACTATTGGCATGGAGCTGGCAGGGTAGATAATAGCAATGAAATGTTTGATCCCCAGAATCTCTAGTTTCATAGATCAAAGTATATAATGGAAATGGATAAGGATATGGAGATGGAAAATAACTGGAATAGCTCATTCGATCCCCAATGGAGACACCTAAAACTATTGGGTGAATATTTTGGCACTAGCTAACTAATGGTAAAATAGGTGTTTCAACCACAGCATAAGGAGATTTTATCGGCAAAATGTGCAGGCCTACCACATCAAAATGGGATAAATCTCTCCTCTCATCAAGGGGAGGTTCTCTATACAGCAGGGGAGGTTCCCTGCTAACTATAGTGTGTGTGTGTGTGTGTGTGTGTGTGTGTGTATATATGCTAAAAATACACTCAGAGGTGGGATAACACCATCCATCTCTCTTTTTTCAGAAATGATGTTCATAGATCAAAAGAGAAATCCTAGGTAATTATAGAAGGCACTTCTCTTCTTTCAGAAGTGCCATTCATCAAACAATAGGAATCTTTTTGGTTGTGACTGTAATAGGATGCAGTAACACAGTAGAATGAGGTGTAGCACAAAGTCTCCACCTCAACTGCCAAAGAGTGAAATATAAGAAGGATAATGGGGGCACAAAGTCATCCCAAGATCCTTTAAATAGAAATAAAAAATAAACACGCTAAATACAATTGTGGTAGCACAAAGTCTCTCCACAGTCAACTTCAGGACACCTTCCTGATTACTTCCACTAGTTCTGCTTGTGAATTAAATGGACAAGAATGCTTTTAGGAAATAGACATAAGAACAATATCCTAAATGACACAAGTTATTATAGCATAAAGTCTTAAAGTAACCTACTTTCTCATTCATATAACAAAATATGATTAACAATCTAAGCTCAAAGTCTTAGGAAAGCCTTTCAATTTGGGCAGAGTTTTGCTTCTATAATAGAGAGATCTCATTTGCATAAAATAAGAGATTACAATATATAGCGCTCCAAGAAACACTTGGGTGTTTTGTTTCATGGAATGTCCCATGTTGCATTCAATGCCTTGAATGCATTTTTAGTTTTGTGAAGGGGCCATGCTAGAACAAGGCATCAACCCTAACTGTGGTGTGTCAATTCATCTCAAATTTCTCCTTTCAAAGTATGGGTCGCTTGGTCCTCTTCCTGATATGTGCGCAATTGTCCATTTTTCCTTTACTCGATGGAGAAAAATAGGCTGCATCCTTGAGTGTCTGCGCTCTCTAATGTCCACCTAGTGGACTATTTCACCTACTATAAATAACTCCACATATATTTTTGGTCTTTCTGCATCATTCCCTCTTTCCTTAATGCATTTTGTCTCTTCCTCGTGATCTGAGCTCTTGAGCTATTTGTTCCCTTTCTACTGGCTCTTTTAGCTTCTTCTTTAGTTGGTCACTGAGTTTATTCTTAGGTCTGTGCCACATTTGAAAATAAATAGGCATTTTATTACTTTGAATTTGACATCCACAAGGATTTGATTGGTCACTTGGTCACTTGAACCACATTGAACCTCAAACCTTTGAACCATAAGAGTGCATCAATTTAATGGTTCAACAGTTTAGGTGGTCCTATTGGCTCCTTGGTTCAATCGGCTCCTTGGTTCAATCAATTCCTTGGCTTAATTAGTTGAACCATCTCTTTGAACTTGTCTCTGGAATTTTTTGCTTCCTTCCTTCGCTCGAAGCTTCCTTTCAAATTTTGAAATTCCTTGAACCTTTGAACTTTGAACCATTTTGGTTCAAGGTTCAATGGTTCATTCTCTTTCTTTTAAACTTTTGGTCCTTCAAACTTTCTGGATCCTTTTCTTTTTTGTTGAACTCATTGAACCTTTGAACTTTGAACTCTTTTGGTTCAAGGTTCAATGGTTCAATGGTTCATTCTTTTCTCTTCGAATCCTTTGTTCTTCTAAGTCTCTTAAACTTTATTGAACTCATTGAACCTTTGAACTTTGAACTCTTTTAGTTCAAGGTTCAACAGTTCAACAGTTCAATCTTTCTTCTTTGAAGTCTTCTTTTCTTTAATTTCATTGAACTTATTGAACTTGCAAAAGTCTTCAAACTTGTTGAACTCTTTGAAGTGGTTGAACTTCTCTGAACTCATTGAGCGCTTAACTCTTTTTGAACATTTGAACTCGTTGAACCTTTGAACCTTGCTGGAGTGGGGTTCAAGGTTCAATGGTTCATTAGTTCATTCCATTTGTTTGAAGCCCACCACTAAGTCTTTTGATTGAACCTTGGTGTTGAACTAGCCTTGAAATGCCTAAGTGTTTGGAACTTGTTTCTTTGTGAAAGCCCGCCAGTTGAACTTGTGGAACCTGTTGAACCTGTGAGTCCCTTAGCTAAAAAAGCTTGAATAATTGAAGAACTTGGATGCTTAGAACATTTTCTGAGAAGGGAAGAGAGAATTTCGGCTTGCAAGACCAAAATAATTGTATGTTGTCCCCAAAAACAAATGACAAATTTTGGGAACAACAATAGGCATAATGCATTTCTTATTACATATATTTTGGTGAACCCAATGTGAATCTAACCCTTGTAGGATTTTTTTCACTTATTTCATCATTTTATCATTTTATTTTTCATATATTTATGATGTCGGGTCAATTGTATCAACACAATACTAAATTATACACAAGTTTAACACATAATCATAGCAAAATGACTTTGTTCTATTTGTCCAAGTTTTCTAGAATTCTAGTTCAGACTACTACGTCAACCCAATTGACCCTGTACACTTTCAAACATCAGATTTAGACTACTAAGTCAACCTAGTCAGCCTTATACACTTTAGGCACTTAGTATTAGGTTTTTATAAAGCTTTATTGACCCAATTGACACAGTTAGAAGAATTTGTGAGCATATAGCAAGGTTCTTCAACAACAATCTCATCTTTATCTACATCCTCCAACCCACTAAGGTTACTTTCTATATTTCTGTCTTTTTCCTTATAGTTCTATTTTTTAAATTTTTTAGTCTCTAAAACTTCCCTTATATAGTCAACTAGGTTGACCTTATCAATGTAGTTCTATATTCTATATTCTATATTCTATTTAGAAATCTAGGTCGACTATATCAATGTAGTTTACTTTCATACTTTTTTCTTTTGTAGTACAAGGGTGACCTTATAGACCTTGTTCTATATTCTTTACATACACTATCAACTAAATTAACACTATATTATGTTTTAAATTTGGAATTAACCCGTATATGATAGTAATTATCTCAAACTTTCATTTCTTGTTACTTGCATGCTTAGAATAGATCACATAGTCTAGTAGGTTGTTTTCAATATACCATCTAGTTTCAATTTTGTTTCTCTTTTATGCACACATAACCAATTCCCAAAATCTTAACAAGAATTTTAACAATTGTCTACTCAAGTCCCACCTACTTGAATTTCATCACCAAGGGGGAATCTAATTTGGTTTTCTATCCAAGTATAAACACATGGTTAATGGTATACCCTTATCACTATAGTGTGTAAAGGGAGGGGGTAGGCCCCAATACCAAGGTTGTACCATTGCCAATATATATCCCTTTTAACCTAAATGTCTTGAAACCATATTTATATTATTTTCTTACAACAAAATTCCTATCACATATAAAATTATATTTTAATAATTTAGCAACATCCAGGTTGACCACTTAGTTAGATTTTACTTTCCAAGTTGATTGTTTGTTCTCTACTAAAATGTATGTTATATTGTAATAACTTGTATTAGCCAGCATTGGTGTAAGGTTTTATTTTGTGTGCCTTAATGGGATTAACCTCATTGATCTAATTGATTGTGTGTTTCCCTTCAGTTATTTATTTCCTAAGTACTTTCAAAACTTATTCTTGTTTCATTACATAGTCATTTCTATCAACACAGTCTATTAAAGACTATCTATTTTTTCTTGTATAATGTGTTAGGTCAACCTAGTCAATCCTATACACTTTTTCATCCTCTATCTGTTGTGATAGGTTGACCAAATCAACTCTATATAGTTTTAAGACCCTATTTTTTGTACTAGGTCAACTCAATTGATTCTATACTATTTCTGCCTACCCTATTTGACAAATCTATTACATGTTTATCATTCTTAGCATTCTATTCATTTCTCTCAAATCATAATTAAGTCTCCTATCAAAATCTTCTTGGATAACTTGAATCCATTTATATACTATATGGGATGTTTATTTCTTCCTCTTATTTTCTCCCAAGAGCACCACACTTTTGGGTCAACTTTTCCCCCCTTTCATCCATGACCTATAACATGGTGAAAATCACACCTTAAGATGAAGTTGATGGATCTAATCCTTTCTATACTTACCAAAATGATTCTCATCTTCAAAACCTTAAAATTAATGTGGGAGTAATTGACATAAGTTTAATCAATAATCCCACTAATAATCCATCTTCTAATAACCCTCCCCTTAACACCAACCCACCTCCTGATATAACTCAACTTCTTGCCCAAGTTATCTAGTAAATGAATATAATTGAAAACTATAACACCAATCAAATGATTCAACTTCAACATCATTTAATTAATATGGCTAATCAACCAACTATTCATCTTCAAGCTAATCTGATTATATTCCTCCACCTCTCAGATATGCCTCAGATAATGTTATTCTTCAACCCATAATAAATAATAATATGCTTCATACTATTCAAATGAGCCTTTAACTCCCTTCATTATGTTCATTGACATTGGTAACATATCTCCAACTATCAAGTATGATGGGACTAAAGACCCTGCCTCATTTCTAAAATCCTTTAACAACCTTTATAAAGAGTGGATCAAAACTAATACCTTCACCACAGCTAAAATATTAGTCAAAACCTTCACTGTTGATGTATTATAATAGAACAACCAATTACCCCAACATTATATTTGACAACTTGAAGATTTGGTCAATCCTTTAGTTAAAGAGTTTTAACATAATGATCTTCCTAAAAAAATTCTTATCCACTTCATCAATGCTAAATAATCTCCCACTAAATCATCTCATGACTTTATCAAATGATGTAAATAATTGGCCCATAAATCCACCCATAATATGACTAACGCTAATTTGTTCAAACTCTTTATCACTACATTACCTCTTTATCTTCAATATAATGTTTGAACATTTGCTCCTCAAACACTTAATGGAGCTCTTGACCAATTTAAACATCAAGAATTTCTCATGAAGCAATTAGAACCTAATACTAAACTTTTAAAAGGATATTTTCAAACATCTACCAATGTTATCACTAGTAATACTCCACAAATCAAACCAAGAGATGCCAACGCTGACATCCCTTCATATTCTTACACACCACTTTCTATGAAATAAATTACATAACTCTTTTCACCCTTTAGACCTTTCAGTTATCCTAACAATCCTCCTAAATGGTATGACCCTAATCAATTTTGTTGGTTCCATGCAGACATTGGTCATTCCCATGAATCTTATAGAGGGATCGGTAAATTTTCTATTTCTTATATGCTTGGTTATTCATTTAATCATGAATCCATGATAAACTTTCATTATCAAGAGTACATCATTACTTCTAAAAAATAATAGGTTTCCAAAGCTTCTACCTCAAGTAACAAAAAAAAAATCAAATAATCAACCCAATACCAAGTCTGTGATGTTGATGCTATATGACCAAGATTACAATAATTCTCAATATGTGAACATTGCTAAGGTCAATTATCATCACAAGCTGACTCACAAAGATCTCATTACCAAACTTTAGAAACCATCTTTATAAAAATAACTTCTCAAAGATACTACCATTAATAATCTATATTTAAAATCCCATGAGAAACAAATTCCTCCTTTTGAACATCTAACTACATCCATTCCTTCAAAATCTACTTTACCTCCTAAACCATGTATTGGTTCTTCTTCTAAATCTCATTGGAAGTTTCTTGAAGAACTTAGCTCTATGCCTTGTAATATTTCACTTATGGAGTTGGTTCATACCTCTGCCTATCATCATAATTTCCTTAAGAAACAATTATAAGAAATTTAAGATCTATCCTCTACTGATGAAGAACCATCTTATATTGAACCTCAACCTACCAACGTTAATAACATTAAAATTATGTGTCCTTCTTCCAAGACATATATTTAATTATTTGAATAAGACATGATCAATGATGAAATTCTTTTTCATATTGATGATCTACCACTCTTTATTAGAATATCTATTAATACTAATCTCATTCATAAATTTCTAGTTGATAAAGGTTGTGGTGTTAGTATAACATATTTATGGCTTATCCAACAACTTGATTAAATAAATATCATCTCAAACAAACCCATCTTACGTATCATAGTTTTGATAAGACTAATCAAAAGCCACTTGATTGTATTTGGCTTCTATTAACCATTAGACCTAAGATAGTTTGAACTAAGCTTATGGTCCTTGATTTACCATTATCTTATAATATACTCTTTGATCTCCCATGAACTCATAAAATGAGAGCTATTGCTTCTTCTAGTAGCCAATGCATTAAATTCTTTCACAATGGCAAATGATACAATCATGAGGCTGATCCCAACCCATGGAGTATTCAACTTCCTAATCCTAGATCTTAGTATCATATTCCTACCATTCCTAAGATCAATAATGATCCTTTACCTGAATTCATCAACATGAATCCTAATCTACAAGTCACTCTTGTGGATTTTGATGATGATGAAACCAATGATTTGTAATATACTTGTAATACCACCAATTTACCTCCATATATTTTGCATTATCTTTCACCTTATTTATTACTTAGGGATCATACTATTCCTCTTATTGATGAGATTACTAATTTCCCCCTCCATACAATGCCCAAGAGCTTTCTTTACCTAAATATTCCTTAACTTTCAATTATTTTAGAGTGGCCAAATGTTTTCAAGACCCTCTCATCATGTCTTCTCATACATTTAGTAATATGGTGATTTAACCTCCTAAAACTCCTCTTGATTCTCAAGCATGTACAATTTCTCCAACATATGATGATAATTACACAATATCCCAAGCTCAATATCAAGACTTGGATGTCTAGCATTATCAAAAAATCTTAGCTCAAATTCTTTATTTTAACCAAGATGTTTGTATTATTTACATGGATCATCACTTTAATTCTAAAGGTTATGTAACTCCTATGAATTATCCTCTTATTGATACTCCTTGGGTGGTAGAGAAAACTATCCCTTCTGAATCTCCAAAAAATATAACATCTTGTTTACCACCTTTGGATCAAATCATTACATCTAATCCTTTCCCCATCACTAAAACCAATAATACTCCAATCCCTTCTGATCCATCTACTTCTCTTATTCCCAAGATTAAACTAGATGCCAAGGCAACTTATGTTTGTTAGATACATTCTGAGTATGATCTTCATGGTAATCAAATCTTAGATCTCAAATTAGATGTTGAGTAGTATGGTCCTCTTCCTACTTTGCCTAGTGATGAAGCTATTCTTGAAATACTTCATGCCTAAGAACCTCAACTTCCTTGGCAACATCATAAACTTGGGAATTTAAAAACTAAAACCCCTTATTTCAATAGCTTCATTGCTAGCATTGATCCCAAAACTAATCCTATTTATACCTTACCTAATACACCATACCACTTTCAAGATGGAAATACCATGATTATCAAAGAAACCATTCACATTGAATATGGTACTCCATCACATCCTCTACCAATTATAGTTTCTCATGAACCCTCACTATCAAAAGTGATAATTTTAGCTTATTCTTTTATTAATATCATGAGGTTTTCACTTGGTCCTATGAGGACATGCTTGATATTGACCCTAGCATTGTGGTGCATAGAATTATTACTTATCCTGATGCCAAACATGTGCATCAAAAACAAAGGAAATTTCCACCCAAGGTTTCCACCTTCTGTCACAAGGAAATCATCACATTACTCAATGCTAAATTAATCAAACAAGTGGATTCTCTAAATGAGTTTCTAACATTGTTCCCATTCAAAAAAAGGCTACTATGGTAATTTGTATTTGTATTTATTTCTAAAATCTTAACCTCACTTATCCCAAGGACAACTTCCCTTTACCTTTGATAGATGCCATCATTGATTCCACATCTAGTTATGAAATTATATCTCTTATAAATGGCTTCTTTGGTTATAATCATATTCACATTGCCCCTGAGGACCAACATAATATTACCTTCACCATGGAATGGGGTACCTATTTCCATGTCAAAATGCCTTTTAGTCTCAAAAATGTCAGAGCCACTTACCAATGATTGAGGAATCACATCTTTCATGATCTTATCCATAAAATTATCAAAACCTATGTGGATGACCTCATTGCTAAATCCAAAAATTGTACAACTCATCTCTTATATCTTGTTATCATTTTTAGCCATCTTCTCAAATACCAAGTTAGACTAAATCCTTATAAATGTGTCTTTGGTGTCACATCTAGAAAAATTTTAGGATTCATAGTCTCTTTTCATGACATTGATGTTGACCCCACTAAGATTAGTCCTATCATCAATATGCCCATTCCTAATTTCATTCTCGATATTGGTACTTAGGAAAACTTGGGATAATTAGATGATTCATCCCCAAAATGGATTATCATATCCACTCTATCAATTCCATTTTTGAGAAAGGTAATGCCTTAGAATGGATGGACCCATGTCAAAAATCCTTTGATAACATGAAAAAGTCATTGCTTCACCCACCTACATGTCATCCTCCTACCAATGATCGACTATTGATCTTATATACTATTTCCACTCCTATATCAGTTGGGGTAATGCTTACCCAATAAGATGATACTAGAAGAGAGTATGCCATTTATTACATTAGTTGAGGCCTCATCAATTATGAGAAACATTATACCAAATTTGAACATGATTGCCTCATTATCTATTTTGTAGCTAAAAATCTTCATCATTACATGCTTTATTAGACAAATTATGTCATTATTCATTCCAACCTCCTTCATCACTTCTTTTCCAAAGCCTTTCTTCCTAGAGATAGAATTTGCAAATGGATTGTCCTCCTTATGGAACTTGATCTCAACATCATAACTCAAAATCTATCAAAGGATAAGTCATAGCTGATCAACTTGCCATAGCTCCCATTCTAGCTACTTCTCCCCTTCAAGATAATCTTCTATATGAAAATATCCTCTACATTGAAGGTATTAATCAAGATATTTCTCTTAAAGATTATTTTCATAAATTTACCACTAATCTTGAAGCTAATAATCTTGATGAATTCATTATTTCTCCTGATACTACTAAACCTAAAGTAGTTATCTAAGATCTTGAAATTAATGTAGACTTGCATAAGGACACTTGGACCCTTCACTTTAATGGTGTTAAATTCCTTCAAGGAGCTAGGGTAGGTTGAATTATCACATTTACTCTTGGTAAAATCATTCCTTTATATTTTTTCTTCGCCTTTGATGTCACCAACAACATGGCCAAATACGAAGCTCTAATCTTAGGCATGAGAGTTGCTCTTGATGTAGACATTCAATACCTACATGCTTTAGGTGATTTTTAATTTATTTGACACCAAGTCAATGGTGATTACCAATGTAAAATATATAATATCATTTCCTATCATAAAATTACAACCACTTTTTCTAAGGATTTCATCTCCTTCATTATTGATCTTATCCTTTTAGATGAAAATTTCATTATTGATTCCATGGCTTCTTCAGCTTCTCTCTTTCATCCACACCAAGTTCTTTATGATCCCACTTTTTTTATACAAATAATAAAATCTCCATCTTCAACTCAACCCACAAATTCACTTATCTACCACATTAAGGTTGTTACCATTCGACAAATCTCATGGTATAAAGACATTATTCAATTTCTAGAACATTAAACTTATCCTCCTAACTTAAACTCTCAGAAAAAGACACATTCATAAACAAGCTTTTAAGTATGTATTTTAACACAATATCCTTTATTATCATAATGTTTAAGGTACCTTTCTCCATTTTTCTATACAAGATGAGGCCTCTCCTCTTCTTGAACAAGCACATGGGGTCATTTATGGTGGCCATTATAACAAACATGCTACATCCCATAAATTCCTACATATGGGTTACTTTTGGCCTACTCTTTAAAAATATGCAATAAAATTTGATAAAAAAGTGTACTCCTTGCCAAATTCATGATGATCTAATTCATTCACCTCTAATTTAGCTTTAAACTATCAAATATCCTTGGCCATTTTCTATGTGGGGATTAGATCTCGTCAATAAATTACCTCATTCCCAAGATGGACATGTTTTCATCATCACTGCTACCAAATATTTTGCCAAATGGGTTGAAGTCATGCCCCTTATTAATATCACTGGTAACACCATTTCCAAATTTATCCTTAATCAAATCATTTTCCAATTTGGTGTTCCCCATACTATCATTTCTAACAATGGTGGTAATTTCAAAAATAAATATGTGAAATAGCTTTGTGCTAAATTCAATATCAATCATAAATTTTTTACACCTTATCATCCACAATGTAATGGCCAAGTTGAGGCCACTAACAAAATTCTCAAAAAAATTATCCAAAAGACAATTTGTGAAACCTACATGGATTGGCATATTCACATCTATCCTGATCTTTAGCCCTATCAAACTAGAATATGTATTGCCACTAAGGCAATGCCATTCTCTCTAGTGTATGATTCTAAATCAATTCTTCTATTGGAATTTGAGCTTCCCTCTCTTTGTATATATCTTTATGATATCATTCCTGATGAAGAATTATGTAATGCTCATTTTCATGCTCTTGATCTCCTTGATGAACACCATCTTTTTGATTTGTAACATAATCACCAATACAAGGCTTGTATTACCAAAAAACATAACAAACACGTTAAAATTTTCACATTTAATGTTGGTGATCTTGTCCTTAAATTATATTACACCCAAGATAAAGAAGGTAAATACACCCAAAAATGGTGGGATATGTATTTAGTCAAAGATATTCTTATTCTAAGTACCTACCACCTTCAAACTAATGAAGGCCATGTTTTTAAAGATCCCACCAATGCATAATTCTTTAATAAGTACTTTGCCTAAACATTTACTTTTTTTCATGCTTTCTATCTATATCTATCTAACACTTTTTGTAGGTTACTTACATGGGTCTCTCCCTCTGCAGTAGTTATCTCTTATCACAAACCTTTAATCCTTCATTTTTGGTCTTTTGGTTTCCCCTTTCTCTCTCGAGTTACATTGTAAAACCATGGATAAGACCCGGTCTTCCTCATGATGTACCATAGTCTTATTTATTTTCATACTCTTTTTACACAATTTTTGGCATCCCTTGGATTTCTCTTTTGTGAGTTGCATTGTAATACCATGGATAAGACCCAGTCTTCCTAAAAAAATATCATCTTTTTTCTCATTTTTTTACATGCTTTTTGTCACCCATGGGTTTCTTTTTTATGAGTTTCAATGTAAGACCATGGATAGGACCTAGCCTTCCTCATAAAATCTTCATCTTATCATTGATTTTATAGAATGTGTTTTTTATCCTTGTTCTCAGCTTAGCTTTTGCTTCTCTTGGTAGATGGAATTTCCACAGCAATTTATGTTAGCATGTTTTTATCCATTTCCCTCATTCGTATGATAAGGAATCATGCTTTACTATCATTGTATCCCTTCTTTTCCCTTTGTCACATTTTTTGTGATTTGAAGTAATTCAAAGTGTTCCATGTGTCATTTCTCTTGATTTCCTTTCATTTCACTTGATATTGGATAAAACAAGGATGAATTAAAGATATCACTTTTATTTCACCCATATTTATGATACTCTTAGACCCCATGCTATTTTAAGTTGTCTCTCTTAGCAACCAAGTCCCAAGTATTAAAATTAAAGTCATCTTTAACAACCATGTATGGTTTTCCAAATCTGTATGGAGGAGGAATAGGAAAATACCATCAAGAAATTTTAAAATCCAAATCATTTGAAAGAAAATGAAATGATATACATTAGGAAACATATAAATTTTAATAGTAAAAATCACACCAAAATATGTGATTCCAAGCACATCTCATATCTCTAATCAAAGCTCAAACTCCACAGTTGGCCTCACATGGAGCCGAGGTCCATTGAGGTGTGGTAAGCCAGTAGATTGGAATAGGAGAATTAAAAAAACTCTATGGTGATCTAATTTATAATGTAAGTACCCAATATTTGTAGTATATTGATGGCTCTATAAGGGGTCTTGAAGAATGGGATACCCATTTTGGGAAGGTAAGTCAATTTTACTTTTTATGCATATATCCTTCATGGGATGATCTATACACTTCATTTGTTGACCTAAAACTTGTGTGGCTAAGATAAGCTCCTTAGAATCCTTAAGGTTAAAATTCCTCTTATTTTGACAAACCTAATTTGAGTGTCTTGACTTTGATAAAGAGGTACTCTACCTTAGTTTTTCCTTTATTCTCCTCTCCACCCATTTCATTTCCTCCCTTGATAGGAAAATTATGATTCCAAATCTATTTTCCCTTCTATATTCCTTTCTTATTCACCTCTTAAAAACATGCTAGCACTACTTTGTTTTATTTTTATCTATCCTTAGAGAGAAACAATATGTTTGAGTAACTATGGATTTCTTTCTTTACACCATTAGATTACATTCCTAGAACTATTTTGCTCTCTTTTTACCATTTTTCATTATTATACTATCCTACTATTATGGATACTTAAGTCCATACCTTTTTCCAATTTTTAGTGAGGTTAGCTTGTTACTTCTCACTTGATAATGTTTTTTTCCTTTTTTATCCACCTTTTTCATTACTGAGTGAGATAAAGATTGTTATTTCTCGCTCATCAATGTTGTTTTACCATTTTTTGTTACTACTTTTTCATTTGATATATCAATTACCATCTCCTTTTGACATGTATCCTTAGTTTGATTTGGTGAGTTTTTCTTTCTTACTTAATGTTTACTTGTTTGATTTTTTTGGTCTTTAGTAGCCTTAGCTTTTCGGTTTACCCAATTTAATCTTGTTTCTGACTTGGCCATTTTGTTTAACATGGAACTTGTCATCCTAGCTTGCCAAATTTACAAGTACATCCCATCCACCTATCACTAGTTATCTTAGATTTCTTGTATTTATTTATTTTTTATCTTTAGTTTTGTAATCTTGGGTTTATCAAAATTAGTCTCTACACCCTGCACAATCAAAAACTAATAACACAATAGACAACCATCCAATAATAAAGGTAATTTGAGGTATGCATCACTTTTAATTTTTAGTTATTTACTTTTTTTTCATTTACTTTCAAATTTTTTATGCTTTAAATTACTAAAACTTTTTTTATCATCAATTTTATGTGTTCTTATGTTCTTTCTCGAAGCACCATTCCATGTTACACCTTAGTGACACATGATAAAATTCTAGTGGGGCATATGTATACACATAATATTTTCAAATTTTATCAAATACTGACTCTTTACATCTTGCAAGAACCTATTGAGATTAAATATCTTTGAGTACATGCCTTAAAGGGTGCACCAAGAAAGGGGTGGGCAAACCATTGGTGCTTTGCAATATTTTTATCCCTTATTACCACATATTACCAATCCAACCAGCTCTTAAAAACCATTCCATAAGCTATTATTCCTCCTTTGCACACTCTTCTAGTATTTTACCACTTCCCATCCTTTTTTTCCTCACCTTAAGTCCCTTTTATCAGATGACTATGCTACATTGATTGGTTCAACCCTATACAATTTCTAGATATTTTCACTTAGGAATTAGGTTAGCTTTTGGCTGACCTAGCTCAAGACCTAGTGAATAATTTTCCAAAATTATGCTAGGTCGATTAGGTTGACACTATTGACCAAGATTTTTGGAAGGGATTAGGGTCAAATCCACTTATATATATAGGATCCTTTCATCATTATTTCAATATGTAATCAACAGTTATTATTCACTCATGCTTCTTTATAATCTACTCTTCCACCATTCTACTTGAGGAGTCTTAGCTTAGGGTCTCTACTTGGAGAATATAGTATTATGGATAAGTCTTGGATATTTTGGACTTTCTTAATGATCCTTACAAACCATAAAAACATCTTGCAAAGCCCCATTATCCAAGGAAGAAATTGAGTCTCTATGGGTTCACATTCAAGTAAGTATTCTCCAACTTTTCTCCTCTCTTTAATAGATAGAAGTAGCATAAATATTGGCTTCAAGTAATATTGCTCTTCATATTCCATGTATTAGGGTCTTACTCATATATAGATTAATTGATATTATATTATACATGTTTTAATTATTTAATAACCCCTCATTTTGTGTCACAAGCTTTGGTGAGCACTAGATTATATTTACTTTGACTGTTATTGGTTGAGGTAAAATATCAAAAATAAAGACCGCTTAGAGTTATTGTGTTATTATGTTAGACTGGAGGCTTTGGAACCCTCCTTAGCATGGTGTATTATGGTAAGAGATACCTTAATCATCTCTATCATATCCCCATATTGTTCATGCTCCCACTTAACAAAAATATCCCCAATCATAAATATATGGTATGATTTATCTTCTCTGGGTTATGATTGATTTATAAACATGATGCATTTTTGATTGCATACAAAATATTTTAAAAGATTTGTATGTAAGATTGATAGCATGAAATTAGTGCATATGATATTTTTATGATTATTTGATATCAATACAAAAAGGTTACAAGTAATTTCAATATCTAAGTTTGACTGATGGTTCTAGACCTAATATGCATAGAGACCTAGTGAGGTCCAAATGAAAGGACAAAGTGAGTTATCAAGATGGTAACTCACATGTAATAATTTAATGAGATTTAATTATTTGGTTCAAAGGTGTTTACCAATTTTCAAGTCTTGAGGAAGAAGAGAAATCAAGATATCATGTTGAAAGGTTTGTTATGCATGTAAAATGAAGGTTTCCAAGCCTGAGAAGGAAGTTGAGATGCTCATCGGTACATGCAGAGTTTGCAGGTGAGATAATAATTTTGGAGTAGTTTTTTAAGGGTCTTAATATGCTTCTAAAATCATTTTATATAAAAACCAATCTCTCACCTTTATGAACAAATGTTAAGAAGGTAAGGAGGTTTTTGTGCTTGCAAACCCTCATAGTGGAGCGATTAGAAATATGTGAATGATTTTGTCCCATAATATATTTTTTGATCAATTTTGATGATTTTATGTTGTATATGACTCCTATAGGCACCTAAAATTGGTAGTGGTGTTTTATGGCAATGAATAGAAGGTATAGAAAAGTGTTTATTTCTAGAAAATTTATTGCTTCAGGTAGGTTTGACTTAGTCAACACATGTCAATTAATGGAGTTTGAAGGCCAAGATTTTTAATTTATGTTTATAAGTTTATTTTTAATATAAAAATTATCTATTTAAATAATTTTCTTTAATCAAGTTGACATATCGCTAATCTACAGACAGTGAAAATAGTGAATAATATCTAGGCAGAGTGAATACCTATTTAGGGATGATGTAAAAGTGACTAGGGATTGATAAAATGGTTTGGGGTATTTTTTAAATATATTTTCCTGATGTTACCTTGGTTTTAAATTCTTTTTATTCTCATACACAACCTATAAGATGCTCTCAAAGTGGCTTGTCTAAGTGAAAGTGAACAGTGAAAGGTTGAGTTCATATATTGGTCTATACATTCCTTATTTATTATTAAAAATTTATTTATATGTGATTTAATTTTATTTAATGATTTTTAATGGTGAAATTAATTCATTTTAATATCAAGTAAGTGTCTTCACAAGTGTTAGGAGTCATGTTCACTATGACTATGTTTTGAGACAAAATGATAGTTTTAGGTGTACTAGAGTAAGTGATGTGTTTGAAGTCCTTATTTATTATATGGAGGTAATAAAATATTCTTTTGATATTTTTTAATACTAATATATCCTTTATTATTCTTTTGTTATAATTTAAATTGTTTTTCAATATGATAGAAAGTCATGATTACGTGACTAGTTTTATGGAGTCATTGGTTGTCTTGAGGGACTTAGTGGCAAAGATGTTTTTGATGTATTATGTCTTGAGTAATGATTATTAAAGTGAATTAATATGTTAAATTTATATTTTAATACCACATTTATTTATTTTTATACCATGTTTGTTCCCATATTGTTGTGGAGAAGTCAAAGGTTGTTGACTGGGTATTGACAATATTTGATGGCTCTAAGTGAGCTTTTTGTAGAGAAGGTTTAGTGGTTTCATAGGTTGATTTTAAGAATATAATGAGATTTATGATGACATTTAGGTTATTATTTATATATAAATGTCAAATTTTTACATATTTTATTTTTAAAAAGTGTGGTTATACTTCAATGTTCATGACTGTATTTTGGTATGCACTTGCAGTTCTGAGTGGCAAAGTTGTAGAAACGTTATTAAGGCCATTGGTATATGTAATGATGTCCAATGGAAATGGATATGTTTTTTAAGTCATAAATATTATATTAATGTGTTTTTTATATGGTTTTTTATAAAGGTGATGGTATGCTTCAGTTCTAAGAGATAGACTTTTCTATGTGTGATGGCCTAAAAGGCAAGTAAACCTAATTGATAGGTTCAAGGTGTGAAATAAATTTCCATGTGGTATGGATGTATTTGGGAGTGATAAATGGTATATTAAATTATTTTTTTATTTTTTTAATCTATTTTTAAATTCAAAATGTGGTCCAAGTGGAAACAATTGTAATGTGTGTGTGTGAAGGGTTAATTCCATTAAGGTCTCTATTAGGCCTAATTGAGTTTTAGCCACTATAGGTCTTAAAAAACCTATGAAGTGTTTGGTTATATAATTTAACATATATATGAACCTATTTTAAGTTTTATAAAATTGGTTTAAGTATATTGTATAACCAATATGGGTTAGATTAAGTATGTGGTATAAAGGCAAGGTCTAATTGGCCTATTTGAACTAGTTGAGTGTGTGTCGACAAAAGTGAAGGAAAGAGATAAATAAAGGAGAATATATGGGTCATTTAGGACCATAAATTTTTTAATAATATCATTCATGTATATCTTATCAATTTAATGTAGGTGGTCACACAGGTCATTGGACCTAATGAACCTAGAAGAGGCATATTGAGTGAGTGAGTCCTAGAGGCTATTTGAGTGAGAGTAAAGGGGAAAGAGTGGGAAAAAAGGAGGTAATAATAAGTTTAATATTCATAAATATGTGTTAAAGATTATTATATATTCAAGGTATCTAATTTTTTTCTTGGTTTCCTAGGGGTTTGGATCCTCCTTGTAAGTTAGAGCTTACAAAAGACTTGTTGGGTGGGTGTTCAACTAGGTAGGGGTTGGTGCTCCTTATGAAGTGGGAGATTCATTAAATTTTGAATATTTTAATTATAGGATAGTATTCCATGTGCATTTTTTAGTGGTTTTTATCCCATAAAATGGTTTCCCACATAATCTCTTGTGTTATCTTGTGATGTACTTGTGTGATTATTTGCTTATGTATTGATATCTTATGTATGCTTCATGGAATGGTGTTTAAAATTGAATATTCATTTTTATTATGAAAATAATTCATCCCCGCTCTCAATATATATTTCCAATAATTGTTATCAGAATTGGAAGAGGCTTAATAGACTACATGTGATCCTAAGTAGCTTGAAAAGTGATAAGGACAATGTTCATCTTGTTTACAGTTATGAATAAGTTTATTAAGATCATGGTTGAGGTCTACATATAGGTATGAATAATGTTGTTAACAATATTGAAGAATAAGGACTATATTTAATCTAATTCCAATATCAAACCTAAGTTTAATGATAGAGCTTATTGAAGATGGTCTATTTGACTAACTAACATGATAGAAGAAAGATAGGCAGTTATTTGATTATAATCCTGGAGTATGAGACCTAATTAAGGTATATATAAATTTTATTAAAATTAAAAATATATGAGCATTTTGTCCTATTTTTAGTTATTAATCATACATACTTTGATTTGACAGGATCCAATAGAGGAATTCTAAGAAAGCACGTGAGCTATTTTAGGTTTCCATGAGACCTAATGAGGGTATGAGAGCTAATGAATCTTTCTAAATCAAATAAAATGAACTATGGATATATATTCATGTATAAAAGACTCATATAAAATATAAACAACTATATGACAAGTTCTAGTTCATTTAGAGAGATATAAAAGTGTGCATTTATGCAAGAAATCATCATGTAAGTTGACTGAGTTTGAAAGTCCTAATAATTGTAGACAAGGGTATCTTGGTGTGTTGAGTGGTATTCTTTAACACTCATGTTGTTTGATAAAAGTTTTTGAGACTAAAATAAATGACATGTAGACATATAAAATTCTTTGTGAAAGATTAGTTTGGTCTTTTATATGAATAACATGCCTAATTCTTAAAATGTAGATATATAAGGGTTTGGTGTCTATGAACCCTAACAGGAATGTTCATGATGATAATAACTCAATTATGACTTATGTAAATATTTGATCTCTAGGTGAATTTTATGAATTTTTTCCTTAAATTGTTTACATATGTTTGATGCATGTTTGAGTGTAAGGTAGTGTCCAAGTTGACATGTTTAGGACAAGGGTTTATGAGCTAAAGTTTGGTCTTCAAGACCAATGTCATTATGGTAGAGAGTTGTTATCTATGGTGTTCTAAGAGTGAGATGACAAGTTGTGTATTCCATAAAGATAACAGAGGTATGAAGGTGATTTATGTTCTAAGTTTCTCATTAAGAATCTTGACTGTGTGTAGAATTTTTTTTAAAAAATGTTGTATGTAGGTTGGCTTACTGCTTTTTGCCATAAAGATGAGCTACTTAGTAAGAATAAAGATGATCTTAGGATAATGTATTTATTTTTATCATGTTATGTATGACATAAATAAACCATGAAATATTTCACAGTGTTCTGAAGATGAGAGTTTCATATAGCATCATGTTTTAAGTAAAATTGCATGAAGAAAATTACTATAGCACTCCATTGGAGTTGTTTCATTATGTTGAGTGTTAATTGATGTCATAGTGACATCATAAGTTCATGAGAGGATGTGTTGACATATTTAAATATATAAATATATTCTATCATATAATATTTATAATAATTTTTGAGTGTGCATGAAGATAGAGTTTGAGTTGTTTTCAAGAGTTAACTTTGGGTCTGTGCCTTATAGATGAATTATTTCAAAAAGAGAGAATGATATGAGGATAATTGAATGATTTAGGTTGATGATATAAAAATTTATATACCATGACTAAGAATTTTTCTAATTCATTATATTTTATCCTAAGGACTAAGGATCATGTGGCAAGGAACAATGCCTAGAAAGTTGTATACAAACCCAGTGGTTGAGATGTTTTGTTTGAAGGTGCCATGTGTTGTATCAAGCATCAAAGAATTGAGGAGTTTATTTGAAAATATGTGGAACATATTTAAAGTTAATCAAATTATTTTTTCATATCTATTGATTTGTATTTTCAAGTATGTATAAATTTAGGGAGAGCTAACTCAAAATGGCTTGAGAAGAATGCATGGACAAAGGGGGAGCTTACTTGGTCAGGTCCTAGGATAAAATAACTATGTATATGAACCTATTAGAAGTGTGTGTGACCTTTTATAAGTTTAAAATAATTGAAAAAGGTATGCTTGTGTTGGCTAAATTATTTTAAAGAATGCATGGTGATAGGGGGAGCTAGTATGATTGAGATTTCTAGTTCTAAAGCCCACTTTATCATTAATGTCAAAGGGAGATAAAGAGAATTTATTTCCATAAATTACAAAGGGGAAGATTATTTGAGAGTGTTTTTTCATTTATTTCAAAGGATGATTTCATGTTTTCATTGAAGACAAGATAAATGACAAAGTGATGATATGATGGTGAATGTTGAGCATGTTCCAAGACTTGAGAGATCTTGCAAAGGTAAGAGAATATGTTGATAAGATGTATAATCCTTTATAATATTTTTATGGAATATTTAAACATGAGTGTATATGAAATTTTTATGATAATTTGAGATCAATACAAGAAGGTTACAAGTGCTTTCAATATCTAAGTTTGATTGATGGTTCTAAACCTAATATGCATAAAGACCTATTGAGGTCCAAATGAAGGGTAAAAGTGAGTTCTTAATATGGTAGAGAAAATGTAAGAATTAAATTATGTTTTAATAGGTTTTTCAAAGGTTTTTTCCAAGTTTTAGGTCCTGATAAGCAATATAAATCAATATATCACATTGAAAGGTTTCCTATGCATGCAGAATGAATGTTTACAAACATGAGAAGGAAGTTGAGATGCTCATTTTCATGTGTAAATTTTAAATGGTGACCTAAGATTTTTTGAATAGTTAGTTAAGGATCCTAAGAGTCTTCTAGAATAATTTAATAGATAAACCAAACCTTTAGCTTTATGAACAAACATTAAGAAGGTAAGGAGGTTTTTGTGCTTGCAAACCTTCATAGTGGAACAATTAGAAATATGTGAATGATTTTATCCAAGAATGTATTTTTTAATCCATTTTAATTATTGGATGTTAAATAGGAATCCTCTAGGCACCTCCAAGTGGTATTTGTGTGTTAGGGTAGTGAGTAGAAGGTATAGAAAAATGTTTATTTCTAAAGAATTTATTTGTATACGTAGGGTTAACTAAGTAAACACATGCAAGTTGATGGAGGTTGAAGGCCAAGAATTTTTAATTATTTACATAAATTTATTTTGGATATAAATAATAATTTTTTTAATCATTTTGGTCAATCAATTTGGCCTATGGCTAATCTATAGATAGTGAAAATAGTGAGTAATAACTAGGAAGAGTGAAAACCTATTTAGGGATGATGTGTAAGTGACTAGGGATGGATAACATGGTTTGGGGTATTTTTTTAATACATATTAATAAGTTTACCTTGGTTTTAAACTATTTTTTATGCTCATAAATTGGCTATAATATGCTCTCAAAGTCGCTTGTCTAAGTGAAAGTGAATAATGAAAGGTTGGGTTTAGATATTGGTCTATACAATCCTTATTTTCTATTATACATTTATTTTTGTGTGATTTAAGTTTATATAATTATTTTCAAGGAACACATGAATTAATTATAATATCAAGGAAGTGTATTCATAAGTGTTAGGAGTCATGTTCACTATGACTGTGTTTTGAGACAAAATGACAATTCCAGGTGTACTAGAGTAAGTAATGTGTTTGAAGTCCTTATGGCCTAGATTGGGTAAGAAAATATTTTTTAAATATTTTTAAATAATCCTATATCCTTTTATATTATTTTTTTATGATTTAAAGTGATTTTAAATATGCTATAAAGTCATGATTACATAACTAGTTTTTTGGAGTCGTTGGCAGTCTTGAGGGACTTAGTGGAAAAGATGTTTTTCATGCATTATTTATTAATTAATGATGATTAATGTGAATTAATATCTTAAATATTTATTTTAATACCAAATTTATGTATTTTTAGATCTCTTTTGTTCCCATATTTTTTTGGAGAAGTCAAATTTTGTTGACTGTATTGGTGGTATTTGGTGGCTCTAAGTTAGCTTTTTGCAAAGAAGGTTTTATGGTTGCAGATGTCGATTTAAAGAATAAAGTTGGATTTATTATGACCCTAAGGTAATAATGTGTATTTAAATGTGATTTTTTTCCATATTTGATTTTTAAAAAGTGTGTTTTTACCTCAATGTTCATGGCTGTATTTTGGTATCCATTGGCAGTTCTAAGTGGTAAAGTTGCAAAAGAGTTCTTAAGGCCTATTGGTATGTATAATGATGTCCAATGGAAATGGATATGTTTTTTAATTAATTAATATTATATTCATATTTTTTTTATAGATTTTATATTATTATTTAGTTATAAGAGACAGACTTTTCTGTGTGTGAAGGCCTAAAAGGCGAGTATATCTAATTTATAGGTTCAAGGTGTGAAATGAAGTTTCAGGTGGTATGGACCTATATGGGAGTGATAAAGGGTCTATTTAATTCATTTTTTAGGTGTTTAATATTTTTTAAATTAAAAATGTGGTCCAAGAGGACACAAGTATAACATGTGGGTGTGAAGGGCTAATTCGATTAAAGTCTTTATTAGGCCTAATTGAGTTTTAGCCTCTATAGGTCTTAATCGACCTATGGAGTGTTTTATTATCATATGTAACATATCTATTAACATATTTAAAGTGTTATCCAAGTGGGTTAAGGATATTATCTAAATATTATGTGTTAGATGAAGTATGAGGTATAAAGGCAAGGCCTAATTGGCCTATTTGGACTAGTTGAGTGTGTGTGGATAAAAGTGAAGGAAAGATCTCAATTAAGGAGAAAAGGTAGGTCATTGAGGACCATCAGAGGGTGAAGAATATCATTAATTTATATCTGATCAAATTAGTTCATGTGTAAATATATTTCATTAGACTTAATGAGCCTAGAAGAGGCATATTGAGTGAGTGAGCCCTATAGGCTATTTGAGTGAGAGTAAATAGGAAAGAGTACAAAAAAATGAGGTCATGATTAGTTGAATGGTTATTAAAAATCATTCAATATGATAAAATATTAAATGTATCTAATTTTGTGCTTATTTTCCTAGGGGTTTGGATCTTCCTTTCAAGATGGAGCTTACAGAAGACTAGTTGGGTGGGTCCTCAATTAGGTAGGGATTGGTGTTCCTTGTTAAGTAGGTGCTTCACTAAATGTTGAATATTGTCATTATAGGACATTATTCCATGTGCATGATTCAATAAGTTTTATTCCTTAAGAAGGTTTCCTACATAATCACTTGTGTTATATTGTGATGTACTTGTATTATTTTTTGGTTATGCATTGATCTCTTATGTATGCTTCATGGAATTCTATTTGGAATTGAATATTCATTGTTATTATGCAACTAATTCACCCACCCCCCTTCTTAGTATCTACTTCGAACATAGTTAATTGATTTGAGGTTATATTAAACTCTACCAAGAACCTATATGTGTGATTGGTTTGTTATATATGTGAGTATACCCTACAAGAAAGTGTTAGTTTATCAAAGATTTGTTGGTGCTAAACTGGTCATCCAACTTAACTAGTCACTAATAGACTTAATGGTGAAAATAGTGAGAAACCTAGGTAATAGTGATAATTTGATTAGGGATGTGTTATCATGGAATAGGTATGAAACCAAGTTCATGTAAATTGTTTTCAAGACTTTTAATACATGTTCATGTTGGATATAATTTTTAGAGTTCAATGGTTATAGTGAAAACGTTGCTCACAAGTTGACTTGTCTATCTTAGTGAGGTTTGTGTATAGTGGGGTTATGAGATTCATCTACAAGACCAATATTTACATTTTACCATTTTATATATATATATATATATATATATATATATATCATATTATTATCTCATAGGGTCATCCACATGCATCAAGAGTCTCTATAAATGGTCATACAAGTGTTGAAGGTCATTATCACCATGACTATGCTTCAAGGTAAACTGACAATTTTGGGCGAGCAAGTTGCAATGATGAGTTTGAGTATCTATACCCTAAGTTGAAGTTTATAATACATATGATTTTTTTTGTGACATTTATGTCATATAAATGCTTTTTATAAGGTTTTAGAGTCAATGAAAGTGATTAAAATTTTGAATCCAAAAGGGTTTGACTAGTTTAGGTTTGACTGTGTATACTAAAGACAACAAATTGGTCTTTAAGACCAACAATTGTCAATAGATATTATTATTATATTTGTGGAGGTATTTATTAGTATGTTTTAGGATCATATTAATTAATTTGAATTCCTTGAGTGTGTTCCTTCAAGTGTCATAATTTCAAGTTACCATGATTGTGTTTTGAGGCTAGTTGGTAGTTCAGAGTGAGCATTTTGTAGAGAAAAGAATGAACCTATATACCTTAAGTTTAAGTATTTAATGAAGTTTGTGATGAAATTGAGGTCATGAGGTTTTTGATAATGTGACTTATTTCCATTTTTGTTTATATAATTGGTTTTTTATCTTCATTAGTTCAAGACAGACATTTTGAGTATGCACAAACCTAATTATGAATAGTACTAATGGCATGCTTCAAGTGGTGATTGGAGATAAATTATGTCATGGACATAAAAATATAATATTATGGGTATATTTTAGTATTATATGAAGTTTTCCTTCCATATGTGGAGTTTTAAAAGTGTTCCAAGGAGATCAAAGGGTAATGTGTGATAATGAATGCCTGATTGAATTAGGTCTCCTTAAGTCCAAAAAGAGGTTTTTGTTCTATATGATGTAACCAACATATTTAAATGTTTTATCCAATTATTAAACATGTTATATGACCTATTTAAATGTTAATATAAGGTGTAAGTATGTATGGATGACCAAGGTGTGTAAAATCAAGTGACTTGTATAAGAACAAAGCCTAATAGGCCTAATTGTGTGTGAGAATATAAGCAAGAGATATATAATTTCAATATCAAGCTATAATATTAGAGAATAGGTTGTTATTATTTATATAAATACATACCATGTAATCATGTTATTGATTCCTATGATATGATCATCAAAATAAGGGTAGAGGTATGTAAATGAAAGACAATAAGAAGAGAAGTAGAGCAAAATATATGAGGCTATCATAGAAGAGGTGACATGTGATATAACTATGAGTATATTGATGAGACTTGTGATCATAAGAGAAGATTACTAATATTCATAGATGAAATAGAGAGATGTGTATGAAGATTAGATGACAAAGAGAGATTAGAAAGAGGACCATCATCTATTAAAGATTATAACAAGGTCAAAGATGGAAGTCAAAAGTCTACTTTTCTAAGTCAGTTCTTGGTCAAGAGGTTTTTGAGTTGGTGATAATTCATTAAGGTATTTGGTTCTTCCTTACAAGTGTGTGCTTACTAAAGAATATATATATATATATATATATATATATATATATATATATATATATATATATATATATATATATATATATATATTATAATTATCTCATAGGGTCATCCACATGCATCAAGAGTCTCTATAAATGGTCATACAAGTGTTGAAGGTCATTATCACCATGACTATGCTTCAAGGTAAACTGACAATTTTGGGCGAGCAAGTTGCAATGATGAGTTTAAGTATCTATACCCTAAGTTGAATTTTATAATACATATGATGTTTTTATATGACATTTATGTCATATAAATGCTTTGTATAAGGTTTTAGAGTCAACGAAAGTGATTAAAATTTTAAATCCAAAAGGGTTTGACTAGTTCAAGTTTGACTGTGTATACTAAAGACAATAAATCGGTCTTCAAGACCAACAATTGTCAATAGATATTATTATTATATTTGTGGAGGTATTTATTATTATGTTTTAGGATCATATTAATTAATTTGAATTCCTTGAGTGTGTTCCTTCAAGTGTCATAATTTCAAGTTACCATGATTGTGTTTTGAGGCTAGTTGGTAGTTCAGAGTGAGCATTTTGTAGAGAAAAGAATGAACCTATATACCTAGAGTTTAAGTATTTAATGAAGTTTGTGATGAAATTGAGGTCATGAGGGTTTTGATAATGTGATTTATTTCCATTTTTGTTTATCCAATTGGTGTTTTATCTTCATTAGTTCAAGACAAACATTTTGATATGCACAAACCTAATTATGAATAGTACTAATGGCATGCTTCAAGTGGTGATTGGAGATAAATTATGCCATGGACCTAAAAATATATTAGTATGGATATATTTTAGTATTATATGAAGTTTTCCTTCTATATGTGGATTTTTAAAAGTGTTCCAAGGAGATCAAAGGGTAATGTGTGCTAATGAATGCCTAATTGAATTAGGTCTCCTTAAGTCCAAAAAGAGGTTTTTGTTCTATATGATGTAACCAACATATTTAAATGTTTTATCTAATTATTAAACATGTTATGTGACCTATTTAAATGTTAATATAAGGTGTAAGTATGTATGGATGACCAAGGTGTGTAAAATCAAGTGACTTGTATAAGAACAAAGCCTAATAGGCCTAATTGTGTGTGAGAATATAAGCAAGAGATATATAATTTCAATGTCAAGATATAATATTAGCGAATAGGTTGTTATTATTTATATAAATACATACCATGTAATCATGATATTGATTCCTATGATATGATCATCAAAATAAGGGTAGAGGTATGTAAATGAAAGACAATAAGAAGAGAAGTAGAGCAAAATCTATGAGGCTATCATAGAAGAGGTGACATGTGATATAAATATGAGTATATTGATGAGGCTTGTGATCATAAGAGAAGATTACTAATATTCATAGATGAAATAGAGAGATATGTATGAAGATTAGATGACAAAGAGAGATTAGAAAGAGGACCATTATCTATTAAATATTATAACAAGGTCAAAGATGGAAGTCAAAAGTCTACTTTTCTAAGTCAGTTCTTGGTCAAGAGGTTTTTGAGTTGGTGATAATTCATTAAGGTATTTGGTGCTTCCTTACAAGTGTGTGCTTACTAAAGACTCTATCAAGTTGGTACTTGATAGATTGGGGTTGTTCCAAGCTGAGTGGGTGCTCAACTAATTTGATTCATTACTTTATAGGGTTGTTTTTCCAAGATATGGTTAGTTGTTTTTAATCCCCATGAGGTATTCCCACATATATGATGTGTTCATACTTTCTATGTGTATATTCTCATTACTATATTTCTAGACTAGTCGATATTGCTCATATGATGATTTTGCTTAATAAATGATTAGAAGATCTATTGAATTGAAAGTAAAATTTATAAATATACTAATTCACCCCCCCCCCAAATTATTATATCTCCAAAAATACTCCTAAAACTCATATTTCACTCTGAGGAGGTCCCATCCATAGCATTGGTCTTTATGAATAGTTTTATTAACCCATCAAAAACACTATCTTAACAAGATTGTTTTATAAATTAAAGGTTAAGTTTTATATTAAAAGTTATATATCATGTAATAGGATATTTTGAAACATATTTCACCTTTTCTAATCACAAAATGTTATCATTTCATCTTATAAAGGCTTCTATAGGTCTTCACTAAAAGGTCAGTCTAGATGTGCCAGTGGGAGGTGAACAAGTGCCTAAATGAGGTAGAGTTACATGTGTTAAATGATTTTAAGGAATAATTAATGGTATCACATATTTTTTTAGACTTGAAACATCCTCACTCATTCATATTTTAAGGTTTTATTCAATCATCATGATCATCTAAGCAATTAGCACTAAGTGACTAGGCCTAATTACCTAGTAGGCCTACTTCTTTAACTAAGGGAGAAGACTATTAGGATGGAAGATTGTTAAGGAAATAAATTCAAGTTATGGACACCTTTTAAATTCCTCATGAAGTGAGTAGGATAATTTTTCATCTATGATGGAGGATGGGGTAGCTTTCCAAGTCTTATTGACATGCAAGAAGGGGGTAAACTATTAAATGCTTCATAGAGGCCTAATTGAACTAGTTTGATGCCTTTGTAACTAAAAAATTCAAAGAAAATTTCCTAGATTATAATTCTTATCCTCATGTAGTCAAATTGGGCAAAAAATAGACATATAATGTCCAAAAAAATCATTGAAGACCACTTACCACTAAGGTAATGCAATAAGGGAGTTATGGGGTCTAGTTGTAACTACTAATTGAATGAATTATGGTCATTTATGACCTATTCATTCCTTATCCATTCCACTTTATCTTATCTTTATTTTTAATGTTCTATAAATTTAGGCTCTAAGGCCATTATGTTTATCCCTTGATTGGGTATGATGAAAATCTAACCAAACTATATCTTTAAAACCTCTTGAATAAATAAGGACTGTTTCATATTTCCTTACTAGCTTAGTGTGTTATGTTCTTATTGATTTATAGAAGTGGTGACATTTTATTCCCTTTTATAGGTCCTTGTCCTCACCTAGTTGCTAAGATATCATTATATTCATGTCATATGATGAGTCAAGGTGTTGGTGACTATGTTTGAAGTGTAATCTAGTTGATAGTGCCTTAGATAGACCTCTCATCCATCCCCTTCAAGTTACATCCATCTACCATAACCTTAATGTTAATTAATAATGCCTAGGATCCCCTTTGGAAACTTGTTTTAGTCACTAGTCCTTATTTGATTCATAAAGTGTTGATTAATGATTAGTTAGAGTGGATAAGACATTATGGTGCATCACCTCCCTTTATTGTAGGTTTTGTTTCATGCATCATATTCTATGTCTTTTCATCACCAAGTTATTACTCTTAGCAATTTAACTCAATTGATGCACCAGGGGAGCTAGCCCCAAAATGAGGTTTAGTCTACCTATAAGTCACCCATAACCTTGGACTAATCCCATGTTAACCCAAACTTGGAAAGGTCTGAACAATATTATTCATAAGGGTGTACTTTGATGGTTAAATTTTTTTGAATGCTCAATGGTACCAAGATTCAAAAGAGTTAGATCATACACTTTTAGTATTGGATGATATTAAAGAGATTCAAGTACTCTATTGGTAGATCTATAGTCAATTTTCATGTTAAAAGTGGTCATAAGGTCTTCATAAAAAGGTAAGAAAGCTAAGTTTGTTGAGTTTTATTTGGAATTTTCTAGGAAAAATAGGTACCCTAGGTCTAATCCTAATCCTAAACCCCCTAATTATCCTAATCCTACTAAGAAAAAGACCGTTATAACCCATACACCTCCAATGGTTATGCCTAGACATAAAACTTTTGTGCCCTTTAATGGTGGAATCCACCTAGACCTGAACCAATTTGATGATATACCTATTGTTGGACTTAAGAAATTTCCATATTTTATAGGGTAAAACTCTACCACTCATGTTGAGCATATTATAGACATAGCCAACCTTTGCTTAGTTCACAATGTGACCCAAGAAAATGTGGCAATGAGGTTATTAGCTACTTCTTTGAGGGGTAAGGTACTTAAATGGTATAGGGGTTTAACACATTCTTATACCAATACCTGGAATGAATTTGGGGAAAAACTTTATAGACATTTTGAGGAGAGAATTGACCACTTGTCTTTAGTGGAATAACTCACCACAATAAAAAGGGCTCCCCAAGAGTTTAAGGTAGACTTCAATTACAGGTTTCATAAAACTTGGGATATGATCCCCATGGTAGTCAATCCCACCCCTATCTATGCCTTTTTTTATTATTTGAGATCCATCAATTTTGATGTGGTAGTCATGATACAATCTATGGGATGGAATACACTATTAGATGCCTATACAGTGGCAATAAACCCAAAAAATTGCCTAATACAAATAGAAAATCTTACCCCAAGACCCCTCATGTATTTATTCCCAAAGATACAACCTCCTATGCCTACCATTACTCCCCTACCAATACCAACTAATCATGATTATCCAAATGTTAATCAAGTAGATAGATTAGGTAAGATTGAAGGGTTGTTCAAAGCACAAAACAACAAGATAGTGGTCTTGAAGAGGTAGAAAAAATACCACCTCATAAACCATAAAAATCACCCTATCAAGCCCTTTATCATCCCTATGTTAGAGGATCTGTAGCTCTACCAATTAGAGCACAATTGATTACTATCTTATATGCAATTAAACATGGAATTATACCAGAATGATAAAGTAGCTAGAAACATGAGACAGCAAAGAATTTGAGAGACAATACACACTCTTTGTATTAGATACTACTAGAAGAAAATACAATAAGGAAGATGCCACTTCTTCCTCCACCTCAAAGGCCTGCCACACCTCAAGACCTTCTTCCCTCTCTCTCTTGCTCAACACAACAACTCTAAAGCTTGAGTTGTTATCCCTCCTTGAATGCTTCAGCTGATCTCCTTGACCTTACACCTGTAGATCTCCTTGACCTTGCTTGCTTCAATGCTTTTACTTGCCTTAGAATTAATTTACAATACATGACTTATGGGTCTATAAATAAGATCCCATGCTTACAAAAATAAAAGTCTAACTACTAAAATTAGACACACAGCCTGCAACTTAAATTAGCCCCTTAGCATGCAAACACTCGATCCAACTAACTGACTATTCGTCAACAGTAGTTCTGAAAATACATAGGTGACCGACATCGGTCCCTGCTGGTCTAGTGCTGCCGACGTCGGCCGACTTCCTGCTCTCACCGGTCTCCTTCTCCACTGCACTTGACCGATGTCGATCATACTGCCGACGTCGGTGGCTCTGGTTCTTCAGCATCCTTCTTTCTAGTGTCTGCAAACAGTTGAAGCTTTTAGCTCCACACCACAATAATCTCCCACTTGGAGATAAACAGCTGTAACCTATACCTATCCCTATACACCATCTATTTTGTTCCTTAGGCTCTGTATCCCTCTTCAACGTCACTCTTGAAGACCAACCACCACGCAACCCTGTGATGTAATCCCTATATCTTATGCCACAAGAATTTTGCTGCTCCCAAATTCTCCATGACATACTTATGAACCAACTCTACCCTTAGCTCAGAAAACTCCCTATTTATGAAACCCTGCAACAAGTAACACAATACAGTAACAGGATAATGTAGCTAATATTATCCAACCTGGTAAAGATAAAATACAATGGTCAAACCTCCATTGTTCTGCAGCATAATTAAGACCATATACCATAGCCTTCTGTCTCATGTGTCCATCCACTCTCTTCTCTAAAATGGGAATCCATCCCTCTATCCAGTGCTTTCTTCCAGCTAACAACACTACCAACAAATACCTGTTTGGTTCTCCAAGGACTCACACTCCTCATCCATGCCAAGCTCCCACTGTTTCTGGATTCTACCTGCATTGCTTCTTCCATCTTCCTAGTTCATGACTATCAGTAAGCAATATAAAGAAGGTGAACAATGAATATGAGGTTCACATACCTTTCCTGACCTCCACATGGGCGTTTGAGACTTAATAATTCACCCAACATCCGTTCCAGTGACCGATCTAGGCCATCTCCCAGTCTACTCCCGACCGATGTCAGTTCCCTGCACTGATCCTGACTATCGACGTCATTTCCCTGGCCGACGCCGGTGTCCCTCCTACCAACGTCGGTCCTTGTGACTGACGTCGGACTTCTCCTGTCTGACCTACTGACCTTGCTGGTCTGCACATGACCGATGTCGGTATCTGGATGACTGACGTCGGTGCCAAGCTACTGACATCGGTGTCTGTGTGTTCCTGTAAGTGATGAAATTTTCATCTGTGAGCTCTTCTTGGATCAAACCTCTGTCCATGCTACCCTGCTCAGACTTATTCAGCCCCTGTGACTAATCTCTGTCCTTCATCTCCTCCATAAACACCAAGGCTTCTTTGTTCCTGTCAAAGGCATCAAATTTCCTCTTTCTGCAATGAACTGTATCTGTGTACATACCTTTTGAATCAAGAACTTCCATTCCCTTCTTATTCTTGTGACCAAGCCTATTAGGCCACATCTTCAAATCTACACCAGAAGTGGAATCAGTAATACAAGTAGACAAATAAAGAGTATCTACTTTCTTACCTCTTGCTAGAATAAGTGCTCCCTTGGTAACCTTCCAAGAATCCGTTGTGAGGGTTATTGTGCATCCCTCATCTCCCAACCTTCCTACAGAAATCAGACTCTGCTTTAGAATCAGAACATGCATGACCTCTTTCAACACCCACGTGTTGTCAATCTGCAATCTCAGCTGCACTTTCCCTTTGCCAACTATCTGACAAGGCGTACCATCCCCTAAATAAAGAACTCCAAAGTCTCCCTGTTCATACTCGTAGAACAAATCTCTGTTTGGGGATGCATGAAAAGATGAACCAAAATCTAAAATCCATGATCCTACCTGACTATCTAAAGAAAGTATGAGAGCATCCTGCATCACAATATTTGTATCCTTTGCTTCTCCCATACCTGCATGTTGATTCTCTTTATCTCTCAACCAACACTCCTTTGTATGTCCTTTCTTTCCACAAAACTAGCAGGTAATACCTTTGGACTCGAATCTCCTTCCTGACCTTGATTTCCCTTACTCAACCTTCTCCCTTTGCCTTTCCCTACTTTCTACACTTAGAGCATTCCCTGATGATTCACCTGTGCTTCTCCTACGTATTTCTTCATTCAAGATCACACTCACAACATCATCAACTTTTAAGATTTTAGAAGCAGATGCAGAATTACTTACTGCCATAACCATACCGTCCCAACTTTCAGGCAAAGAACATAAAATCAAGAGAGCCTTTACCTTATCATCAAAAATAATATTGACTGAAGCTAGTTGGTTTACCAAACCATGGAAATCACTGAGATGAGTATGTACCGATCCACCTTCCTGCATTTGCAAAGTAAATAGTTGCTTCATAAGATATACCTTGTTAGAAGCCGAGGGCTTTTCATATAGATTCGCCAAGGACTTTATCAACTCTTCCATTGTCTTACACTGTGATAAGCTGTAAATCACAGATGATGCAAGGCTCAACCTTATGGAATCGAGGGCCTTCTAATCAAGAACATTCCATTCTTCATCCTTCATATCTGTGGGCTTGCATGCAACCCCACCCAACGGTAAGTACAAATCCTTCTGATACAGATAGTCCTCAATCTGCATCCTCCAGTGTTGATAATTCTTGCCATTAAACTTCTCCATTCGTAGCTTACTTTCTCCTGCCATTATTGAACTCCCACTCAATCAGAAAACCCTGTGAATGACCTGTAATCAAAAACAATACCCTGCTTCCTACAAATCGTAGCTCTGATACCACTTGTCAGGGGATCTGTAGCTCTACCAATTAGAGCACAATTGATTACTATCTTATATGCAATTAAACACGGAATTATACCAGAATGATAAAGTAGCTAGAAACATGAGACAGCAAAGAATTTGAGAGACAATACACACTCTTTGTATTAGATACTACTAGAAGAAAATACAATAAGGAAGATGCCACTTCTTCCTCCACCTCAAAGGCTTGCCACACCTCAAGACCTTCTTCCCTCTCTCTCTTGCTCAACACAACAACTCTAAAGCTTGAGTTGTTATCCCTCCTTGAATGCTTCAGTTGATCTCCTTGACCTTACACCTGTAGATCTCCTTGACCTTGCTTGCTTCAATGCTTTTACTTGCCTTAGAATTAATTTACAATACATGCCTTATGGGTCTATAAATAAGATCCCATGCTTACAAAAATAGAAGTCTAACTACTAAAATTAGACACACAGCCCGCGACTTAAATTAGCCCCTTAGCATGCAAACACTCGATTCAACTAACTGACTGTTCGTCAACAACAATTCTAAAAATACACAGGTGATCGACGCCGATCCCTACTGGTCTGGTGCTGCCGACGTCGGCCGACTTCCTACTGTCACCGGTCTCCTTCTCCACTGCACTTGACCGACGTCGGTCATACTGCCGACGCCAGTGGCTCTGGTTCTTCAGCATCCTTCTTTCTAGTGTCTACAAATAGTTGAAGCTTTTAGCTCCACACCACAACACCCTATCAGCTCAACAAGACTCCATATCATCTTAATCCACAAGGTCAAGGGAAGATCACTCAAGAAAGGCCCTATAACAGCTTAAATCCCAACTTTTATAGCACTTCTAGAGAACTAGTTCCAACTCAAAATAACTATTCTCAAGAAGGTCAATGGCCTAAACAATAGGGTTAGCCTCATTAGATGTCAATCACTCCAAGTGGTGATGCTTATCAAGCTTCTTTTATGTATCAAAATTAGGCCCCTCCAATTCAAGATAGTCAACATCCTACACAACACAAAGAATGTTCTTCTATGTAACATGGATAGACTCCCTTTATGACTCAATTTGAGATGTCAAAACAATAAGGAATGAGTGGGATTAAGGCACCATTAGAGACAAATTTTGTCAACTTCTAAGAAGGGTAACATTATTTTAACCAATGTGTAGCTAAATAGCATGGGGGTGAAGCTAGGGTAGATAGTTCTATTGTAGCCTATTCAAGGGCCAAAAGGAGAGCAGTGGGTGATGATTTATAAGTTGGGTGAGCCACTCCCCCATCATATCAATCATCCCAAGAGGATAGTGGAAATAATTTATCACTTAAGACTCCATCAACTCATGAATTTCAAGATGGGAAAGGTAATAATTATAGAGGTTCATTCATATCCCAATTCACCCAAGCTCCAAGTGGTATTATTGCTCCTAAATTATAGTCAAAGGTTGTTATCTCTCACATCATCATTTTAGACTAGATGAAGAAGGTGTATATCACCATAACTATGTGGGACACCTTTCTCATTTTACAAAAAAAGGATATCCTCTAAGAAGAGTATCCAAAATCCACATCATGGACAAGTAAGTAGAAAGGGTGGGTGTAGTCCTAGCCAATACCAATCAGCCTAATGAGTCTCAAGCACCCAAGGTAAACAATCCCCCTCCTTTCTATCTCTATGTCAATATAGGTGATTCCCTAGTATAATACTATATGATCGATAGTGGGGATGGTACTTATATCATCCCTAAGTCTATAGTAGATAAGTTGGGGCTAAAGTATGAACCTAATTCTAAAGGGGTCTTACAACTAGATGGGTCTCCTAATAAAATTATTGGTGTACTTAAGGATCTAAAAATTGTCTTGGTTTCTTGTCCTAATTGTATTATATCCCAAGATGTGGTGATATTTTACCTCCCTCCTTACTGTGCCTTATGTTTGTCTAGGAATTTCAATACCAAGATAGGCGATATCTCTCTTTAGATTGGTCTTATATGGTCTTTAGGACTAGGTAAGGAAAAAAGGCCACCATAAGGTTTGAGCCTATCTCTAGCTTCCATTAGGCCACCATAAGGTTTGATCCTATCTCTAGCTTCCATTTAGATCCCTACATGCCTAATTTGTCTAATGTCAATTGCAATATCATAGATGATGATAAACACCTCAATGATTAGGAGCCAATTGAACCACTTGAAGGTATATTATATTTCATTTTTAATGAATTATTGGAAGATAACCATGGATATGATCCATATAAGAGCATTTAATAGGCAAGTTTTGGGGTATATTGTATGCATGAGGAAGGGGTTATCATACCAAATCTTAATAGCCCAAGACAAGACCATGATGGAGTGTAGAGTTTGTTATTTGATGGCTTTAGGTCCAAGAATGGAAGTGGGGAATGTGTTATTATTGTCTCTACTTCCAAAAAAAGATACTTTTTTCCCTAAGGTTCTAATTTAGCTGCATCTACAACACAATAGAGTATGAGGCCCTCATCGATGGGCTACAATGGGAAAGTAAGCTCATACAATCCATGAGAGATAGTGAGTTAGTAGTGTATCAGGTGAGAGGGTAGAATGTAGTCAAGAATCCACTCTTAAAAGCATAAAAGCATAGGGTTTGGGACATTTTAGAAGACTTTGAGGTGTTTGACATCTGCTCAATCCCAAGAGAGGCCAATCAAGATGCAGACTGGTTAGCAACCATATGATCACAATATGATATTTCATGTGGAATCAAAGACATGAAATATTAGTCCCAAATCAAGGTAGTGTGTAAACATTTGATCCCTGATAATTAGGTTAGGTGGCAGGTCTTTGAAAATGATAATCATATATCATGTTTCTTTTAGCAGGAGGTAGAATTGTGCTAAAAAAACCAAGCTAGACTATAACAGTAGTACAGTGATCAAATTATCCAATTTAGGATAAATAAGTTACCTACATAATTGGTGACCTTGGAAAATATATTTAATGAATATGATCAAATAAGGAAAGACAAGTTTAGTATATCAACTAAGGAGGAGCATTATGAGAAGCTCACTATTTTTAAGGATAGGCTACTCAAACTAGGAAAAGTAAACAGAAAAGAGGAGAAGGTAGCGTTTAGAGAGTTATGTCAAGAATTTTTAGACATATTTTATTGTGATTAAAATCACTTGAATGGGTTTGACCCTAGTTTGGCCTAGTATACCATATATTTGGAATCAAGTGTTAAGCCTATGAGACAAAAACAAAGACCAATCAATCCCAAGATTAAGATCCTCATGAAGAAAGAGTTGACCAAGATCATCGAATCCAACATCATCTTCCCCATCTAACACTCTTCATGGGTGGATAATATTGTGCCTATAAGGAAGAATAGGGAGATAAGTTTATGTGTAGACTTCAAGGATCTCAACAAGGTGTCATTTAGAAACCACTACCCTTTATCATCCATTGATTAGATTCTTGAATAGGTTATAGGTTCATAATGTTTCTCCTTTATTGATGGATACTCATGATACAATCAAGTGCTAGTGAAGGAGGAGGACCAACACAAGACTACCATCATAACCAAGTGGGTCACTTATGATTATAACAATATGCCCTTTGGCATATCCAATTTAGGGGCCACATTCTAAAGGGAAATGGATGTAGCCTTCCAATAACTCATCAATGAGATGGTGCTCATCTACCTTGATGACATCACAGTGTTCTCCAAGGACCCCAAAGATCAATTGACACACTTAAGGTTGATGTTTGATAGGTGTAGGTAGTATGGGGTATCCTTGAATCCTAAAAAGTGTATTTTTATAGTCCATGAGAATACCCTTCTAGGTCATATTGTTTAAAAATAGGGCCTCTCTATAGACCCTGAGAGGATAAGTGAAATCCTTGATATATCACTACCCAAACATAAGAAGGGGTTGCATAGTTTTCTAGGCAAAATCAACTTCATCAGGAGGTTTATCCCCAGGTTTGTATAATTGGTAAGGCCACTAACCTTCATGATCAAGAAACATAAGGATGTTGCATGGAGTAAGGAAGGGAAAATAATATTTGAAGCCATAAAATAGGACATTACTCAAGCATCCACCCTCCTCAACCATGATTTCTCAAGGCACTTCTTCTTGTTGCCTTCTCAAGCCATGATACTATTTTTTCCATGTTTATGCAGCAAAATAGCGAGGGTCTTGAGTAGCCCATAACCTTATTTAGTTAAGAATTAGAGGGATATGAAGAGAGATATACATTTTTGTAAAAACATGTACTTGTAGTCATGACAGATCTCAGAACATTTAGATATATGGTGTATGATATCAAAATCTATGTCATGGTGGTCCACCTTAGCATCAAAGACTTCATCCTTAACTGGGACTAGAGTGAAAAAAGAGTTGGTTGGGTGACTAAATGCATGGAATGTGACATACAAGTGAAGGTCACCAAGTTGATAAGGGGTAGGGGATTGTATGAACACTTGGTAGTAGATGTGAAGGAGGACAAATAAGTGGTTTTAGTAATGCAAAGTGACCACCAAGAAGCTACACCTACATCCCCTCCTAGCTGGACTCAATACATGGTGAGATTCCTTAAAATGGGAGAATGTCCTATGGGCCTAAATAGGACCAAAATGAAGTAATAAAAACTAAAATACATCCGTTATGTCCTGATTTATGGGTTTCTTTTCAAAAAATATCTTGATGGTATACTCTTAAGGTGTGTATAAATTAACTAAATTGACAACCTCTTAAACCAATTTCATGATGGGCCTATAAGAGGGCACTTTGAAGCCAAGACTATAGAATTAAGGATCATAAGATTAGGATAATATTGGCTAATTTTATTCAAGGACTCCCATTCTTGGGTTATGAGGTGTCAAAAGTATGTTATGTTCACAAGGAAACAAACACTAGCTATCTTTCCCCTTAAGCCTATCCAAGTGGAGTAACCCTTCATGAATTGGGCATAAACTTTATAATTATGATTCAACCTCCATTTAGTGTAGGACATAGGTGGGTATTGACTGATATTGAATAATTTACTAGGTGGTTTTAGGTATTATCACTTAAGGAAGCAAATGAGAACTCAGTTTTAGAGTTCTATGGTAGCCTAGTAACAAGATTTGGGATCCCCTCCACCATCATATCAGACAATGCACTAGCCTTAAATAGTGAAAAGGTGAGAGAATGGTATATTAACCATATAATCTACCTCATTACTTTATCCAATTACTATCCATATTTATATGGACTTACATAATCCACCAACAAGAATCTAATTAGGATCATAAGAAGCACTATGGAGTATAACCAATGGGAGTGGCATGCCTAGATAAGGATAACCTTATAGGAAGATAGGATTATTACCAATAGGGATAATATTAATTAAACATACCTCCTTATATATGGAAAAGAGGCAAGGCTTCCCATATCACTTGAACTACCAACCTTGGAACTTACACACTAACTTGAACTCATGGAGAGTGATGCAATGGAGGTAAGGATGATGAATTGAGGGAGTTATAAGAGAAAAGATATGACACTATAAATTCCATATAGTGCCATAAATATTAGGTAAATAGGTAATTTTAAAAAGATAACTTATTCAAATACCTTACAATAAGGTGACATTTTGCTCAAGTGGGATGAATATTATGTTAAACTAGGTAAGCACTCAAAGTTTGATAGTCTTTGGAGTGGACCATATATTATTACCAAATACAAAGAACACAATGATTTAAAATTTTATAATATAAATGGAGAGTAACTCCATATCCATTTCAATGGGATTTTCCTTAAGTAATTTTTCTATAAAGCACAAAACTATTTGTACATAGTAGTTTTGGTTTCCTTCTTCCAAGTGTTGTGGCACATACTTTTCTAGTAGCTTGTTTTGTTTGTGTTGTTATTTTTTTCTTATTATGTTTATTGTGTCCTATAGTATGTCTTTTAGATATTTTTTAATTAATTATAGTTTATAATTTATTAATAATTAGGTGTCAACTCATTCAATATTCTTAATCTAGGCATGAGTGATATACAAGAGATCTTGGTTCCTATTGACTAGAAGGTAGGTCAAGTCCTCAGAGTCACCAATAATGTTGAATTTTTTATATCATTAGGATTATAAAGGATTAACAATATGCCATTAGTACCTAATCTCACCTTATTCACCCTTTAATGTCTCTTGAATTTTCAAGGAATTTTAAAATTAGATCATAGGTTATCATGTCAAGGTAGCAGGTTCAAGTGAGGTGTTATGTTGAGATATGATATGATGGTTGTCATTTACCCCCATTTTGAGCTTGTGTTAAGTGATCTCTTTGTGTTATTTATTTATATGGATTCACAAAAACTATTGGAGTGGTCTTAGTGGTCTAAACATACTCATATTGAAGATGAACCAATTTTGTAGCTCATGACCTATCATAAATCCACTTGTTGACCAAATTTGACCCTACAGGTCAAATTAGGACCCCTATAGGAATTTTTTTGATTTTTATGTGTTTGGGGGTCTAATATTATGTCAAAATTTATATCATAGGTCATTTTATGTCATTTATTGTCATATTAACCATGGTCCTTAGTCATTTTAATCCTTATATCATTTTGAGTCATTTTAGGGTCAAAATAAAGCATTAAATGAGTTGTACAGCATCCTAGGGACGTGGGAAAGTTTTAAAAGGGTGATGTCACATGACATGTGTCCTATCATGCCTTAATCAACTATTAATAACTAAAAGTGATAGGTTCCTCATAAGAAAGAGCAATTTTCTTAGGAAAACAAGAGAGTTTGGAACTTATATGGCCCATGGGGAAGTGTGCCATGTGGGATAAGGTCATGTAATGAATCTTTAGCTTCACTATATCCATATCTATTATTTAAATGGTTTGGAAGTGATAAAAATACCCAAAACCATTTAGCTCTTTTTTCATCCTTATAGGCACATAGAACCAATCTTCAGGTTTGTACTTGGTATAGATAGTTGGATAACTTCTAGGTAAAATGCCTTTAGGAGGTGAAATTAAGCTTATATACATTAATTTCCATAAAAAAAATTCAAATGATGGTGTCATGTGCTTTATGAATCATATTCATGAAGTTGATTGTGTTTTTCTACTTGTTTCATGCACCCTATAGGTTTTGCTCTATTTTGGACAAGTTTGTATAAACCAGTTGGTGGTGCTAAATCTGGAGGATGTTGGATCTCTTATAAAATTATCTCCATTCTGAGTTTCATGTTTCATGATATTTTGATGAGTAGGTTATCTCAACTTGTGGGAAGGTGTCACTATGTGAGGCTTCAGTCAAAAATCCTTGTTTGAAGAATGTTTCATTCTCAAAAGAGGTCTCATAGGAATGTGATGTGATGTTTCCCATGTATCCATACCATACTTATCATCTTCCCTTCATGTTTAGTCTCATAAAATCATGCTTGGATCAAGTTTTCAGGCTTGCCTTTCCCACAATCAACTCCTTACTTATTCTTACTTGCAACCATGTTGATAACTTGTGTAGAACACGATTAGTGTGCACATGGAGATGTATTATAGGTCTCAAGAGGTTTATATGTGTTTATAAATAGTAACAAGTAATTTATATCCTATAAATACTATAAAAAGGGATTGTTGCAGTCATGTGCAACATTTACACATAATCTTGCCATTAGCATGTACCTACAGGTTCCCTCATGAAGATCTCATGTTGAAAAGGAGTGCCTAGGTTGAGAAAGGTTTTGATGGTGAAAATAGTATATATTAGACTTTTTAAAAGATACCAAACATCATTTAATCTCACAAACTATGTTCATTACTAGATCTGTACTTACTAACTAGATGTAATTCAAAATGCACTTATAGGTGCTTGGAGGAGAAATTTGCATTAAATATAAGGTACTAACACTTGATTCAAATCATTAGAGTTTGAAGAGTACATTTTAAATCATTTAATTAGGTCTACATCTCATCGAGTAACTTTATCTCTTGTTCACTGTCTGAATTGCACTTACTGCCTGTACACATTGAATAACCACCTATAGGTGGTACCACAAAGGGTTAAAAGGCCATTTTCAAATGTTCAAATAAGTGTTTGAGAATTTATTGAGGACATATTAGGTTTAAAACATCATTCAAAACCTTTTTAATTGATATTTTGATAGACAAGGTTGAGAGTTACTTTAAAAGGATTATGACTAAGATTCAGGCCCATTGTCCCCAAAAGTGTAAAACAGATGTCCAAAGAATTTTTCCAAAGCTTCATAACATGGTTGTATGTTCTTTTAAATCATCTAAATTACTTCATATTGTATACTCTAGAAAACAAAAGGATTATATAAAGTGTGATGGGATAATTACTAAGGGAAGATAGTTGATGAGAGGCCTAAAGTTGCCTACAAAGACACTAAACTTAGGCATTGATGTCTACAAGACTGTGACCCAACAGAGACCTTCTTCACCCAAGTTAAAAATTAGACTTTTCCACCATATTTTAATGCTTAAAAATGATTAAAATTATTAATTTTACCTGAGATATCATAAAAGAGGTTCATAGGCTGTATTTTACCTCCTTTACACACCTACATGAGTGCCTAATTCCCAATTTGTTCACCTACAGCCAGGGTTCAAAACACACACCACCAATTGAAAGGGATTAACCATGATAAAATAAAATTTTAGATGGAAAATTAATCCCATAGATCATAGGGTATATCCAAAGGATCATGGTACATATCTTAGTGTGTAATTCATAGCTACAAGTGTCCTTTCACAAGAAAAGACCACCTATAATTGGTTGCAAGGTCTCACATTCGATGATGTGATCTTAAGTGTAGAAACATACAAACATACAAGAATTTTTTATATATCATTTATTCAAAGAATTAGTATGGATCCTATGGACTATATATCACAATTTTGAGGATAAGAGCCACCTACAAGACTTAGTATAGTCAGCTATAGGTGATTGTAGGGTGCCAGTAACTAAGATAGGGTGCCTAAGTGATGATCTAAGGTTACCCAAGGTGAAAATATGGGTATAAAACATTTATTAATGATATTATAAGATATAAATAATTCATATTCACTATATCCAAATTCAAATCATGTAGGACATCTATAGGAGTGGTGTTTTGAGGTTAACTCAGTCAGGGTTTATACACATAGTCTTGACTAGTCAAGGTATGAGAAAGAGTATGTAAGGAGTTGAAGTGTTTGAGATACCTTTTACACCTTAAACATGACCTTTATGGTCTCCATAATATATTTTCATGAAAAATAAGCAAGGAAGGATCCCCCAAACAAACAACACATAGTCCATTCCCTTAATCATGAAAGTAGTCTGTCATAAAAGGAGTCTATTTTCGGTTTTGGAGAGATTGGAGGGTCAAATGACCTATTAGAAGGATAAAAATTTATGTTTTATGTATCCATAAATTTTATAATCCCATAAAATATCCACCATTGTTTGAGGAAGTAGGGGAATTCCCTCTATTTTGTCTAAGATAGAGGGCACTCCCTTTGTACATGAAACTTGCAATCTTGGAAAAGGTGGGAAAGGAGATGAACCAAAATCTAGTTGAAAAATATATTAAGGTATGAGAATATTAATAAAATACAAACCAAAATTAGCAACCTTTATGAAGAGGATAGAACCAAATAATGTGCTTTAAACCCTCAAATTTATAGACAGGCATACTAGGCATGGCTAGGCCTAAAAGTCCAAATGAGAAGGCATTTTCACTTAAAAACTTATATGAGAATTATAAGTTGTAAAATAATTTTTTTGGGATAATTTAATATATTTTAAATCTTATGTAATGAAGATAATTCCAATTAGATGGCCTAGAACACAGGGGTTGTAGTCAAACCTATTTGGGTAGTGTTAGACCTAGAATCCAAAAGGAGAATCATGGTCACTTCCACCTTGATATGAAATTTTTACCCTATTGAAACATGTTTATAGGATGGATAAATATGTTTTAAATCTTTTAAAAGGTATAAAATTTTTAGGGGAGTCCAATTTTGGCCCAAAGACAACTCAAACTTGTGTAAAATGTGGAAACAAGCTTGATAGGAGAGGTTTGGAAGCTCACATCTCTCTTGATGATTTGCATGGGGAAAAAATAATTTTATAGGAGTTATAAGAGGTCCTAAAAAACCTTATTTTGCAATTTATTTTCAATTTGAACATCCCATATTTATGAACAAAGCTTAAGATGGTAAAATAGGCCTAAACCCTTGTTAAACCCTTGGAGTGACCAATTTGGAGAAATGGAGATGTAAATATAATATAATGACATTTTTTTTAGGATTATGATTGGATATTGTAAAATACTTAGTCATGTTACTCCCCATAACTTTGAGATGTATGAAATTATATGAATAGGGTACAAAATAGGGTTTTATTAGCCTTTTTATATGTTTTGGAGGTTCCAAAAGGTTTCAAGAGGTTCCAATCACATGGAGGGAAAAATTAGGAATTAATATAACACATAATAAAAATTTCATTCCTTAAAACATCTTAAAAGTACCTCAACTAGCTACTTCATTTCAGCCAGTCAAAACTGGCATAGTGACCAAGCTAGTGAGAAGGGTGGAAAACTTCAAGTGAGATAGTTTTAAGGTGTGCCTAATGATTATAAGTCCATGTAGGGTATTTAAACATGTCATCAACTCCCTCCCATGGATTTTAATGAGAAATTTATGCCTTTTTGGAGGCCAAGTGTGTAGGGTGCATGAAAGAGTAGTTTCTTAGAGTGTAAGTAATGATAGATCCTTTCTAGATGATTTCGAATGACTAGGAATACAAAAATTACATGTAGAGGCATGTATAAAACCCTTCCCATTTATTTCAATTATCATACCTATCCCTAATTAGTTTTGGGATGTTAAAATAGATCCAACTAATGAAGGCAATTTTTTGAGCCAAAATGAGAACTTTCATGCACTTTGTAAGAGTTTCATGACTTGGAGAGCCACTTGTTACTTATAAACTTGTATGGTTCATCCCAAATCCTCTTCTCATGCACAATTAATTATTTTTCTTAGCTTGAAAAGTATATTTATGACCTTTATACTTCTCTCTTCTTCTCTCTCTCTCAAGTTCTATAAGAACTAGCCATTTTGGCCATTGTAACTTATGATCCACCTAAGTTATGTAAATCCATAATAATTTTCATATAATTTGATAAATAATACTACTAATTTTTATCTCTTCATGATATTCATAGTGTGTTTTACTTAGATAATTGATCTTACTTAGTGATAACTATGATTTTCTTAGCATGTTGTCTCATTCTTTCATTTTATTTGAAGTTGGAAAGCTTCTTATAGGGCATGTGAAGTGTTCTAGGAAGTGTCAAGGTTGAATATGTTAGTATATTCACTAGTTCCATTCAATTATTCTTGTCTAGTCCTCCTAGCCTAAACATTGATCCATAACGCAAAAATGTAATATTGATGTGAGAAGATATAGGTTAGAAACGTGTGTGTTTGGTTAGTCTCTTGGTTTCATGTGTAACATGTATCTAGTTATAAGTCATCAACTTATATGGTGTATCACCTCCCTTAGGATATTTTTCTTTCAATTTTCTCTCTCCTTTCCCCACCCCCAAAGTTTAGGTGTAGTGATGATCCAAAGTTGTACATCAAAGGAGCTAGCCCTATCTAGAGATTCACCTCATCCTTAGCCTACCCACAAACATAAAGGTGTTTCAATTATGCCACTTGGATGAAGATATCTGAGACATGTCCTCAATTGGTGAAAATTTAAGTGACAATAGTTTTTTTCATGCTTAGTGGGACTCTTAGTCCACGAAGTTGAAAGATTTTTGGTGGTCTTTCAACAATCAGCGTTTGGAGGCATCTATCCAAGAATCAATGGTGAATCCAAAGATACATCAGCTAGTTAAGTAACCTTGGTTTCCTTTTGAATATTACTGGTAATATATTTTTTTGTTTTCTTGCTTTCAATGAAGTTCTATGGCTAGATTTGGTGTTGAGTTTTTTTTACACAAGCCGGTGAGATAGATTAATCCTATGGCATCCCTTATCAGCCCTATCATGATCCTTAATATCTCCAAATGAAGTTTATAAATCCATACATGAATTTTATCATCCCATACATGAATTTTATTATCCCTAAAATCATCATCCTTAATATATTTCTCCTCCTAGTCAACCTAGTCACTTCTCAAGTTAATCTATTTCCACTTTCAAACAAACTCTTTTGGGATATGAGAAGTACATGTTAGATCTTAACACACAAAGGGGATATGGTCAAGAGGTTCTTATTCATCCTATCTATAAGGTGAGAGATGCATTAGAGCTGGTCAAAAGAGAGTGGGCACCTATTGAGTGAGCCAATTGGCAAAGGCTCACAAGTGAGATGCTAAATGTGAGTGGCTTGGTTTCTTTCTTAGAGGATAGGCTAAGAATTCATGAAAGGTAACCTCACCAAACCTATCAACCTTCATATCCACTCCACTAATATTTCTATCAGTCTACATGGTTTCCACTCATGAAACTAATCAATCTTATCAAAGTAATCCTTTTCCCAATTAGTTAGAAGGGATTGTTAAAAAGAGAAACCTTGTTTTTGAAGCTAATATTGACAGGTAATGATGAGACCACTAATTATTTTATTTATAGCTTCATCCATACCCAATTATATAATTTTTTATTATATGAATCCCTAGAACTATCCATGACTTATGTAAATGAATTAATGATTCTATGTGTGAATTAATATATACATGTTGTGTTATGGATTAATAATACTTTTTCTTTGATTAGATTATACTTGTGTAACCTTATTTAAAAGACATTTGAAGGGTATAATAAGACTAAAAGAATATTATTTGGTCATAGCACTTATAGATAAGCCTACAACAAAAGGGGCTTTTGATCCATAATAATTGCCAAGCTACATGCTTTCTACCTAAAATTTGTATGTAGCAACTACATGCTTCCACCTACAGCTTGCCCATAGCAACTGTAGACTTACACCTACAGGAGCCCATAGCCACTACACAAAATAAACCATTGATGTGATAATAAGTAATTGGATTTTAAAGACACATCCAATTGTCTTAGAAATAAATTAAATGATTAAATAAGATCCTCCATAATACTTGTATGGACTCCTCACATGCAAAGAAACATGTGTTCCTAAAGGATGAATAAGATAAGGATAATGGAAAGGAGAGAAAGAAGCAAAATATCAAAGTATCATGTCTTGTCCTTTACCTAGTTAGGCCTAAAAATAAGTAAATTTAAGTTACTAACCACCTAAAGGTTGATTAGGTTAGTTGCAAAGTATGTGTACCTTTCCTAGTTTAGTGTTTTTGGTTAGAACTAATAAACCACCTTATGTATTTAATAGTAGAACCTAGATTAGATTAAGTAGGATGGAATTGTAGAAAGTAGTTGCATTCTATTTTCTAGAATATTGTAATCTATTGTAGCAATTTTTAATTGCTATAGATTTGTGTAATGAAAAGGTTGATTCTATAAGAAAATTTTGTAAGTATCTTAGAGAAGGATCAGTACTCAGTTTAAAATGAGGAGGGCCCCCTCAAAATAAGTTGCAGTGAATATCCTAACCCTTCTTAGATTAAAGTGTGTTGTGTGAGTTGATTTCATTACTGGTTTGATTATATAAAGTGTGATGCATGTGTGACTCATAAGTGTGAATAATTTGTGCATTCTATTATAATAATTTCCTTGTGTGTGTGTATATATATATATATATATATATATGGTGAAATCAATATAAGTTCATTGTACTACAACTATAAATTAAGTTGGCCTATGAATCAATAATGTATATATAGTGCTGACATCCTTGAAAATCATATATACCCTAGGTTGACAATTAATTTTAAGCATATTTAATAATCTGGTATTAATTGGGTAATAAGTTTGTCCAACATTTTGTCACCATTTCTAAGGAGGTTGTCAATTATTGGTTTCTATATTAATTTTACTTCTTTCATTTCCTTCTTTTTAGAGTAACTTTCTTGCTTTCATTAGATAACTTTATTACGTTTTAAAGTAGCTTTCCTACTTTCATTAGATAACTTTGCTACTTTCTAGAGATAAAATTTAAATTCATGTTTTTTTAATATGTACATTCCTTCATTTTTTTCATTTTTTACATTTTAGTTTTGATCATTTTAAAACAACCTCTAAAACACAAGAAAAAAAAAAGAAAGAAAAAAATAACCCTATGCAGAAAGGGATAGGACAGCTAAAGGATTGGCTCAATGTTTATACAAAGAGAAAGAGATTCTTGAGGGAGATTCCTACCAAACAAGCCACAAGTTGCTGCCAAGAAAGAGCCATAAATACATGCAGCAACTAAGAATTTTTCTAAAATATATACCATAATCCAAAGGGCTCTTGAAGAAGGGAACACTACAAATTGAAGGAGGCAGCTTGTAAAAGAATTACTATTAGCTTTAAAAGAGAAAATAGAAGCAGAGGAAGCATTAGTTGATTTAGTAAGAATAAATTAAGGGTAAGAACTAAATGAACCAAATACTCTAAAAAGTAACATCATAACAACATTCCAACAAGGCTTTCTTGAACAAATCAAAGAAAGCTCAAAAGAGTCTTTAGAATTTTTATCTAGTAAAAAGACTACAGATCAATAGATAAATGTTTACTATCATGTTGACCAAGGGACTGATATAAAATTTGAGGATGTGATCCTAAGTACCTTTGGATCCATATCACAAGAAAATCCATCATGAAAATATAAGGAGAATTTTTAGAAGACAATAAGGCTCTGGACACAGTTACTGTTAAATTTCCTATTCCAGATGCAATGGGCATAACACAAATGAAAAATATCCCACCCTCAAAATTGTCCAATTTTAGATGTACATTATCAAAATACCTAGACACATTTTTGTTCAAATTTGATATCCTTTTTAGAATTTATGACTATAGATAGGATGCACATAAATTGAAACTTTTTCTTGCCACCCTCAAAGACTCAGCACTTTGTTAGTTAATGGGACTAGATAGTAATTCAGTCCACAATTGGGAAGACATGAAAAAAAAATTAGCTAAGTATCAAGAGTATAAAATAGGAATAAATTATAAAATAAATGATTTCTTTAGGATGAGTTAAGAAGAGGATGAATCTTTGAAAGACTACATTTAATTATTCATGTTCAGTGTACAAAAATACAAACAAAGTGCACTAGGAAAAGAGCCTCTAAAACTCATCTTGTTGAAAGGAGTTAGAAAATATTTTCTAGAAGCCTTGGGCCTAATAAATGGGGGAGACATCTCCCAAATGACATTCACCAACATCAAAGAGCTGACCAAAAATTATTCTAGGTATGCCATAAATAAATTTCAAGGAAGCAAGCTTCCACTAGAAACCACAAATGACCTATCAAAATTTGAAGTTAGTAACCTATTACAAGACATGAAATAGGATATCATTATTCACCTGGCCACCCAACTAGATAGCCTACACATAAGGCAAAATCAAGTAGCCTTAGATCAAGCTTTGACCATCTATTGTCTAGATTTTAAGAAGAATAAGACAAACTATAGGCATCACAAGGTCTAGGCTAAAGTAGCTAACATCACAACTAAAGAACTAGAGACAGTAGAGTTATATGTTGTAGGAGGAAATGGGGACTAAGTTTTATATGTTGCATAAATAAATCCATGGATTTAATGACCATCTTATCTAGGTGTGGGAAAAAATCCACCTTTTGCAAATTGATGGGTGTCGCCATTCCCTTCATTTAATCAACTTTCTGTTGATGTCATATTTAACTAGGGTTGTGTCTAAAGCTATATGCAACAAGAGGAATCGTAACAATTCAGTAATTGAATGGAGGTATTTGTATTTTTTTTTTTTGTTTTTTTTTTTTTTTGGGGGGGGGGGGTTTAATGTCTTAAGGATTTCATGGTTAAAACGTTATTGGAATCAAACTATGCGAATTTATAGAAGTAAACACACTTTGCAGAAATGAAATAGATTGCTATAAATAAACACACGTTGTAGAAATGAAATTGATTGCTGGAAACAAAAACACATTGAAAAAATGAAATTGATTGCTAGAAACAAACACACGTTGTAGAAATGAAAATGATTGCTGGAAACAAACACATGTTGCAGAAATGAAATTGATTGCTAGAAACAAACACACGTTAAAAAAATAAAATTGATTGTTGGAAACAGACACACGTTGTAGAAATGAAATCAATTGCTGGAAACAAACACACATTTTAGAAATGAATTTGATCTAAAAACACCCTGTAGGAACAAATTTACAACAAATCTGAACTATAAGGAGTTAGAAGCATTTATAAATTTAACAGAATTACCTAGTTACTTTTGCGAATAGAAATATAAATACCGATAAAAATGAAGATCTTGGTTCTTCAAAGGAGTGGGCCCTTGCTCCACCTATAAACAGGATTGAACGATTTAATTTGCTTTCAAAATAGAAATGGCTATTTCATTGATAAAATGTTCTATATTAAAAAATGTACTAATTATCCCTTATCTCTCTATTCTTCAATGATTATATATATATACTAAATTCCCAGGTCTTTATATATTCTTCTACTTGTGGCACATTCATTGATGTAACTACTTCATAGATATGATGGAACTGAATTGCACCCATAATAGATGTTGAATCAAGATGTGGCTGGATGTCTAGCTATGTGATAAATGTCTTGATTCTGCAAGTTCAAAAAATTGGGAATCTATTCCTAATTTAATGGGATCATTGATTCGATAGATCACCAACCATTTGGAATAGATCCTCATCAGTTCCATATCTAGCCACAAAAGTTTTGGAGTTTATTTATAAGAGTACTGGAGCTAAATATAGAGTTATGGAGCTAAGTCCAAAAATGAGATGACTTGAAATAGTATGGTGGAGTTTCGGAACTAACTGTGATGGTTTTGAAATAGATTCTGTAGGTTTTAGAACTAACTGTGATGATTCTAAAACAAATTCTGCAAGTTTTGGAACTAATCCGAATTGAGTCCAATGCTTCCAAAACATGTAATCTGCTTCATATTTATTCTTTAGCCTGATAATGACCTATTTTATTACAAAACTAGAATTTTACAACACACTTGTTATAAATTACAGGTCTTTTAAAATGTTAGAATCATAATCAACAAAAGATGGATAATCACATCCTAACTCATCTTAGATCAAAATAAAAGTTACAAAATGCAATCAAACTTAATAAAAAGAGAGTAAGATGAAGTCATTTATTATACAGTTACTGGGCATATCCTAGCCTCATCATTTTCCCCACACTTACTTGTTTGTAAGTCCCTTTACAAACTTCATTCTTCAAATTTGGGATTGTATATCTTGCATTCCATTTGATTGCTTAGATCAAATGGCTAAAACTGAATATCCCAATGCTTTAACTCAAAAGTACTATACCCTACTCCTGCTTCTACTTTTCTTTTCCATTCCTTAAATTGAGTGGGAGGTTGAGGTTCTCTGTTTTGCCAAGGAGATATGGGAGTGAGAAGTAGAGGTGGCCTTGTTCGCATTCCTATCCATATGTTTAGGGGAATTTGATTGATCTGGGGAATGATTATGCATAAAGTTTTTGCCCTTTCTAAACTACAGATCAAATTTGAAGGGGATATTACTTCCCTTCTTTTCAATGCCACTGGGAGAAATTCCCATGTTTTTAAACATGCATCATAGATATTATCAAAATTTTCTCATTCATAAGAGGTGAAGATATCCATGCTTTGTTGTAAATCGAAAAGATAAGGTCCCTTGAATTTATCATTAAATGCATGGGATTGGAAATATGTAGCAAAGGCGAATGGATTACCATAATGAATTCTCATACAGAGACTAGATGAACTAGCCTTTGATCAATGCTCTAACTCCCTTTCTTTCCATGCAATTTGATTTTGAAGAACAGAGACAAATGCGTTAAGTTGGCTTTCTCCTACATACAAATTGATCATAAAACCTATATTTTTTTTCTAGCATGTAGAGGTAAAATTCACAAAGAAGGTTTTTCTATTCTATATTAGCTAAGGAGTAGGCAGTCAAGAAATCAGCTTCATCTTTGATTTCATGTGGAAGTCCACATGATATCCTTGCCAACTACCAGTGAATGAATTATTCTTCTAAAAACATGTTATAAATAGGATAAGGTCTTCTACATGCAAGCAGCTTTTCACTCATAATACAAACTATTTGTATTTTCACAAGACATTTATACTTATCATTTTCCTCATAAAATTTGTCTTCCCATTCCTTCCTTGTATTTTCTTCTTCTACCAGTTTGCCTTTCAAGTCTATATTGGATGCTTTGATTTCACTGAGTTCTCTTCATGTGTCATCCCATAATTATTTTAGTGGCAGATAAGTTAATTCAATCTGTGTAGAGACTATTGACATAGAGATCTGTCTTGTATATTTGTCCTCATTTTCCACTAGTTGCCTTTTAGTTTTTGTTAATTCCTCATTCTTAGCTGTGAACTGATTTGTTAATTCTATAAGGACTTTTTTCCTTTTGTTCTAGCTTGAGTTTGAGGAAGTCCAATTCCTCACCCTTTTTTTTGATAATGAGTTCTACTCTAGACAAAAATAGAGTCTGTTTAATCTATTGGTTATTTTATTTTTATAAAATTTCTTAAGGAGTTAAACATTCTTCTTCCACCATAGGGGCTTTCCCTTTTCTTCTCCAAGATGCCTATTCATCTTCTACATATGATGGTGCTGCTTTCCTAGCATCTTGTTCATCTTGTATATGTGATGGTGCTGCTATCTCACCCATTTCTTGGAAAATTGACTCAAAATTTTCATCTCCTTTTTCCTTTTCTATTTGGCTTGGTCTAGGAGGAGTCATGGCCATGCTGCCCAAAATATCAGTAGCTTTAGTTTCTAGCCTTTCTTGTTCTTCCAGTTCCTCTAAACTTTCTTTAGACTTTTTATGACATTTTCTTTCTTGAGGAGTCTCAAAATGTGCAGACATAGGTCTTCTCTTATAACTTCTTCTGGTTTTCACCTTTTGCTCAGGCCTAGGTGAACTATCACTGTTAGAGACAGGTATCAATTCTTTTGTAGAAGAATAAATTTCTTGAGAAGGTACAGTACGGTCTATAATTTTAACTTTTCTCCTAGATTTTCTTCTTTTTGATACTTTCTCTTCCCCTAGTCTTTTCTTTTCCTCAGTAATCGTATTAGTTTTCAAATGAACTGAAGGGGTAGGAGGAGTTACTATTGTCCTTGTAGAAATACCAGGGTTTTGCCCAAATTTGCCAAGAAATTTGTCCCACATTTCTTCCCCATTTTTCTTTGAAAGAAAATGGTACTGGCATACTAAATTCACTAACCCATGATGTCTGATTGTTCCTACACCCCAAGAATACCTCTGGGCCATTGCATGGATGGAGTCAAAAATAAACCCTGGAAGGTTTACTCTATATTCTAGTTTTTTGGATCCATATCTAAGGTGTATAAAGATTTTGAGGACTTCTTTCCCTACTATCCCAAACTATCCATCATAGGTTAAATATTTGACTATCCAGAATGCTACTCTATCAAAGGGTTTGAGTAGGCTGGCCTTTTTGACTCCTTTGATGACTTCCTTTCTATTCATAGGTTAGCTAAAAATTACTTCTTATCTCAACAAAACTGATGATTTTGGCTACAGAACTAGCAGTTCAGTTGTTGATCTAGCGAATTTAGTTGCAAAATTATTGTACTTGGCTATCAAATTTAATGATTTTGGTTGTGGAACTACTATACTTAGTTGCAAAATTGATGGAGTTAACTCATTGTGTCTCTTTTGAAATTTTTCTATAACTAGCTTTTACTTTGTTGATCCAATCATAAGAATGAGACTTTATGACTATCCGCCAACTCATTCCATCATCAATATCCTTCTCATGATTTTGCACATTTTACCATGATGTATAATAGATGACTCATCATACGAACCTTTCTAAATCAAGTCTAATCACACATGCAAACTTTCATTAAACCTTTAACAAGTTAAAAACATAATTACCATCCTTGATGATGTAATCCCTCCATTATGATGACTCAACAATCCTGAAAATATGAATAGAAAATAGTTATAATTCAAGAAAAAGTTTTATTTGAATTAGCTACTTATTTAAGAAGTTTTTTTTTTTTTTTTTTTTTTTTTTTTTGGAAAAAAGAATGTCATTTACTAGTTTTAATTCTCTTCTTTTTTCTTTTTTTTTTGGGGAAGCGAATGCCATTTACTGGTTTTCATTCTCTTCCCTTTATCCTTGATCTCTTTATTTGATTATTTGATCATTTTGGAAGAACTGGGTTCTTCCATATGATCAAATTCTTTATTTTCTTCAATCTACTTCAAGAATTCATCCTTAGTAGGAGGCTTCTTATAAAGTTTCAGCTTGTGTCCATTGACCAAGAGTATTCTTATGCTACCATCAATGGGAAGTAACTAGATAGAACCATTGTCAAATATCTGCTTGATTTGGTAAGGTCCCAACCATCTAGTTCTTAATTTACCTTTGAATTGTTGGTACTTAGAATCAAACAACAATGCCCAGTCTCCTACTTTGAATTATCTTTCCTTGATATGTAAATCATGCCATTGTTTCCTTTGACCTTGGATTATCTCTGTCTGGTGAAGTGCATCCATTCTGAATTCATCTAATTCATTGAGTTGAAGGATTTGCTCCTTTTGAGCTATATCCAATTCAATTCCCACCTTAGCTATTGTCCTCAATGTCTATAGTTCAAACTCAATAGGCAACAAGGGCTTTTACCCATAGACTAACTCATATGGTGAAAACTCGGTTGTAGTTTTCCAAGTTGTATTGTAAGCCCAGACAGCTTCAAGTAATCTTTTTACCCAATCTCTTCTTTCAGCTTCAACTATTTTAGTGAGGATGTTTTCTAATTCTCTATTTGTTACTTCAACTTGTCCATTTTATTGCAGGTGATAGGGAGATGACTTCATATGATTGATCTGATAATACATTGTGAAAGCCTGGATCATATTGGACATAAATTGTGGTCCTTGGTCTAAAACTAAGCTTCTTGGTGCTCCAAACTTTACCATAATTATGTGCCAAAGGAAATCAGCAACTGCTTCTTCAGTGGCATTTGTTAAAGCCTACACTTCTGCCCATTTTTTTTACATAATCAATACACACAAAAATGTGCTTTTTTCCTTGTGGAGGATTAAAAGGTCCAACAAAGTCCAATCTCCATCTCTCAAATGGTTCAATCACTACTTGTGGTTGTAGAGGCATTTCATTGATAATGGTTGGCTATCCCATCCTTTGACAAGGATCACACCGCCTGATATAACTCTTCACATCTTTGTACAGAGATGGCCAATAGTAACCAATGCCAAGTATCTTGTGAGCTATTTTTTTCACTGAATAGTGTCCTCCACTTGGTTCATCATGACATGCCCGAAGGATGTCAAAAATTTCATCTTCTCTTACACACATGTGTAAAACCAAATCAAGACCACATTTAAATAGTATTCCATTTAACCATTTAAATTGTGCACTAGTTTTGATTAACTTCTTTATTTGTTTTTTAGTGAAATAAGGAGAAAAATTCCCTATTGCAAGATAATTTTCCATGTCAACAAACCATGGTGTGTTAGCTGAAATAACAAATAATTATTCATCTAGAAAGTTATCCTTGACTGGATCCTACTCCCCTGTACTAGTCAATCTTGACAATAAATTAGTTAACACATTAGATTTGCCTAGATTATCCATAATGATAATATCAAATTCTTTTAAAAGTAATAACCATCTAATTATTCTTCCTCTAACCACTGGTTTGTTCATTAAATATTTAATTGCTGAATGATCTGTATGTACAAATATTTTGTACCCTATAATGTAATGTCTAAATTTATTGATTGCATAGATCACAGCCAAAAATTATTTTTCAATGGTAGTATAATTTATTTTAATGGGAGTAATATTTTTACTAAGATAGTAAATATCATACATTCTTCCTTCTTCATCTTTTTATCCCAAAACTGCACCAATTGAGGTATTTGAGGCATCAATTTGGATATGAAAAGGTTTATCCCAATTAGGTCCTTGAAATATTGGGGCAGTTACTAATTTCTCTTTAATTTCTTTAAAAGCATGTTGACACTGTTCATCCCAAAGAAATTCATAGTCCCTGGTAAGTAATTTAAACATGGGGGTATAAATTTTACTAAAATCCTTGATAAAGCACCTATAGTATCCAGCATGTCCTAAAAATGATTTAATATTTGTGGGAGTTTGAGGAATCGGCAAGTCTGAAATAATCTTGATTTTGTTTTGGTCAACCTGATTCCTCTTTTGGAAATATGCTGCCCTAATACGATCCCTTCATCAACCATCATCAAACATTTTTCATGACTAAGAGACAAGTGATGTTTTTCACATCTTGTTAATACTCTGTCCAAATTTTTTAAGGCATCATCAAATGTATCTCCATACATAGTAAAGTCATCCATGTCTACTTCCACACAGTCATTTGTTAGGTCTGTAAAAATTGCTAATACAGCTCTCTGAAAGGTTGTTGGAGCATTACATAGTCCAAATGGCAATACCCTGTAAGCAAAGGTACCCCATGGACAAATAAATGTAGTTTTGTCCTAATCTTCAGCAACAACTCTAATTTGATTGTATCCACTAAATCTATCCAAGAAGGAAAAGTAATGTTTACCTAAAAGGTTGTCTAAGACTTGATCTATGAACGATAAGGGAAAATAATCTCTTATGGTAGCTTTATTCAGTTCCCTATAGTCAACACAAATTCTCCATTTTTCATTCTTTTTAAGGACAATTACAAGAGGAGACACCCACTGGCTATCTGAGATAGGGTAGATAAAACCTACTTTTAATAGCTTTTCTATTTCTTATTTGGTTGTATCCCTTAAGGCTAGATTAATCCTTCTTTGAGGTTGCCTAATTGGTCTAATGTTTTCAGTATAAATTTGATGGGTGTAAATGCTTGGATGAATTCCCTTCATATCTCTATAGTCCCAAGCAAATTCTTTAGTGTGATCTTTCAGGAAAATCAAATAGTTTGGCTTCTTCATCATTCTTTAACTAGCTATTAATATTCAAAAGTTTTCTTGATTGAATCTCAACATGCTTGGTTCCAGGATATGATGAACTGATTTGTTAAAGAGGTTCCATTAAGGTGTTTAATGGACAGGCATGTGGTAACAACATATGATATGTAGCAACATCTCCAAATGTTCCTAGAGGTATAATGTTGGACAAAGGACAACATGAAGAGTTATGATACTTATCTTGTTGTAGATCAAATTCCTCATTACTTCTATTTTCCAAAAATTATTCACCATCTCCTGATATTTGTAAATCTGATGCTACAGATCCTTCCTTTTCCAAAGAGAAATCACGTTCCTCTGGAGCAAAGTTATCTTCATTTGTAGAAAATCGGTGTGGTTCTAGAACTAATTGTGCGAAGGTTTTAGAACTAACTGTGATGGTTCTGAAACTAATCCTGACTGCTCCAATGATGATTGATGTTTATTTAATGAAGGATTAACCATATCATTTATTTCTCGTACATGATCTTGTAATGTTATCATAGCCAAAGAAGACAGATTTTGCTCATTAATATCAGGATTATCAACCCATAATTTTGTTTGATTATCAATGAAAGGTTATGCAGAGGGATATAATGAAATATGCTTAGAATTATTTACATTTGATATAGTCATATCCCCTGACTTGCAATCAATTAAGGCAACAACTGTAGCTAACCATAGTCTCCCCAAAATACTAGGATAACCAAGTGTTTTACCTTTTGGCTGCAATATAAGGAAGTCAACTGGATATTCCCATGATTTCACCATTACTGCCACATCTTCAATAACTCCTAGTTTTGCTACAGACTGATCTACCATTTGCAATATGATATTAGTAGGTTGTATTCCTATTAATGGTAACATTTTCAAAGTGTTCACTGTCATTACATTGATAACTATGCCCAAATCAATCAAAACATTATGTATATCCTTATTCCCTATGGAAATAGAAATAATAGGGCTTCCAGGATCTCCATATTTAGGTAGTAAGAGTTTCCCTGCTAATAAATTAGCAAGTTTCCCATCTACCTGAATAGTCCTGGGGTATTGCTTCTTCCTTCCAGGTTTTTTGAAACATAATAGTTTGACTAAGTTATTCAACTCTAGAATATCCTTAATTGCTTGTAACAATGGTATTTCAATATTCAATCTTCTTATTTCCTGCACCAATTTAGATTCCTTAAGTTCTATGGTTTCTTTAAGTCTTTTTGAAAATGGAATCTTAGTAGAATTGCTTTCTAGTTCCTTATCTTTTTCTTTATCATCTTCCTTAGGTGTAACTGTGCTAGGGATTTTATCTTCTTTTATCATCTCAGTGATTATAATAGGTAGACTACTAACAATTTTTCCAGATCTAGTTTGAATGTTTTTACAATCCATTGTATTTAAATCAACTAATTTTTTTGGTTCTATTTCGTATACAAGATTTGTTTGTTTGTTTCTTGGATTTGCTACTGGTTGTGCTGGCATTTGTGTTTGGACTATGTTTTCAACCTATAGATTTAATGATGGAGGTCCCACTATGGCTTGTTGGATCTAATTTGGATATGTTTTCCCTTACACATAATTATTAGGGCCCTATCTAGGTTGTGGCCAAGCATAAGGATTTCCTTGACCAGTCCAAGGTTTCTGATGTCCTTGAGTATACCAAGATTGACTTGCCCAATCTTGAGGATGCCATGTAGGTTGAGGGGTCTAAGGTGGTTTTCCCCAACTTTGTGGTACTATTTGAACTGCCCACGGTATCATCCAAGGATTAGGAGCTAGTCTTGGCATAAATTGTCCTTGGTTAGGTTGTCTCTGAACAAAATTTAATTCTTTTGTGGGGGATGATGTATTGGTTTGTTTGAGATGATTTTTTATGAGTGGAAGAAGATAACAAGCATGAGTATCATGTTCTTTAGATTCATACACAAGGCATACTTCTATTTTATCCAAAGGACATTCTCGTATTGCATGCTTCTTCCTACATCTAGGACAATACATGGCTAATGGTTCAAGTTAGGTATTTGCTTTAGCTTGAAATCCATCCATGGTGGAGGTTAATTAGACTAATATGTTTGTTTTAAATTTTTCTAGTTCATCCATCAATTTGTTCATATCTGGATTTGAATTTTTAATCATTTTCCCTTTTCTAGGTCCACACCTTGTCCTTGAATAGTTTCTACAAATTTCTATGATTTCATCCATTCTTAATTGAGAAATGTTTCCTTCACCAATTAAATCAAGGGTTTCCCTAGATTCATCATCCAAACCTTTAAGAAAAATGGTTTTACTTAAATCTTCTTGAAGTACAAATCCACATGTTTTACTCACAAAGAGGAATCTGTCCAAATAATCTTCAATATTCTCATCTTCTTCCTATTTGATTTTGAAAAATTCTTCCTTTCAATTTCTTCCTCTACAATAATCTTGATATTTGTCTAGGAAGACAGTTTCCATTTGTTCCCAATTGGTAATATAACTAGATGTTAATCCCATAAACCACCTCATTATTTCATCCTTCAGGGTAGATGGAAATAACTTAAATTTTTTATTATCTATTTTGTAGTCATAAGTCTGACATAGTACTTTAAACTTGAACAAAAATTGGTCAGGATCCTCAGATGACATTCCTCTAAATGTGGACAAGTGTGTAGGTGAAATGTTTTTCATAGTGGTTTCATCATTCTTGATCTGAATGGGATAGGTAAATGTTCTCTCAGGTTCTCTTCCAGCTTCTCATGCCATCTCTCTAGTATTTTCTAGTCCCTTCTCCCAATCAATGTGGCATATGGTTTGTTTTGGGATGGTGAAAATTCAAGAGTAGGAAGTTGACTACTCAACTGAGAATCAAAACTTTCCCTCAATGGATCTTGAGGAATAACCCTCCTTCCTAAGGTTTTACTTGATTCTGGTGATTGATCTAAAGATTTCAAAAATGGCAATTTTGCTTCTTGTCTTGTAGGAGATAATGGTGCTTCCAATTCTTGTTCAACATCCTTTCATAAACTAGAGGATGATGGAATTTCTTGTTTAGATAATTTAGGGAGAAATCTACCCTTGGAATCTCATGGTCTACTCATAAATTAGGGAAGATTTCTTTAATTACTAAATGAATGATTATTGCTCTTGTTAACACCTAATTAGAAAATTCTGACTAGTGTTCCCCAGCAATGGTGCCAAAAATGATGGGTGTCATCATTCCCTTCATTTAATCAACTTTCTGTTGATGTCATATTTAACTAAGGCTATGTCTAAAGCTATATGCAACAAGAGGAATCGTAGCGATTTAGTAATTGACTAGAGGTATTTGTATTTTTTTTTTGTTTTTTTTTTTGTGGGGGGGGGCGGGTTTAATGTCTTAAGGATTTTGTGGTTAAAACCTTATTGGAATCAAACTATGTGAATTGAAAGAAGTAAACACACTTTGTAGAAATGAAATAGACTGCTGGAAATAAACACACGTTGCAAAAATGAAATTGATTATTGGAAACAAACACACGTTACATAAATGAAATTGATTTCTGGAAACAAACACACGTTGCAAAAATGAAATTGATTGCTAGAAACAAACACACGTTGTAAAAATGAAATTGATTGCTGGAAACAAACACACGTTATAGAAATGAAATTTATTGCTAGAAATAAACACACGTTGTAGAAATGAAATTGATTACTGGAAACAAACACATGTTGCAAAAATGAAATTGATCTAAAAACACCCTGCAGGAACAAATTTATAATAAATCTTAACTATAAGGAGTTGGAAGCATTTATAAATTTAACAGAATTACCTAGTTACTTTTGTGAATAGAAATATAAATACCGACAAAAATGAAGATCTTGGTTCTTCAGAGGAGTGGGCCCTTGCGCCGCCTAGAAATAGGATTGAACGATTTAATTTGCTTTCAAAATAGAAATGGCTATTTCATTGATAAAAAGTTCTGTATTACAAAATGTACTAATATGTCCTTATCTCTCTATTCTTTAATGATTTTATATATATATATATATATATATATATATATATATATATATACTAAATTCACAGTTCTTTATATATTATTCTAGTGCATTGATTGTTGTAACTTCTTCATAGATATGATGGAACTGAATCACACCTAGAATAGATGTTGAATCAAGATGTGGCTAGATGTCCAACTGTGTGATAAATGTCTTGATTCTACAAGTTCAAAAAATTGGGAATCTGTTCCTAATTTAATGGGATCATTGATTTGACAGATCACCAATCATTTGGAATAAATCCTCATCAGTTCCATATCTAGTTGCAAAAGTTTCAGAGTTTATCTATAAGAGTATCAGAGCTAAATATAGAGTTCCAGAGCTAAGTCCAAAAATGCGATGACTTGAAATAGTATGGTGGAGTTTCAGAACTAACTGTGATAGTTCTAGAACAAATTTTGTAGCTTTCAGAACTAACTATGATGATTCTAGAATAGATTCTATAGGTTCTAAAACTAATCTAAATTGAGTCCAATGCTTCCAAAACATGCAATCTGCTTCATATTTGTTCTTTAGCCTGATGATGACTTGTTTTATTGAAAAACTAGAATTTTCCAACACACTTGTTAGGAATTATAGGTCTTTTAAAATGTTAGAATCATAGTCAACAAAAGATGGATAATCACATCCTAACTCATCTCAGATCAAAATAAAAGTTACAAAATGCAATCAAACTTAATAGAAAAAGAGAGTAAGATGAGGTCATTTATTATACAGTTACTGGGCATATTCTAGCCTCATCACAAATACTATTTCCAATTGGACTAGTCCATAGATGAACATCCCACCTCCTAATCCCAGTTGATATACACCTCAAACAAGTCATCCCTCTACCTCTTGGCAGCCACCACAAAATGTATCCCCACCTTAGATATAAGCTTGGTAGCCACCCTAAGGCCCACCCCTCGCAAACCAATGGTAGCAACCTTGGAGACCCAGTCAACCTTGGGGAAACTATCAGGGAGGATTCCTTCCATAGAAATAATAGTAACCTCCTACTCTTATGCCTAATACACAAACTGCACCCAATCCTAATCAGCTCCCTACCCAACCCATACACAATCCTACAAATAATTTAGTACAATCAACATTTATTACTAAACATGTTTAGTACCTAACATATATGGTGAACATCAATGAAGGTCACCTACATTTAGGAAAAGTTATGCCACCCTCAATCCCACCCATAATAATGGAGTCAGCTTAAGAATCTCCAAAAGATCATGCTAACCCACCTTCACCACCACAAGAACTTTTTAAACTAGTAAATAAAGTTGTTGATGAAGTAGCCCACCATTTCTAAAATGTCTTCACCTTCAGCACCACACAACTGATCTTGAAGCTTGGTAGCCACCCCAAGGCCCACCCCTCATAAACTAGTGGCATTATCCCTGGAGACCCAATAAGCCCTAGGGAAACTATCAAGGAGGACTCCCTCCATAGCAGCAATAGTAACCTCCTACTCTTATGCCCAATACATAAATTACACCCAAGCCTAATCAGCTCCCTACCTAACCCATACAAAATCTTCAAAATAAGTTAGTGTAATTGACATTCATTACTAAACATGTTTAGTACCCATTATATACGGTGAACATCAATGAAGTTCACCTACATTTAGGAAGAGTTCTACCACCCTCAATCCCACCCATAATAATGGATTCAGCTCTCAAAACTCTAAAAGATCATGCTAACTCACCTTCACCACCACAAGAACTTTATAAACCAATAAATATAGTTGTTGATGAAGTAGCCCACCATTTCTAGAACATCTTACCTTCAGTGCCACACAACTAAGCCTAAATTTGACTTCATAGTGAAGCTCAAGAATCTATGTGTTAAAATTCCTCTCTTTCAAGCCATCAAGGATTTGCCCACATATTCCAAAGTTGTAAGAGACATATGTCTATGTAAACCTAGAAGGAAGAAGAAGAAGGATCTTAATACAGTGCATGTGATTGGCTAACTGAAAGATATATGATGGAAAATACTCTACCAAATAAATATTTAGACCTAGGATGCCTAGTAGTAACAATCCATATCTATGACCAACAGTTATCTAATACATTGATAGAGTTGGGGGTTGTAATAAATGTAATAAAAATTGAAACCATGAAAAAATTGTAGTTGAATAATATGCATCTCACATCTACAATGCTATGAATGGCTAATAGGTCTATATTCATACCAAAAGGAGTCATTGAAGATCGTGTCATTATTATAGATTCTTGAGAGTATCCTATAGATTTCATTATGATATAACCAAAGTCTGATATGGGTGGATACCCTCTCATCTTAAGATGAATTTGGCTTACCATATCAAATACCTTCATCAGTTACAGATTAGGTAACATGTTGATATCCAATTGTAACCACACTAAGAAATTGGTCCTCTATCCTCTAGCACAGCCATCCTTCAAACCAAAGCATATATTATGGGCCGAAAAATATGAGGTAGACTAGCCTCCTTGATTCTTCTATTCACCATAGACCATGCATGCACCTTGGATGACCAAGAGGAAGATATAATTCTCTCAAATGTTCTCCAAAATAATTATCAAACTAATCTTGAAGATCCCAACAACCTATAATGCATAAAGTGCCCATTTACCAACCTCTAGGAAAAATATAAATCTATTACATCTATACAAAAAATATTCCATTAGTTTTTGCCTCATAGATATAGCCAAACCAGATCTATTAGAAATTTATAAATGATGAAAGCACTCACAAAGCAAACTAAAATTTCTCTAGCAAAAGCATTACTTATTGATAGCAAGTTGGAGTCAAATGAGGAAAAGCACCTAGTTAGCATGTTGCATGTAAACCAATGCACTTTTGCATGGGATTATGAAGATGTGCAAGGAATTATCTCATAAACATGAACACATCACATATATATAAAATAAGAGTACTAACTAATTAGATAGCCACAACATAGGATGAATCTAGCTCTTAGAGAAATAGTCAAAGTGAAACTGTGAAAACTCTCGATCACTAGATTTATATATCCCATCTCAGATAGTGAATGGGTTTCACCATTGGTAATTATACTAAATAAAAATAGAGAGTCACGTGTTTTCATATATTACAAGAAACTTAATACAACAACCAAAAATAATCATTTTCCTCTACCATTCATTAATCAAGTGTTGGACACACTAGCAGGAAAAAAGTTTTTATCTTTTTGGATGGCTTCAGTGGTTAAAATTAGATTATAATTGCTCTTGAGGACCAAGAGAAGACCACCTTCACTTGTCCCTAGGGTAATTATGCTTATGATGTATTACCTTTTAGGTTGTGCAATGCTTCTATAACATTTCAGAGGGTTATCCTGAGTATCTTTTTAGATCTGGCCAATGAATGTGTAGAAATCTACATGGATGACTTCATTATCTATGGAGAAACATTTGATGAGTGCTTGAAGAACTTGAAGAAAGAAAAACAATGTTGTCAATAGAACCATTTATCCTTAAGCCATGAAAAATGCTACATGTTAATGATAGAAGGCATTGTCCTAGGCCACTATGTATCTACTGAAGGAATCAATGTTGACCCTAAAAAAATCAGCATAATAAAAAATATACTTATACCTCAAAAATAGAAGGATGTTAGGAGTTTTTTAGGACATGTTGGTTACTACAGAAGATTTATCAACAATTTCAGCAAAGTAGCAACACTATTATTTACCCTCTTGACTAAAGATGTTGAATTCATATGGACTCCTACCTATCATGCAGCCTTGAAACAATTAAAGGAATTATTAACCAGCACCCTAGTTCTACATGGTCTTGATCAAAAGCTTCCATTCCATATTCACATAGATGCTTTAGATACGACCTTGGGAGATATGCTAGGCCAAAAATAGGAAGCACTCAACTATGCCATATATTTCATAAGCAAGAACCTACAAGTAGCAAAATTAAATTACATGATCACTAAAATATAATTTTTTGTAGTAGTTTATGCTATGAACAAGTTATGTCACTACATAATAGGATACCAAGATTTTATTCATACAGACCATGCAGCTATTAGGTACCTTATGAATAAACCACCTATCCCAAGCAGAGTGATAAGATAAATGCTCTTATTATAAGAATTTGATCTAACTATTGTAGATAATCTTGGTAAAGACAAAGTTATGGATGACTTCCTATCATGACTACAATCCCCTCATGAAGATACCATAGTAGATGACTCATTTCTAGATGAGCACCTATTCTCCCTCACCCTTACCATACATTGGTATGTTGATATTGCTAACTACCTTGTAACAGGGTTACTTCTACAACACTTCTTCCCTAAACAAAAAAGAGATTTGATTCAAAAAAGGGGTAGGTATTTTTGGTTGTTCAAATTTTTTTTCTATACTAGGCTTGACTCCATTAGAAGATGTCTCAAAGAAGATGAATTTTTAGACATCCTCAAAGCTTGCCATGATGAACCTTGTGGAGGGCACTTTGTATCTAAGCATACAACAATAAAAATATTAAATATAGGGTATTATTTACCATCACCCCATAAATATGCAATAAGGTATACAACTCATTATGATAGATGTCATTGTATGGAGAAAACCACATGTTTGGCTGAAATTCCTTTGCAGCCTCAAATGGTGCTTAAACTACTTGAAAAATGGGGCCTAGATTTTGTAGGACCTTTTGATCTAAAATCAAATAACAAAGATTGCATCCTTGTATGTACTAATTATGTCATTAAATAGGTGGAAGTAAAGGCTCTTACACACATTAGGGATGAAAATGTGGTAGCTTTCTTCTATGAATAAATATTCACAAGATATGTTGTGCCATGAGAGATAGTCACTGATCAAGGACCACAATTTACTACTAGTTTAATTACTACCCTAGTCCAATAATATGAGATTAGGTATAATAAATCAACTCCATATCATCCACAATCTAATGGATAGGTGGAAGTCACCAACAGGGAGTTAGAAAATATTTTAACCAAGACTATTAGTATGTCCTATAAGTATTGAGAGGCTAGACTTCTTGAAGTTATTTAGGCATACAGAATCACATGGAAGACCACTAAAAGCTTCACCCCATATGATTTGGTCTATGGAAATTAACTTGTGATACCTATTTAATTTGAGCATAAGACCTTATGAACAACATTAGAACTTGGGATGGATATATCTGAAGCACAAAAAGAAAGGATTATGCAACTTAATACCTTAGATGAATATAGACAAAAGGTACTACAAAACACAAAACTCATACAATACCAGTAAATTGGATAGTATGAAAGGTATATTAAGACCAAATAATTTAACATAGTAGATTAGGTCCTTCTTTTTATTAAAAATACAAGGATCACAAGGGCAAAATCTAGTCTAGATAGCTTGGTCCATTTCAGATTGAGCATGTTCATGAAAATGGAGTAGTGAAACTTCAAACATTGATCTGATAAGATTTTGTATATTGGTCAATGGCCACAGGCTAAAATTGTAAAAAAGGCCACTCACTCAAGAGGACTTTACCAAGTAGGTATGCAAGCAATTACAAAATGGATTCAATGATGTGTTGGATCAACATGATGTCTCACCAGCCATAGGGATAACTAGCAAACAAGTAGATGAAAAAGGAGAGAAGGACATTCTAGCCCTTCTTTGGCATGAAGACCAAGATATTCACATAGTCCTTGATTAGTCAAACTCATAGCTAACATGGAAAGGACCCAGAATAAACATTCTGCTCTAGGCAATAGTTAGAATCATTAAAAAAATCTAACAATGAAAACCCTTTTGGGCATTATTGGTAGTTTTTTAGGAGAAAACCAGCTTGTTGGATACCCAAAATTATTAAAAAAAGGCCTAAATAGAAAACTAGCTTGCTAGCTATTTAGGGGTAAAAACCAAAAAAAGATAATATATAATCATTTTGAGTAAAATTGCTCATCTTCCTATAACACATCTTTCCTTCCAATTGCTTCCAACCTCAATATTTAGCAACTATGGGTTCAACTTGTAGTTACTATGAATAAGAAACAACTCTAGAAAAGGGGGTTATAGGTACCCCTAGATCTAATGAGGGCATATTCATAACTTCTACATTCACCCTCACCATTTCTACAAGTAACTTTGTTAATGAAGGAATTCTTCCAGTTGCTACAAGCTATTCTAAAGTTGTTATGGGCACCTTCATCATCATTGGGCACAACTTTGTAGTGGCTACAGGCTCAACTTACAGTTTTTGTAATTACATCCTAACCCCTATATGCACCTCTCTAGTAGTTATAGGTTAATTCCTCACAAACTATGAGCTATGGCTTTGGTCATGGGCTATCGATAAATTCATGGAAGATATCGGACAAGCTAGAGGAGTGAAGGAAGATTAGAGAATAAACTTTAAGCATTGTTAAGGAATGACCATACCCCTAGATAACAAAGTAAGCACTACAACAAAGGCATATACTTCTAATCTCCACTTGGATTGTTGCAGACCAGAATTTATGGCTCCAAAGACACAAAATAACCATTCTTAGCTTCTAGTCACTTCAAGGAAAATAATTTCACTATGTAAATAAGAGAGATCTAGGATCTTTTCTAGAGCATAGGTCCCAATTTTAATAAACCAACTGATTTCTAAATTAAAATTTTACTAAACAAAGATTCCATCATCAAACATCATCATTCACTAAGAGTAAGACAAAAGAGAAACAATCCATCAGTAGGCTCATATAGAGGAGATCAAGAGTAGCAAATGCCATCACCCATCTTCTTCCATGTTCATAAAGGACCTTAGATAACAAACAAATATCTATAGAAACCATCTCGTGGAAGGATGAAAATAGTCTCTCATACCACTACAAGACCATTGTTCTAGTCCTTTGTAGGTCATCATGATTACATGTAGATTGATGAGGGCATAATTGAAGGATAGGATATTGTGATCACATAATTACCCAAGGGTAACAATATAGCATAATCATGGTTACCAGGGTTATAATTATATGAGGAAATAACAAACTAATCTTCCATTCTGGTAAACACTCACATGTATATTTCCTATGCCACAACCCTAGGAATAAATGGTTATAAAGGTATGGTATATCTTTTAGTCATAAAACAACATTTTATTTTTTAATATAGCATGTATTATATTAAAAACATATCTAATCATTAAAAAATAATTCATCAATTCTTGTCATGATCTATGTTAAATCACCACTCACACCCTCATAATGACCCTATCATATCTCTTTAAATCTGACACATACCATGTCACTTGGGGACAAGTGACACTTCACATGGAGGGGGAATAATGCTATGGGTAATCAATCACAAGTACTTCAGGATAATCTATGTGTTTGGATTGAAATCCCATGATTATGCCATAACTACACCAATATTTGATAAGGTAAAATAATCAATTTTATTGTTTCCCACTTTGAGATCATATCTCATTCAAACAAAGACATAAACAAGACATTGTTTCAACCTGTAACCAAAACTACCATTATTGAAGAAACTTGCTTTGCTACAGGGAAAAATTTGAAGATAAAATTGGGTATTTTGAAGAAATATCTATTTAAAAAATTTGATAGGAAGATAATCTAGCCAAAATGGGAGGTTTAGTAGTGAGAATGGAACCCTCAAACCACAGGTAGTTGTAAGGAGACCCAGAGAGTTGGTCCATCTTCAGTAGAGTTAGATGGGCTACTTATTTTGAGAAATTATAACATTTTTTAGAACCTCTCACTAAAGAATTTATAAGTTATTTTATAGGTGAACAAGAGATAGTATTTGGCATCACATTTCTAGTTACAAAAGAATTGATAAGCCAGGTTATTGGGTTGCCAAGAACAGGGGAAAACTAGGAAGAGAAACCTAATGGCTAACTAGCTAGACAACATTTCTATCAATACAATGAAAGGCTAGTGTTAAAGTATAGAGGTGTAGAGAGACTAAGCTTACCCCCATCCTAAAGAGAAGTGGTCTCATATATCATCAAATATCTCACATGTGAAGGAAGGTACTCTTTGATCTATACTTTATAATTCAAATTTATGAATCATTTAAGGCATGGTAGGACTATTAATGTCCCAAATCACTTATGGAATATCCTAAAGAAAATGTCTAATTCAGCTACATCTGCAACATAATAGAGGATGTCCAATATCCTAAAGAAAGAGAGGCATTAATCTCCTACAAGCCATGGGATATAGTGAGTTAGTAGTGTATCAAGTGAGAGGGTAGAATGCAGTCAAGAATCCACTCTTAAAGGCATAAAAACATAGTGTTTGAGACCTCTTAGAAGACTCTGAGGTGTTTGACATCCATTCAATCCCAAAAGAGGTCAATCAACATGCAGATTGGTTGGTAACCATATGATCACAATATGATATTCCAAGAGGAATCAAATACATAAAATATTAGTCCCAAATCAAGGTAGTGTGAAAACCTTCAATCCCTAAAAATGAGGTTAGATGGTAGGTCTTTGAAAATGACAAGCATATAACATGTTTCCTGCAGTAGGAGAAAGAAATGTGCTCAAGAAACCAAGGTAGACTACAATAGCAGTATGGTGAACAAATTATCTAATTTAGGATAAAAATTTTACCTAAAGAATTAGTAACCTTGGAAAATATATTTAATGAAGATGATCAACTAAAGAAAGACAAAGTTAGTATATCAACTAAGGAGGAACATTATAATAAGCTCACTATTTTCAAGGATAGGCTGCTCAAACTAGGAAAAGTAAACATAAAAGAGAAGGTAGCCTTTAGAGAGTTATGTCAATAATTTTCAAACATATTTTATTGGGAGTATAATAACTTGAATGGGTTTGAACCTAGTTTGGCCTCCTATAACATAGAGTTGGAATCAAGTGTTAAGCCTGTGAGACAAAAACAAAGACCAGTCAACCCCAAGATTGAGATCCTCATGAAGAAAGAGTTGACTAAGCTCATTTAATCCAACATCATCTTCTCCATCTAACACTCTTCATGGGTGGATAATATTGTGCCTATAAGGAAGAATAGGGAGATAAGGTTATGTGTAGACTTCAGGGATCTCAGCAAGGTGTCATTCAGAGACCACTACCCCTTGCCATCCATGGATTAGATTCTTGAAAAGGTTACAAGTTCACAATGTTTTTCCTTTCTTGATGGATACTCAAGATATAATCAAGTTTTAATGAAGGAGGAGGACCAACACAAGACTACCATCATACCCAAGTGGGTCACTTATGCTTATAATAATATGCCTTTTGGGATATCCTATTTATGAGTCACATTCCAAAAGGCAATGGATGTATCCTTCTAAAGACTCATCAATGAGATGGTGATCATCTAACTTGATGACATCATAGTATTCTCCAAAGACCCTGAAGATCAATTGACACACTTAAGGTTTATATTTAATAGGTGTAGGTAGTATGGGGTCTCCTTGAATCCAAAAAAGTGTATTTTTATAGTCCATGAGAGTAGAATTCTAGGCCATACTATTTAAAAATAAGGCCTCTTTATAGATCCTGAGAGGATAAGTACAATCCTTGCATTATCACTACACAAACATAAGAAGGGGTTTCATAGTTTTCTAGGCAAAATCAACTTCATCAAGAGGTTTATCCCTAGGTTTACATAATTGGTAAGGCCTCTAACCTTCATTCTCAAGAAACATAAGGATTTTGCATGGACTAAGGAATGGAATATAAGATTTAAAGCTATAAAATAGGCCATTACCCAAGTATCCACCCTCCTCAACCATGATTTCTTAAGGGACTTCTTCTTGTATGCCTTCTCAACCAATGATACTATTTTTGCCATGCTTATGCAGCAAAATAGTGAGGGTCTTGAGTAGCCCACAACCTTCTTTAATCAAGCATTATATGGATATGAAGAGAGATATGCATTTGTGGAAAAACATGTAATTGTAATCATGAGAGACCTCAAAAAATACATATGGTGTCTAATAATAAAATCTATGTCATGGTGGTCCACCCTAGCATCAAAGACTTCATCTTTGACCAGGACTTGAGTGAAAAGAGAGTTAGTTGGGTGAATAAATGCATGAAATGTGACATATAAGTGAAGGTCACAAAGTTGGTAAGGGTTAGGGGACTATATGAACACTTGGTATAAGATGTGAATGAGGATAAATAAGTGGTTTTGGCAATGCAAAGTGACCACCAAGAAGCTACACCTACATCCCCTCCTAGCTAGACTCAAGACATGGTGAGATTACTCAAAATGGGAGAATGTCCTATGGGCCTAAATAGGACCAAAATGAAGTAATAAAAACATCTTGATTTATGGGGTGATTTTCAAAAAATATCTTGATGGTATATTCTTGAGGTGTGTAAAAATTGACCAAATTGACAAACTCTTAGACCAGTTTCATGATGGGCCTACAAAAGGGAAATTTGAAGCCAAGACTATAGCATAAAAGATCATAATATTAGGATAATTTTGGCTAAGTTTATTCAAGGACTCCCATGCTTTGGTTAGGAGGTGCCAAAATTATGCTATGTTCACAAGGAAGTAAAGACTAATTGCTTTGCCCCTCAAGCCTATCCAAGTGGAGTAACCCTTCATGCATTGGGACATAGACTTTATATGTATGATTCACCCTCAATTTATTGTAGTAAATAGGTGGGTATTGACTTATATGGACTAATTTACTAGGTTTTTAGAGGTAGTATCACTTAATGAATCAAATGAGAACTCAGTTTTAGAGTTTTATGATAACCTAGCAACCAGATTTGATATCCCCTCCACCATCATATCAGACAATGCACTAGCATTCTATAATGAAAAGGTGAATTAATAGTATCTTAACCATATCATATACCTCATTAATTCATCCAATTACTATCTAAATGTAAATGTACTTGCAGAGTCCACCAACAAGAATCTAATTAGGATCATAAGAAATATGGAGTACAAATAAAGGGAGCGGCATACCAAGATAAGGATAACATAAGATAAGATTACTCCCAAGAGGGATATTATTCATTAAAAATACCTCCTTATTTATGTAAAAGAGGCAAGGTTTCCCATATCACTTGAACTACCAAACTTGGAACTTACACACCAACTTGAACTCATGGAGAGTGATGCAATGGAGGTAAGGATGAATGAATTAAGGGAGTTATAAGAGACAAGATATGATTCTATGCATTCCATTTGGTCTCATAAATATCAAATAAATAGGTCATTTTATAATATAACTTCTTTAAATACCTTATAACAAGGCTACATTGTGCTCAAGTGGGATGAATACTATGTTAAACTAGGTAAGCACTTAAAGTTTGATAGTCTTTAGAGTGGACCATATATTTTTAATAGGTGAAAAAAACACAATGATTTCCATTTGTATAATATAAATGGAGAGTAACTACCTATCCATTTCAATGGTTTTTTCCTTAATTAATGTTTCTATACATCACAAAACTATTTGTACATAGTGTTTAGGTTTCCTTCTTCCAAGTGTTGTGGCACATACTTTTCTAATAGCTTATCTTGTTTGTGTTCTTGTTTCTTTCTTATTATGTTTATTATATCCTATAGTGTGTATTGTATATATAGTTTAATTTCTTATAGTTTATAAGGTATTAATCATGAGGTGTCATCTCAGTCAAGATTCTTCATCTAGGTATGAGTGATATACAAGAGATCCTAGGTCCTCTTGATTAGTAAGTATGTCAAGCCTTTAGAGTCACTAGTAATGTTGACTTCTTTATGTCCTTAGGATTATAAAGGATTAAACATATTCAATGAGTACCTAATCTCATCTTGTTCATACTCTAATGCCTCTTGAAGTTTCAAGGCATTCTAAAATTGGATCATAGGTTATCATGTCAAGGAAGCAGCTTCAAGTGAGGTACTATGTTGAGATATGTTATGGTGGTTATCCTTTACCCCCCTTTTTGAGATTTTGTTAAGTGATATCTCTATGTTATTTATTTATATGGATTTACAAAAACTTTTGGAGTGGTATTAGTGGTCTAGACATACTCATATTAAAGATGAACCAATTTTGTAGCTCATGGCCTATCATAAATCCACATGTTGACCAAATTTGACCCTACAGGTCAAATTGTGACCCCTATATGTAAATATTTGATTTTTAGGTGTTTATGGGTCTAAAATTATGTCAAAATGTATATCATGTCATTTTATTTCATTTATTGTCATATTATCCATGGTCCTTAATCATTTTAGTCCTTATATCATTTTGAGTCATTTTGGGGTCAAAATAGAGCATTAAATGATTTGTACGACCTCATAGGGAAGTGGGAAGGTGTAAAAATGGTTATGTCACATGAAATGTGTCCTATAATTCCTTAAACAACTTTCCATAACTAAAATTGATAGGTTCCTCAGAAGAAAGAGCAATTTTCTTGGGAAAAATGAGAGTTTGGCACTTGTACAACCCATGGGGAAGTGTGCCACATGGGAGAAGGTCATGTAATGAATATTAAACTTCATTATATCCATATAAATTATTTATAAGCTTTGGAAGTTCTAAAAAAGACCCAAAACCATTCTAACCCTTTTTCATCCTTCTAGGCACATAGAACCAATCTTCAGGTTTATACTTGGTACAGATAGTTGGAGAAATTTCAGGTCAAATACCTTTGGGAGGTGAAATTAAACTTATATAAATTCATTTATATAACAATATTTCAAATAATGGTGTCCTTTTCTTTATTAATCATCCTCATGAAGTTGACTGTGTTTTTTTAATTGTTGTTTCATGCACCCTATAGGTTTTACTCCATTTTGGATAAATCCATACATAAATTTGGTGATATTGACTCTATAGGATGTAGGATCTCTTATAAAATTATCTCCATGCTTAGTTTCACATTTTATTATGTTTTGATGACCAAGTTATCTCATGTTGCAAGAAGGTGTCACCATGTGAGGTTTTAGTCAAAGATCCTTGTTTGCAAAATGTTTGGTTTTAAAAATAGGTCTCATAAGAATGTGATGTGATGTTTCCCATGTATCTATTCCATATTTATCATCTTCACGTCATGTTTAGTCTCATAACATCATGCTTTGGTTAAGTTTTTAGTCTTACCTTTCCCACAGTCAACTCCTTGCTCATTCTTACTTACAGTCATGTTGATCATGCGTGTAGAACATGTTTAGTGTGTTCATTGATATATATTAGAGGTATACAGAGTTTTAGATATGTTTATAAATAGGAAAAATTAATTTAGACCCTCCAAATATTATAAAAAAGGACTATTGCAATTATGTGTAATATTTACACATGATCATGCCATTAACATGCACCTACAGGAGCTCTCATGAAGATCTCATGTTGAAAAGGAGTATCTAGGTTGAGAAAGATTTTTATGGTGAAAATATTTTATTTTATACTTTTGAAAATATCCCAAACATCATTGAATCTCACAAACCATGTTCATTGCCAAAACTCTGCTTACTAACTAGATGCAATTCAAAATACACCTATAGATGTTTGGTAGAGAAATTCACATTAAATAGAAGTTACTAAAATGTTATTAAAATCCTTAGAGTGTGAAGAGTCCATTTGAAATCATTTAATTGGGTCTACAACTCATTGAGGACCTGTATCCTTGTCCACTACTTGAATTGCACTTAATGCATGTACACATTGAATAACCACCTACAAGTGGTACAACAGAGGGTTAAAAGGCCATTTTCAATTTTTGAAATAAGTGTTTAAGCCTTTTTTGACGTCATATTAGGATTAAAACATTATGGTAGACCTTTTGGAATTGATAGCTTGATAGACAAGGTTGAGGGTTACTTTAAAAGGATGATTTGTGATTCAGGGCCCTTGTCCCCAAAAGTACAAAATAGAGGCCCAAAGCATTTTGATAAAGCTTCATAATAGGGTTGTAGTTTGTTGTGAAGCATATAAATGAATTCATCTTATAGCCTCTAGGAAAGACAAGGATTATAAAAAGTGTGAGGGTATAATGACTAAGGGAAGATGTTGATGAGAGGCCTAAAGTTGCCTATAAAAATACTAAACTTAGGCATTGATGTCTACAGGACTGTGACCCAAAAGAGACCTTCTTCACCTAAGTTGTAAAATAGACCTTGCCACCATATTTGAATGCTTCCAAATGAGTAAAAAGAGTAATTTGACCTGAGATATCATAAAATACATTCATAGGTTGTATTTTACCTCCTATACACACCTACAAGTGTGCCTAATTCCCAATTTGTTCACCTACGACCATGGTTCAAAACACACACCACCCACTATAAGGGCCTAAGCATGAGAAAATAAATTGGCAGATGGAAAATGAATCCCATATACCTTAGGGGATATCCAAAGGAGCATGGTACATGATCTATAATCGTAATCAAATAAGTGTCGTAACAGCGAAAATCACACTTGTAAAGGATCAGAACCTTGTTTTAACAATTTAATAAAAATTGAATTTTAAAATGATTACAAAATTAAATTCAGATTTTAAGTATCTAAAATAGACAAAATTTAAGAGTGCAACAAATAAAGAGACTAGCTCAACAAAAATACCACACTTGATTTGATAATGGAGTTCGGCTATAAAACCTATGTCTTTGGATCTACTCTAATGGGGGGATTGATCCTTATTAATTGTATCAAAAATAAATTTACAATATTAATAATTCTTTAAATTCATCTTATGGGATTTAATTTTTTGAAGAGATATTCTTGAAAAAAAAATATGTTGTTCAAGGCCTTTTATAAATCTCTAAGTCTCTCTATCACTCTCATACATGCTTTGTCTCCATAGAATAATACTAAAACTCATGATTCAAATATAAACTCATCCCCTTTATATAATGTTTGAGCTCCATGGTGCAACGGTCAGGCCCTTATCCTTTTATCCATGGGTGTAAGGTTTGATTCCCACTCCAAACAGTTTTGGGCTTCAGGCATATTGTTTTATCCCATATTTGGGATGTGGGTGTTTTTTAAAGTATTTTAAATTCCACAAAATTCATGGTAAAAATTGCCAAGTTATTGGCATTAACTTTAATTCTATGGGAATTATGGTGGCATGTGGGAATTTTGTGGAAGTATATGGGATGTTATGTGGATAGAATGTGGATGTTAGGGAATGAAACATGGCATAGAACATAGAGTCTTGTGGCATGTACGTGGAAATTATGAGGTGTCACATGGAAAGTTATAGGGGATTTTGCATAAAATTTAATTAATTACATAATATACAAAATTGGGCCATAGTGAATGGTGGAAATCCATGTGGTGGCTTGAGGACCCACCAGGTGGTCTAATCTCCTCTCACCACTTGTCTTTCACTCGTTGATTGTTGAGCACTCACCACTTGTCGACATCCAAACCCCAATTTTTTTACTTGCCTAATTCAATCTTCCATGTGCTATAATTTATGCATATAGGCTCTATTTTTTGATCTACAAAATGCATTAGAAATCTCTCGATGAGCTCTTTGCCATGACAATGATTAGCCTATAATTTGATGACTTATTTTTTAGAGCAAAATATAGATCCTCCTGGATCAATCCTCCCCACTAGGAGATTTTGGACCTCAAAATTTGATTAATTGGTAAAGAGTTGAGGGTATCTCTCCCTCACTCTTCTAGCTTCCATCCATTTAGCCTTGTTTGGGTGCATCCCTTTGAGACCAAAATGAAGATATTCTATATCTCCCCTTCACAAATTTCAAACCTTCCTATCAAGTATTGTATATTCCTATAGTTATGTTAGATACTCAAGAGTAAAATCATCAACAGAAGGAATATATATGCTCTCATCATGATCTACAATCATCGAAGGCTTATAAAATTTTAGATTTTTTACATTCACAACTAAATATATCTACATATAAGATGGCAATTCCAACCAAGAAGCATTTCTACCAATCTTTTCCATAATCTAGAAAGGACCATATCAAATTGATTTCAACTTTTTACCTTCACCTGTTAGCCTTTCCTTATTGATGTAAAGCCATATCAAAGTACCTATAGCAAATTGGTGATCAACATCATGTTTATCATGTTTTGCTTTGTATTTTTCCTAACTTTTCTCTAATTGATCTCGGATAGTTTGATGTACATGTTGTATCTTTTTAATGAATTTCTTAGCTTTAATAGCATCTTTACATTCATCAGCAACTGAATATTATCCATAACAAACATTTATAGGAGATTTAGGTAAATATCCATTACAAACTTCAAAAGGAGATTTCATAGTAGAAGAATGAAGTGCATTAGTGTAAGCATGTTGTATATAGCATATATTCTCATCCCACAACTTGGGATGTTTATTGAGTAAATGTACCACTATGTAGTTTACAACATCTATCTGACCATCAGTCTATGGATGAAATGCAGTGCTCTTATTTAACTTAGTGTCCATCAATTCCCATAGTGTTGACCAAAATTCCCTAAGAAATCAAGAATCATGATCACAAATAATAGAAGTGGGCAAACCAAAATGAAACCATACATGCTAAAAGAACAAGTGTATCTTACCTTCCCCTATAATCTACTTAGTGCAAGGAATCAAAACACCATCTTGCTAAATATATCCACTACCACATACAAGTAATCATGTTTCTTTTGTGACATAGGCAAACCCCTACAAAATCCATGGAAATACTTTCCCAGAGATGAGTAGAAATAGGTAAGGGAGTGTAAAGTCCAAGTTTCCTATTACTAGGTTTGATTGTGGCACAAATAACACACCCCTTGATATATTTGGAAACATTTTCCTACATACAAGGCTAGTAACAATGCATTCTCAAATGTACAACTATTTACCAACTCCAAAATGACTAGAAATAAGAGAAGTATGTGCTTCCATAATCATGTGCACCCTTTCATTTTGAGGAATGCAAAGTTTACCCAAATGATACAAAATTTAATTATGCACATGATAGTCTAATTCTTCTCCCTATTTTCCACTCATCAACTCTTTGTACACATCCTTAAATTCAACATCATCAACATAATGTTCTTTATAACTTTTATGAGTCAAAAAAAAATGCTATAAAAGAATAGATGCAAATACCATAGGAGGACTAGAAATCATGTCAGAAACTTCATTCTGAATGCCTTTCTTATGCCTAACCACAAGATGGAACTACTATAGGAAAGCCATCTAAAAAAAATGCCTAGACTATTGTAGCTTAGCCTATGACTGGAAATACTGGAGGGGCTGATGATCTATATGTATTACTATCTCCTTGCCCATCAAATAATGTTTCCACTTCTTAACACTCTGAACCAATGCATACAATTCCTTATCATAAGTCAAATAGTTTCTTATTGCACCTATGAAGGTCTCAAAATGATAGCATATTATATTTCCTTACATTAGAATAGCTCCCATAGCATAATCACTTGCATCTATCTTGATGTCAAATGGTTGTTGCAAATCAGGAAGTGCCAAGATAGGAGTAGTACTAATCTTTATCTTTAAAGTGTCGAAGGATTTTTACTGCTTACCTCCCCACTGAGAGACCTATTTTTTATGAGTCAAATAATGTGAGGTGATGCAATAAGTGAGAAATTAGCAATGAATTTCCTCTAATATTATACTTCACCAAGAAAACTTCTAACCTCAATTACATTATTAGGTTTAGGACATTTAACTATAACCTCCACCTTTGCAGGATCAATTTTTAATTCACCATATCCTATAATATAACCCAAGTAAACCAAAGAGGTCTTTCCAAATTCACATTTAGATAATTTCAAATAAATTTTCTCCCTTCTTAATGCATCCATGACTTTCCTAATATGAATCACATGATCTTCACATGACTAACTAAAGATCAAAATATCATCTAAGTAGACTATAACAAAATAATTAATAAATGTCCTGAAAACATCATTCATCAATCGCATGAATGTAGCCAATGTATTTCATAATCCAAAAGGAATGACAAGCCACTCAAGAAATCCTTGTTTTGTCTTAAAAGTAGTTTTCCAAATATCACCATCATTAATCCTAACCTGATGATAACCACTTTTCAAGTCTAACTTAGTGAAATAGATAGCATTTCTTAATTGATCTAGTAAATCATCAATATGAGGAAGAGGGTAATGATTCTTAATAGTAATTTTATTCAAAGCAAGGAAATAAACACACATTCACCATGTGTTTCTACCTCAAATTTGCTTTTAAGACTATAAAGAAAGAAACTAGAAGAAAGTGAAGGACAAGGCTTGGAAGTACCTGGACTATAGATTGCGCACCGTAAATCCAGACGTTCGTGGGCACTCCTCTTTGGCTGTGGAGGAATGACACCTGCAAGAAAAAGGGAAACTTGGACAAGGGGATGTTAGACAGATAGGCAGTGGGTTGCCAAGCAAAAGCTTATTCCCAGAAGTGTAAAAACTTCCTTAAGGGAGGTCAACCCACTGTTTTGATAAAATAAGTGACTGATAAAAGACAGAATGACAGAATACAGAAATGATAAAAAGATTAAAAATGAAAGAAAAAAAACAAACTGATTACCTGCATGAAGGAGTAGGCTGAAGACAGTCGCCGAGGTCGGTAATGTTGCCGGCGTCGGTTATCTGACCTGCCGTCGTCGGCTATTCTGCCGACGTCGGTTGGGAAGTGACCGGCGTCGGTTGGGGTCGCGGCCTGTAGTCGGGCTTGAACAGGTTCTGGTCTGAGTCTTGGTCTGTGCTCTGTCTGTGGACGGGTTGGACACTGATGGACGGGTCTGGGTCTTGGTCTGTGGTCTGGGGATTGATCTCAGGTAGAGATACAGGGGAAGGAAGGGACAAAGAGGAAGGAGAAGAGAAGGGTACACAGAGGAAGGGGCCTGAGAAAGCTTTTGCAGCCTCTCAGGGGAAGGGACAAAGGGAGAGACACAGAGGACAACAGAAAGCAGAGGATTAAACCAAAGAAAATAGAATAAAACCAGAACTTACCTTTAGCTTGCTGAAAGAAGAAGATGGAGATGTTGCTGGAGCCAGGGAAGATTCTGCAAGAAGAGAATTCTGATGAAGAGCCTTTGCACCTGCAGCTGTTGTTGCACGAGGTTCAAAACAAAGACCAGACGAATGCCAAATGCCAAGAGAGTTCTGTTTGCGAGCTCAGGAGTCCAGGGGTTGCAACGGATACAGGACGGGATAATGAAGGCTGCCGACGCTGGCAGTTTCGCCGACGTCGGCCGAAGGGTCGCCGACGTCGGCGGTCGCAGGATGGGCACAGAGGCTAAAAATAGCCTCTGCCCATTCTTGCACGCCGCCGAGCGAGGGGTCATGGGCAGAACGGTCGCAAGGTTGCCAAAATGGATGAGGGGGGCTATAATGGTGAGATTTGGGCTAATAAATGCTAGGGGAAGGTGGAGGGATTCAAGGGAGGATCCAAGGAGGCAAGGGTAGGGTGGAAAAGGGGGACTCAATTAATTAAAAGATGTTAACTTTTAATTAATAAGACCTAGGTGGGTTAGGGACCAAGGAGGACTAGGAGGGAGAAAGGACCAAGGGGGAGAACCAGGGTGCAGACACGTTTGCGGTGTCTACATTTGCCCCTTTTTGTCTTGTTGGTTGTTCCAGACGAACTGCAAGACAAAAACAGGAGTTGGTTGCCCCAGAAAAAGAATGAGGTGTTCCCCCCTCAAAGCGATGGTCGAGAGAAGGGAACCGAAGATCGAGTGTCGATTTGATAAAGAAATGGATAGAAGAGAGTGAGTGAAAACGCTGCAAAAGTCATGATTGCGCGTAGTCCACTTCACGAGAGGGTCAGGTCAAATTGTCGCATGGTCAAGGGTCAAGGAGTGCCAAAATTGAAGTAACCGGGCCCCAGCATTTAGTCGTCTGCTGATCGGGTCACTCAATCTAAGCGGAAGCTCCAAATGGTCGTCGTGTCCCAGGTATCTAGGGCTCAGGAAGTGCTCCCAGAAACACGAAAAAGGCCACAAGTAGTAGGGATCAACTGGCGTGTGATCCTACACTTGTGAAGGGGCAAAAATAGTCTGCGAACAATTCTGCTAACCAGCCGTGGAATAGCATACACGCAAAAACAACCAAGGCAACATTGTCTTGGAAGAAGGTCAAAGAAGAAGGAGATAGGGATGGTCGCCAATGGTCATTGGTCAAGAGGATGGAGGGACGAAAGGATGCGGCCGAGCTAACCCCAGAAGACCCCATGTCAACTGAGTGCTGCCTACATAGCCCCGATGATAGGGCCTCAGGCCGATGTAGTTCTCCCTAAAAGGGAGGAAGGGTCAGAGGGATTGATTGGTCTTGGTCAAAGTCGAATGAGTGGTCATGGTCAAAGGAAATGATTGGTCTTGGTCAAAGGTCTATGATTGGTCTTAGTCAAAGGGAATGATTGGTCTTGGTCAAAGTTGACGAAGGGAAAGTTTGTCCATCCAAGAGACGAACAAACGGGGGTGGTCGAGCTAACCTCAGAGGATGTGTTATCTGAGTGCTGCCTACATAGCCCTGGTCATAGGGCCTCAGACCAATGTAGTTCAGAGTGCGAGGGTCAAAATGGTCGATGATTAGATGTGGTCAAGCGTCGAAATGATGGGGAAAAAAAGATGAGGATAAAAAGGATGCTACAGATGGTGTCTTCTGTAGAAGTGGTCGAGAGTCTTTCATCCCTAGCAAGTTTCCATAGTCGTGATGGATGTATGCTAAAAATGAATAGAAGGTCTATTTATGCTTCAGCAAGTATTGGTTTATGCTTAACATAAATTGGGTCTGGTCGGTAGTTTCCATGTGTATTGGTGTCCATGGGAACTATGCGAAATGGACAAGGATGATGCCTGATGTCATGTTGAAAATGTCGATGATGGAGTGAAAAAGTGTTGAAGTTGGCTGGGTTTAAGGATGAGTCGATAATTGACGTGGCCAAAGCGTGACCAAAGTGTAGAGAAAAGGTGAAAGGCAAATCGCTCTTTCATTGACAAGGACCAGAAAGGAAGCATAGATAGGGGTGAGTAGAACCAAAGCCCCGTTCATGCATTACGTCGTTGACCAGTGTTGAGGTAGAACGGTAATCGAATCACTTTTTGACATTAAAGTGAGCTCGAAGTCTCTTGAGCGGGTGATAGGAGGAGGATAGGGTAACCCAGTGTAAGAGCAGGAATAACCTTGCCCCTTTTGTAGGAGACCCTGAGACAACTACAAGCCAATGTCCGTGACTTTTTTTTTTTTTTTTTTTTTTTTTTTTTTTTTTTTTTTTTTTTTTTTTTTTTGCGCAGGCTGATCGATGCGGGAAGCCTACATAGAGATGTCTTTTGATTTAGTGGTCATGTTGCGAAGCTGATCGATGCGGGAAGCTTCTAAAAAAGGTTGCTGTTGGTAGCAAGATTTAATTATAGCCATCCTTCGAGGGAGTGGTCTATATCTTTGCTTTATAATGTTTGATAAGTTGGCCTAGCTGTCCTTCAAGGGATCAGTCTAGTAATACAGCAATGATAGTACAGCTGTCCTTCGAGGGATCAGTCTGTCTTTTTGGATTGACTTGACTTGATTTAGTGACCATGGATATGTTTGGATATCGTCTTTTTTTTTTTTTTTTTTTTTTTTTTTTTTGAGTCATGGACAAGACTGTAGAAGTGCAAGGACTCCCTTTTATTAGGACAAGGTACCCATGCGCCATAAAAGGGTTGCAGAGGACTTGTTAAAGGGGAATAGGGTCGAAAGGAATAAGGAGCCAGAGGACGAGGATTGCTCAAGGGACGAGCTCAAGTTATGTGTCAAGTAGACGAGTACTCGACTAGCAGAAGAAAGGTCGAAGATGCAAGACAGAAAGGGGGGCTCAAGGTCTGATAAGTCCCTGGGCCATGCTAGTGAGTTAAGGTCTGAGTCAATTAGGAGCGAACTTGCCCCATTTGGCTCTTTCCAGATTGGTCAAATGTTGATGGTGGATGAGAAGTTGACTGATATGGTTGTCGATTGGTCGAGACTTGGTTGAAGATTGGTTGAATGACATTTGGTTGTTGATTGGTCGAGGATTGGTTGAAGTGTGGTAAAATGTTTGGTCAAAGTTTGTTGAAGGTTTGGATCCCCCCAGTCGCTTAGGGAGAATGTTGGACAGATTAGTCAAGATTGACTGAGGCTTGGTGATTAAATGGACTGTGTTAATGTCAAATAATGGGGTCAAAGGCGGTAAAGAGACCATAGTCTGCCGTGGAGATCTCGATTTAGGCGATGAGGTTGGAGAGACATGGGTCGGGGTTGATGTTTTGTCGAAGAGGTGGTTAAGAGGGTCCTTGGTGAGAAGGAAAGGATTTCTCCGTTGTTGACGAATGACAGCTTTAAGAGCACAACAACGCTCAGTGTCATGTCCCGGAGTGTGATGATAATGGCAGAATTTAGAGTTGTCGAACCAAGATGGCCTTGATCCGAGAGTTGATGAATGGGGCGGTGTTGAAGGTTTGTTGCTGACGTGGTCGAGCAGAGAGGTGTCATTCGCCAGACATTGGCGAATGGCAACCTTGAGGGCATGACAATGCTCCGTGTCGTGCCCAGGCGTGCGATGATACGCACAAATGCAAGTGTCGTCGAACCAAGGTGGTTTAGGTCCGAGAGAATGATATGGTTTGAGAGGCGGAAGGTTGAGGCGAGATGACTGCAACAAGTGCCGTAACAGCAAGGTATAAGAACCTGCTAACGGGTCTGGATACTTTATTGCAGTGAGAGTTGGTGACGTTGGTTTAATAGGCATAAGAAGCGTTGGTCGATGGTTTGAGGGAGATATATGTTTGATGGGTTGAGGGAGTAATGGAGGCGATGTGCCTCTGTGAAGGATGGGAGTGGGAAGCACTCCTATTAAAGTGGACGGATGCGGGCCTAAGATTGAAGGTAATGATGAAGGTGGGGGAGGAGTTCTCCGGTGTGGTCTAGTAGCTTTCGTGAGTTTGGGTCGAGGGCCACTATTATGTGAGGCAAGGTTGGATGTGGGTTTGGGTTTGGATGTGGATGAAGGTGAGTGAGATGTAACAATCTCAGGCAAAGGGCAAGAGGAAACCGTGATTGGGTCTTCCTCGATTGAAATGGGTAAAGAGACTGGTTCTTCTCTTGGTGGAGAAGAAATAGGAGAGGGTGGCTCCTCCAGATGGCAAGAGGCAGGGATGATTATGCCTTCCGCTTGTGCTTGAGGAGTAGGCAGGGTAAGGTCATTGGATGAAGGTGCGGCTAATGGTATAGGTGTGGTCAAGGCATCCCCCAATGTAGGAGAAATAGATGGAGGACTAACAGGAGAAGAGGGTTCTTCATCTTGTGATAGATGAATAGGAGAAAACTCTTCTGCCTGTGAAAGAGATTGATCAGAGATAAGAGGTAAGATAGTGTTAATCGTGTGAATGTCATGGTCATGAGGATCTTGGGTTATGGTTTGGACGTTGTTTTGAGTAGGCGGATGATTTGGAAAAGGGTGTTTGAAGATGTCGATATGTTGATTAGGTGGGGCGTTCGGGTTATCTAAAATAAGATCCCCCTTGTCGATCATGTCCTGGATTATGTTTTTGAAAGTTCGGCAGTTGTCAATGTCATGGCCTTGGACGCGATGAAAGGGACAGAAGTCGGCCTCCCTATACCATGTAGGGAGGGCTTTAGAGGGGTCAAATTGAGGTGGTCGGATTGGAGGGAGATTGAGGACCCCCTGCTTGAGAAGTTTTTCCAAAACGGAAGCGTATGGTTCTCCAAGTGGAGTGTAAGAACGCTGGATATACCGTTGTTGGAATTGTTTGGTAATGCTGGAAGATGTCGAAGGTTGGGAATAATTCGTCGTTGTTGAGGATGGTGATCTAACGACCACAGTGTTGGCCACTCCTTTGGATTTGGAGTTGGCAGAAGAAGAAGGTCTGAAAGAAGAATGGTCAGTAGATTTTGCGTTGGTATTACGCAATTTGACCTTGTCTTCTTCAAGGGCACGGAGTTCGAGCTTTCGCGCCATGATGAAAGCTTTGTCAAAAGTGTGAAATGTCTGAATCCGCAAGGTAGAGGAGATGTGGTTGGCACATGCTCGAGAAAAGAGCTCGATGAGCTCGGGTTGAGGCAAGGAGAAGGAGAGCTGGTTAATCGAGCCTCTCCAACGAGCGACAAAATTGACCACAGATTCATCGTCAAATTGTCTGATGGAGTAGAGGTCTGTGATAGAGACTTGTTTAGTGATGTTGATTGAGAAATGGTCGAGAAATAATTGAGCGAGTTGGATGAATGAAAAGATAGAGTGTCTGGCAAGAGAACTATACCAGTCAAGGGCAGGGCCAGAAAGAGACATAGGGAACGTGCGTAGAAGTAACGCATCGTCGTGGGCGATAAGATAACAGGCATGTCTAAATGCCCGTAGATGTTGTTGTGGGTCTTCCTTACTCTGAAAGCGAGTGAATTTAGGAAGCTCCCAATGGTTAGGATATGGTCGAATAGGGACGGAAGGATGAATGGGCTCGTTGCAAATTTGTTCATATGACAAAGTATTGCTTGAACCGGAAATAGAGGCTTCGAGACTGGACATTTTATCCATCAGCATCTTGATAAGATTTGCTGATGGATTGGCGGGCTGAGCGCCCCCTAGGTTGTAAGGCGCTTGGAAGAGGTTAGAGGAGGTGTGCGACATAGTCGGTTGTACAATGTACGGATGACTAGTCGCAGGGGTGGAAGTGGAGGCTAGAGGTGGTTGCGTTATGAAGGTTGAAGGCATAAGTTGACTGGGCACCGCCAAAGGTGGTTGAATGGCGGCACTGGTAGCAAGCGAGGTGGGCACTCCTACATTTGTGGGCGCAAGAGTGTAAGGGGTCGAGGTAATCAAGTTCTGATATGATGTAGAACTTGGTTGAATTGCAGGTGGTTGAGGGGGTAATGGAACCCCAATGGAGGTCGGTCTAAAAATAGACGGGGAGGCCAAACTTTGCGTATTGGCCATGGTTGGGTTAATAGTTGAGGCGAAAGGCTGAGTCAAAAAGGGTTGGGTGGCGAATGGTGTGGATGTTGTCGCCATGTCACCCAAAAGGTCTCGCGTTGGGTTTCTCGCGAGATAGTTTTGGAGGGCTGCGGTATTGAGGTCCAAGAATCTCTCGAAATCTTGGTCCCCTTCAGGAATGATGGGAATTTGAGTCGGGGTCGGGGTCGAGGTCGGTCCTGTAGGAGTTCTTTCAGTCTCCGAGTGGAACTCCATGATAGGACTGGTTAGAGGCAGGATAGACGGAAGCGGCTGTTGGCTAAAGTGGTTAAGAAGAGAGTCCTGATTCCAGAAATTGTGTTTTTGCAGTCTCAGAAAACCAGATTGGAATTTTTGACAGAGAAGGGATAGGTTTCAGGCTGCTGGTTTTGAAGACAAAGGACAGTGACAGAGACCGACGTCGGTTGAAAAGCTGATGTCGGTATGAAATAAGGCCGGCATCGGTCACATAACCGATGCCGGTAACATATAAAGCCGACGTCGGTAGAATAACCGATGCCGGTGACAGGGAAGGCCGACGTCGGTGGAAGAGCCGATGTCGGTGACTGTGTTTTCCAGAGAGCCAAAAGGTTCGTGGAAAAACAAAGAAGAAAGCGCCCTCACACACTCAAACAATCAGATGAGAAGAGGAAAACAGAGGAAGACAGACAAGCCTAAGCGATAAATCCTAGGAATTAACCTTAGAAATTTGTGGCTTATGCCTTAGATGAATGTTTGGGGAGATTGGCTGAAAAATAGGTCCTAGAAGAAGGCAGTCTAAAGATGGTTTCAGGTGTTGTTTTTGGTGCTCAAGAAATCTGTGTTAGGGTCTGGTACGCGGCCTAGTGCTAAGGAGCAAGCTCCCCTCACTTCACGATTCCAGTGGTTAGCTGGTCTCGCTTAGCCAAGATATACCTCGCCTAGAGTTTATCCTCCGCCAGAGAACGGAGTGGGCTTCCCCCTTGGTGATGAAATCCAAGTAGGGTCACCGGGACGGGTAAGGTATCCGCTGGGGGATGAAATCCCAGTCGGGCCTTGTCTCAGGTAAGTTATATGTTTGTTTAGTGCATGTGATTCGGTAGTGAACATCAAGTGTCTAGATTCATTCAATATGCGTTTAAGTTACTAGATGTGGACTACGAAGATGCAAGCACAAGCAGAGATGAATGCAAAGTGTTTTAATGCCCAAAGTCGAAATGTGATATTGTTATGAAGACAATGTTTTGAGAAAGGGTCAAGAATATGACGTTTAGACTAGTCTAGCATGCAAAGAAGAAAGGTTCGTTTTAGTCCTTGCTTATAGTGTCACTTGGAATAGAAGAAAGAGATAAGAGAGAAGGAGCCTAAATGCACCTAAATGAATAAAAAAAGAAAAAGGAACCCAGGAGGAACCTAGGGTCCCACCGGGCGTGCCAGAGATGTTTCTACCTCAAATTTGCTTTTAAGACTATAAAGAAAGAAACTAGAAGAAAGTGAAGGACAAGGCTTGGAAGTACCTGGACTATAGATTGCGCACCGTAAATCCAGACGTTCGTGGGCACTCCTCTTTGGCTGTGGAGGAATGACACCTGCAAGAAAAAGGGAAACTTGGACAAGGGGATGTTAGACAGATAGGCAGTGGGTTGCCAAGCAAAAGCTTATTCCCAGAAGTGTAAAAACTTCCTTAAGGGAGGTCAACCCACTGTTTTGATAAAATAAGTGACTGATAAAAGACAGAATGACAGAATACAGAAATGATAAAAAGATTAAAAATGAAAGAAAAAAAACAAACTGATTACCTGCATGAAGGAGTAGGCTGAAGACAGTCGCTGAGGTCGGTAATGTTGCCGGCGTCAGTTATCTGACCTGCCGTCGTCGGCTATTCTGCCGACGTCGGTTGGGAAGTGACCGGCGTCGGTTGGTGTCGCGGCCTGTAGTCGGGCTTGAACAGGTTCTGGTCTGAGTCTTGGTCTGTGCTCTGTCTGTGGACGGGTTGGACACTGATGGACGGGTCTGGGTCTTGGTCTGTGGTCTGGGGATTGATCTCAGGTAGAGATACAGGGGAAGGAAGGGACAAAGAGGAAGGAGAAGAGAAGGGTACACAGAGGAAGGGGCCTGAGAAAGCTTTTGCAGCCTCTCAGGGGAAGGGACAAAGGGAGAGACACAGAGGACAATAGAAAGCAGAGGATTAAACCAAAGAAAATAGAATAAAACCAGAACTTACCTTTAGCCTGCTGAAAGAAGAAGATGGAGATGTTGCTGGAGCCAGGGAAGATTCTGCAAGAAGAGAATTCTGATGAAGAGCCTTTGCACCTGCAGCTGTTGTTGCACGAGGTTCAAAACGAAGACCAGACGAATGCCAAACGCCAAGAGAGTTCTGTTTGCGAGCTCAGGAGTCCAGGGGTTGCAACGGATACAGGACGGGATAATGAAGGCTGCCGACGCCGGCAGTTTCGCCGACATCGGCCGAAGGGTCGCCGACGTCGGCGGTCGCAGGATGGGCACAGAGGCTAAAAATAGCCTCTGCCCATTCTTGCACGCCGCCGAGCGAGGGGTCATGGGCAGAACGGTCGCAAGGTTGCCAAAATGGACGAGGGGGGGCTATAATGGTGAGATTTGGGCTAATAAATGCTAGGGGAAGGTGGAGGGATTCAAGGGAGGATCCAAGGAGGCAAGGGTAGGGTGGAAAAGGGGGACTCAATTAATTAAAAGATGTTAACTTTTAATTAATAAGACCTAGGTGGGTTAGGGACCAAGGAGGACTAGGAGGGAGAAAGGACCAAGGGGGAGAACCAGGGTGCAGACACGTTTGCGGTGTCTACACCATGTTCCATCTTTATTTGGCACAAAAATGATAGGCAAACCAACAGGAGATGTACTAGGATGAATAACACCCTTTTCCAAAAGTTCCATTACATGCTTCTTAATTTCCTCATTTTCCACCACTGATAACCTGTACATGCCAATGTTAGGGAGAGGAGAACCCTATAACAATTGAATTTCATGTTGAACTCCCATTTTAGGGGGTGACCCTTTGGGATCTTGAAACACGTCATCATAACTAGAAATGATTTCAATTAATTCTTTCTTATGTTTAGGATCACAATTTTCCATAGACAAAGAATATTTTTTTTCCTTAGACTTAATCAACATGAGATAAAAACACTTGCTTGAATTGACTAGTCTTTTCATTTTCCCTATTGTAACCAAGGAAAGACTCATCTTAACATTATGTGCTCTGACTATATATTTAATGCCATCCTTAACAAGTACTTATTCTCCTTCCTATAGAAGATTGCTTGCCTATCATATAGATAAGGAATTCCTAAAATAATCTCACATATGTCATGTCCAGAGAGAATACATCCATATCAACTTCATCCATGAATTTGGATGTGATAATAAATTTTAATCTATAAGTTTTGGTTACTTGTAATTTTGCATCATCACACACCCAACCAAGTGGATAGGGTTTCAAATGGGGATGTATTTTTAGGCCTAACTTTTTAACAATCTCTTCAGAAATAAAATATCTATGATCCACTATCAAATAGAGTGTCAATCTTAGTATGTTTTTCAAAAAACCTAATGTATAACAACTCATTTCTTTTCTTATCATCATGTACATATTTCTATTTTGAAGAGGAAACAACATTAGATGACTTAGTGCTAGAAAGAGAAGAATAATTCTACATACTCATAGCTGTGATCTTCATTTCATCCCCAGAGTCTAAACCTAGATCCTGAACTACAGTATTAGCTTTCTTATCTTTTTTATTAAACCTATTAAAAGGACTTAACTCAAGATGTAATTTCCAACACTTAGACTCATCATGATTTTTCTTGCAATGATTGCAAAATAGCTTACCCTCTTCTTTATGAATAGTAATAGTGGATTTTTGTTTACCCATTCTATAAATTTGCCCTTTAAAATGCTTAACTTTAGATTTCTTACATTTAACTTTAATAAAAGATTATTTTTTCTATTTTCCTCTATCCTCTAAATGAATGGCTTTAACACATGCTTCCTCTAAACTAGTGGGATTAAGAACTAGAATCATGTGTTTCAAATAACTATGCAACCCACCTATATAATTAAGCAGTGTTTCCTATGTATAAAGAGGAATATTCAAAAGTAACACCTTTTTCCTAAATTCTTGAGTATAATCTTGAACACTTTGGCCTTTAGTTTGTCTGAAAGATTGACAATCTATCATGGCTTACTACATATAGCCTAAAAGATAAAATTAATTTTTGAGTGCATCAACAAATTCACTTCAAGTGAAAATCAAGTTACCTATATTAATATTGCTTTCCTTCAACTTACTCTCCCACCAGATGAGATTTGTGCCTCCCATTCAAAGAGTAGCTAGGTGAATTTTAGCCTCATCATCTGTAATCTTTTGGACCCTACAATATACTTTAATTTTCTTTACCCAGTTATCTAACTTTTCTACATTAATCTCACCATTAAACATCAAAAATTCAAACTTAATATCTAGCTTTAGTCAAGAAAGAGATTTAATAGCTTTTTTGTCTTTACCATCACCTAAAGAGGAGGAAGGTTTCTTAGAATTTTTACCACCTATATCATGCTCCATATTAATTCATCAGTCACAGTAAAGTTCCTTGACCATGTCCTTCATTTCCAAAAAGGATTGTCAAAAATATCATTTAGACTCAAATTCATCTCCCATTTATGTAGTAATGGATCATATTCTGCTAATTCTCCTTCACCCTGCCTAGATCTTGACCTTGTCAACATACACTAGCAATCCACATAGTTAAATATGAATTTTACTCTGATACAAAAAATTTGATCCATAGCATAATCAAAAAAGTATCATAATAGCATAAATCACACTTGTAAAGGATCAAAACCTTATTTTAATGATTTAATAAAAATTGAATTTTAAAATGATTATGGAATTAAATTTGGATTTTAATTATCTAAAATAGACAAAATTTATGTTACATCCCTAACCTATCACATGTATGAGGATAAGAATAGCTGACTTATAGCTTAATTATCCCTCTTTGATGTTATATCACATTTATCTATGCATTCATTTGGTTAGTAGGTTGTCCTATGGAGTAACCATGGCCTAGATAGACTATATATAGGAGGTAGTGGGTAATTATTTATCATCATATTGTGAATTCTACTCTTATTGAAGCTTGTGAAGGTTGCCCCCTCAAAGTGGCTTGTCTATTATCATATATTCTAATATATTTCAGTCATATTTGGATCTATTTTTGCTATTCTACTTTATTGTTGAAGTAATTTCATTACAAGTGGTATTAGAGCTGCAATTTGGGCAATCTTGTGGGTGAAGCCCTAATTTTTTAAATTTAGATATATATAAAAATGGTTACTGATTTATATTCAATTTTTTTTTGGTGGTGATAAATCATTAAATTAAGCTTCCATTAAAATTTTAGCTCATTTATATATATTTTACAAAAGTTATCACCATTTTAGGATTTTTCATAAAATTGCTCTATAATGCGCAATTAAAAGAATTTTTATGAGTTATTTACATTTTGGAAATCTTAGAAAAATTTGGCTAGGGTATGTTTTTTTTATGTTTTTATTTGAGGCTGACATAATTCCAAAATTACTTGGTCAAAGTTGGGTCAAAAGTGCCAATCAGGGTCAACATTGTAAAGCTCTTTTATGGTAGGTCCACAAACTCAGGGCCAAGGAAAGGGTGCTAAAACTCTAGGTAAAACTAATAATAAGGAATATATGGAGTCATATGGGGGATGTACTATATATTTTATACCATGGTTCTCTGACACAGATCACAAAGTGAGCCATCTTGATTATAGTGTGCAAGGCATTCAAAGTGAGGTGCAAGGCATATAATCTAATATGAAATCCATATAAGATAGTTTGGTAGATATCATGATGGCTTTGAAAAATAATTAGTTAAATCATCTAGCTATCGATATTTCATAACCCCACTAGGGTAGTTCTCCTAACCAGTCTACTTCAAATCCAACTACATTGCCATAGAGGAACCTGTTACCAAAGGTGGATATGCACAAATTTAATGGAAAAGATCCACTCAATGGGATCAACCAAATGGAGATTTCTTTTTATCTACATCAGATCCCACATGGATATAAGGTTACCATGGCATCCTTTTATCTTTAACCTGATCAATTCATTTGGTATCAATGGTTGTGTGCTCAAAAGAAAAAGATGACTCTCAGTGTCACCTGGTCAGTTTTTACAGAGGAGCTACAATTACACTATGGCAATAGTGTGATAGATAATTACTTTAGCCAACTAGAAAAATTGTGATAGACTGGTTCCATCAAGGATTATATTCATCATTTTTAGAACCTATCCTTACGTGTGGAGACAATTTATAAGGAGAACTTGAATGACCTATTTTTGGGTGGACTCAAGGACCACATTCAACATGAGGTATGCATGTTTAATCCACTTAATATTTATGATTCTATTATCATGGCACATAGAGATGAGGAAAAATTCATAGCCAATAAGAAGTACCCATTCACTCACTTTAAATATTGTAGCATATCAACACTAACATTTCCTCCACCTACCATACTGACTCCTCAACAAATTGAAGAGAAGCATGCAAAAAGATTATGTTTCAGTTGTGATAGCAAGGGGAGTAAAGGACATAAATGTGTTGAGAAGAAGTTATTCTACATTGAGGGATCCAATGAAGATGAAGAAGATGATGCCTCCAATGATGATGAGGAAGAGATAGAGGAGGTACCTAAAGATTCCCAACCTACAATCTCTTATCATGTACTTGCAAGTATTAGCACTCCACAAACTCTTAAGGTGGTGGCTTTCCTCAAGAAATAGAAGGTGACAGTGGTGATTGATTCAGGGAGTACACATATCTTCATTAACCATAAGTTGGCCACTCGATTGAACTATTTCATCTACCTACCACCAAAATTTTAAGTCATTATCATAGATGGTGGCACAATTAATTGTAAGATAAAATGCCATAGTATTAAGATTGCTATGGGTGAGTATAATCTCGATTCTCCTATATTTGCTATTCCCATGGGTAGCACAGACATTGTTTTGAGATTTCAATGGCTCACAACCTTGGGTACCATTGAGATGAACTTCCAAGAACTATTCATGCACTTTCATTCTAAAGATAGGAAAAATGAACTACATGGATTATAGGCAAAATCTCCATAATTGATTAGTTCACATCAGATGACCAAGATGATAATAAAGGGGGCAAAGGGAATTATTGCATGATTATGTTCCATAAAATTTCAACCCACATTAGCATCTACACATCCTGATCTACAAATCATTCTTGATGACCACCCATCTATTTTTGGGGCCATGCCAAAAAGACTACCACCAAAAAGAGAACATGATCATGCCATTCAACTACTTATAGGGAGTCAACCACCAAATACCAGACCATATAGATATCCATATTCATAGAAGAGTGAAATCAAAAAGATGGTCCATGAGATGCTAGAGGCAGGGATCATCAAGCATAGCCAAAGTGCATATTCATCACCAATGGTCATGGTGTGGAAGAAGGATGACACATGGAGGATGTGCCTAGATTATAGGGAACTCAAAAAGTACACCATTAAAGATAAGTTTCCTATTCTAGTAATTGATGATTTACTTGATGAGTTACATGGTGCTAATTATTTCACAAAATTGGATCTTCACTCAGGGTACCATCAAATTAGAATCAAGGATGAAGATGTTCATAAAACTACTTTTAGAATGCATGAGGGCCATTATGAGTTTTTGGTAATGCCCTTTAGTCTTAAAAATGCACCATCTACTTTTCAGAGCTTAATGAACACTATTTTAAGGCCTTTTTTAAGGAAGTTTGTGCTAGTTTTCTTTGATGACATATTTATTTATAGTCAGACATGGGAAGCACATCTACAACATGTGAAATAGGTGTTGATAGTTTTGGAGAAGCATCAGCTTTATGCAAATCCATCCAAATGTGCTTTTGGAGTATAGGAGGTAGAGTACCTAGGTCACATTGTTTCTCATGAAGGTGTCAAAGTTGATCCCCATAAGATAAAGGCTATAATGGAATGGCCCATGGCAAAAACTCTCAAAAACCTCTAAGGGTTATTAGGACTAACAAGTTACTACCGAAGATTTGTGAAAGGTTATGGTAGCATAGTAGCTCCACTTAATGCATTACTAATGAAGGATTCCTTCCATTGGAATGATGTTACCACCAAATCATTTGAGAAACTAAAAGTAGCTATGTGCACCACTCCAGTTTTGGCTACTCCAGAATTCTCAAAGACATTCACTGTTGAATGTTATGCTTCTAGATCTAGGTTGGGAGTGGTACTAATGCAAGAAGGAAGACCCATTGCATTTGAGAGTTGTAGACACCTAAATAGTGTCTAACCCTTGGTCACTTTCCCCCTTAGTCCATTCCTAACCCATTCCTAACAATTACTAATTTAAAATAATTAACTTATTTTGAATTAACCCCCCTCCTTTGACACATCACCCATGAGACCTCACCTAGGACACCTTGCCTTAGACTAATTCCCATCCTATGACTCACCCAAGACCAATTCCTACTCTCTCTAACCGCCTAACAAACTCTCATGCGTATTTAGCACAATCCTCGACATTCTCCAACGGATAGTGCACTTGGTGGATGAAAAATGGGCTTAGTGGCTCTTTTTTCCCATTCTAACCCCGTCGACATCGATCAAGTGTCGGCCAACACTGGCAGAATCACCGACGTCGGTTATACTTAACCAATTTTTTAGACTCTTTGAGGATCCCCAGAATCCGAATCAGAAATTGGCTAATCTCTGGAAGCAACTGACGAATCCTTTGAATCCTTCAGTCTTCGACCATCCATTAATCTCTGAAATCTCTCCCTCAGGTGCAGTAACAGCTTCAGGTTCTCCATCAGCAACAGGTTCTCCACACAGGCTACATCAATAGCAGGTACGAGAATCATCAGTACCACACCTTCTACAAGGCACAGGTAAGTATATTGTCTGTGTTTTTATTCTCTTTTCAATTATTTGTTTTCAAATAATATCTCCCTAGACCAAACTGTTAACCAAGCCAGACCTGAATCTCGACTTATCCACCTCCCTGTTTCCTCCATCCTCTATCAGACCATGCATTCTGCCCATTCAACCAGACTCTCAGACCCAGACCCCAGACCATTCAACCAAGCCCAAAACTTTGTCTCAAAAATGTTAACAAACCCAGACCCTTCCTTGGCCTTGTCCATAGACCAAAACCTTGACCAGACTCTGTCCACAGAGCACAGACCTGCCCAGACCCCGTCCAAGCTAACTGCCCCGATCGACGTTGGTCACTACCCCAACCGACATCGGTAGATTAACCGACGTCGGCACCTTGACCAACTGACGCCGGTGACTGTGATCAATTTGATAGCTTCTTTCAAGTAAGTCTTTGCTTCTCCTTTGCATTTCCATCTTTTATCACTTTCAGTTCTTCATTATTCAGCTATTTATTAGACATTTCCTTCTATTGATTAGTGGGTTTATATCCCTTAAGAAAGTTTTCATACTTATGGGATCAAGCTTTCGCTTGACAACCCACCATCTGTCTATTTAATGCCTTCATTTGTCCAAGCTTCTTTTCTTTGTAGGTGTCATTCCTCCACAGCCAAAGAGGAGTACTCACAGCATCTGGATTATGGTGCACATACTATATCTAGGTACACATCAAGCCTTGACCATTCCTTCTTAAGTTTCTTTAATTCTTCTTTGAAATTGAAAACAAAATTTGAATAGAAACATTCTGGCATGCCCGGTGGGACCCCTTTAGGGCCTTCCTTGGGTTCCCTTCCTTCTTTGTTCATTTAGTTGCATTAGGCTTATTAACCTTCACCTCTTTCTTCTTTTCTAAAAAAATCATAAGCAGGAAATAAAAAGAACTTTTTCTTCCTTTTTCTTGCATTTCTAGACTAGTAAGAAAATCATCTTCTTCAACCCTTTCTCCAACTTGTCTTCATTCCAATTTAATATTTCAATTTTGGGGCTTTAAAACTTACTACATTTCATTTCTTGCTTTCTTGCATCTTTCTAGTCCACACTTAGTAATTAGTAAAATGCATATTGAATAAATCGTAGATCACTCAATGTTACACAACCAGACCACGTACACTCAATTAAACATAAAACTCACTTGAGACAAGGCCCGTCTGGGATTTCATCACCCAGTAGATACCTTACCCAACCCGGCAATCCTACTTGGATTTCACCACCAAGGGGAAAGCCAACTCTGTTCTCTGGCAGAGTCTAAACTATAGTGAAAGTATATTTTGGCTAAGTGAAACCAGCTAACCACTGGAATCGTGAAGTGAGGGGAGCTTGCTCCTTAGCACCAGGCCTGTACGGAAGCTAATACATACTTTTGAGTGCCTTAACATACCTTAAACCATCTTTAGATTACCTATTCTAGGACCCTTCTTACAGCCAACTTCCTCAAACATCACATTAAGGCATAAGCCACATGATCTTAATAAAATTGTTTCTAGGGATTTAACACTAGGATCTGTCTGTCATCATCATATTTTCTATTTTTATCTATCTTTTTTGAGCTAGTAAGGTCGTCTTCATTATTTCCAAAAACTTTTTTTTCTGAGTTTTTGGAAAACACAGTAACCGACATCAGTTTTATAACTGACGTCAGCAACTTTTCTGTACCGGCATCGGTCATCTGACCGACATCGGCAGTCTTCTTCACCGACATCAGTTGTTATACCGACGTCGATCTCTGTCTATTTTCTTTTTCCAAAAATAGCAAGCTTAAAATCCAACTTTTTGGCTGTCTAAACATTCATTTTGGTTTTCTGAGACTGACAGAACACAGTTTTCTGAAACCTGATCCTTTCTCGCCTTGAATGGTTTTGACACACAGTCAAACCAAGGCCCTTCTTGACCACGCTAGTCAAGAACCGCTTCCACCTTCACCATCTATAACCAATCCTATAATGGAGTTTAACTCGGAGACTGAAAGAACTCATACTCGCCCAACATCGCCTCAAACTCTTATCATCCCAGAAGGGGACCAAGATTTTGCATGATTCTTGGACCTTAATGTCAAAGCCTTACAACACTATCTCGCGAATAGCCAAACACGAGACTCCCTAGGCAACCCAATCTATGGGATGCTGAATTCCTTAGTTGACACAAGAATCACATCAATAGCCCCTACAATTTAGCCACTAGACAACACCTCCACCAATAACCCAACTGTGTCTTACCTTCAAAACATAACCTCTCCATCTAAACCTACCTCCATGGGGGTTCTGATACTCCTTCAACCTCAAGTCACTCAACCAAACCCCACATCTTTCCAAAACCTACTAGTCTCTATTCCCCCTACTCTTGCACCTATCAACACAAGAGTAACCGTTTACCCATCAACAAGCGTAGCCACTCCTCAACCATCCTTGACGGCCCCTATCCAACTTGTGCCAACCAACCCCAAAACACAAGTGCCCTTGGCCCCAAATTTTGCTCCAATAACCAGCTATCCATATGTTGCGTCTATGCAACCATCCACATCATACGCCCCTCCCAATATCTTTCAAGCACCTTATAATCTAGGGGGTGCTCCACCCACCAATCCGTCAGCAGATATCATCAAAATGTTGATGGATAAGATGTCTAGCTTAGAGACTTCCATTTCTGGCTCACGCAATGCTCTCTCATACGATCAAATTTGCAATGAGCCTACCCATCCTTTCGTTCCAATTAGACCATACCCCACCCAGTGGGAGCTTCCCAAATTTTCTCGCTTTCAAAGCAAGGAAGACCCATAGCAACACTTATGGGCATTCAGACATCCCTGTTACCTTATTGCCCATGATGACGCATTGCTCTTGCGCACATTTCCTATGTCCCTTTCTAGCACTGCACTTGACTGGTACAGCTCTATTGCCAGCCATTCCCTCTTCACCTTTACACAGCTGGCCCAGCTTTTTCTTGATCACTTCTCCATTAACATCACCAAAAAGGTCTCGATCACAGACCTTTACACTATCCACCAATTTGATGATGAATCAGTAGCTGACTTCGTTACTCGCTGGAGAGGTCTCATCAATCAACTCTCCTTTTCCTTACCTCAAATTGAACTTATTGAACTATTCTCCCGAGCTTGTGCCAAATATATTTCTTTCACTTTAAGGGTTCAAACCTTCAGTACCTTTGACGAAGCCTTCACGATGGCCTGTAAACTTGAATTACGTGCCATCGAAGAGAATAAAGTCAAGTTGCGAAGCAAGAACCCCAACTCTAAGACTAATGACTCTTCTTCTTCTAAACCTTCATCATCAAATCCTAAGTCTAAAGCTTCAGCTAACGCTGTGGTCGTTAGACCTTCCTCCTCTTCATCCAATCAACCTGAACCATCCACATCTCAGAGCACCACCCATTAATTCCAACAGAGATACGTACAAAGACAATATACTCCTCTTGGAGAATCTTATGCGTCTATACTGGAAAAACTTGTTAAATAGGGGATTATCAACCTTCTACAGATTTGACCACCGCCACAATTTGATCCCTCACGTGCCATCCCTGCGTGGTATAGGGAAAATGACTTCTGCAATTTCCACCGTGTCAAAGGTCATGACACGGGAAATTGTAAAACTTTCAAAAACATAATCCAGGACATGCTTGAAAAGGGAGAGCTCGTTCTAGATAATCCCAATGCACCTCCAAACTAGGGCATCGATATTTTCAAGCAACCATTCCCCAATCATCCACCAACCCAAAATAATGTCCAGACCTTAATTGACAACACGCATGAACACGACATTCGAACGGTCAATACGGTCTCACCCTTCATCCCCAACCAATCTCAAGAGGTTAACCCATCTACCAGTCCATCACGTGTGGACGAACCTCTTTCCCCGGTTAGTTCTCCATCAACCTCTCTCATCTTGGAGGATGCCTCAACCTTACCGGCACCACCGGTCTCACCATCCTCCTTTCTTCTGCCTATGGAGGACCTGACCTTACCTACTCCTCGACCACAAGTGGAGGGCACCATAATCCCTGCCCTTTATCCACTTGAGGAATCACACTCTCCAGTCCCTTCTCCACCAAGAAAAGAACTTGACTCTCCATCTTCCTCAACCAACAACAATCCAGTTATAACTCCCACACACCTTGGATCTGAAACTACTGCCATACTTAACACATCTTCTCAAGGATCCAAACTTTATCCAACATTCTCTCAACCATTTTCCCGACTAGTGGAGAAATTAGAACTTCTCCCTTCAAGGAAAGTGGAGCATCAGGGATTGTGGAAACATCTTAAAGTTCTTCAACATTCCCGTGCCCTCTCGTCTCATACTGCCAATCCTCCCAAGGTAGAATCATCCAAGACTCCAAACAAAGACCAAATCCCCGCTTCTAAACCTGCACCTACCCAATCTAAACCAATCAAGTCACTTGGCATTCACCCTCTCTCTACCCTCACTCACCCGCAAGTGAAGGTGGACTTGGACCAAACCTCAACCAAAAGTAGTCTTCCAACCAAGTCAAAGAAGACTACCAGACCACAGAAACAAACCCCTCCTCCACCGTCAACTTTGCCCTCCATCCTAGGTCCTCATCCCTCTACCCTAATTGGTGTCCTTCCTACTCCGACTCTTAATCAAAACAAATTACCTCCATTACTTCCTTTTCCAACCATAAGTCAATCCCCTCTCAAAAATTTGGCACCTCTCACAAAGAAAGTGTCGTCTTCACCTGTCACCGCACCACCAACCCAAAAGGTGGTACGAAAACCTTCTTCAGCATCCCCCAAGCAGAAGTCACCAGCGCGTCATGCATCAACAAGCACGGACCCCTTAGTAGGTTCATATGCATTGATATTATGCCAACTTTTGCAGACTTCTAGCATTACCCTTCCTTCTATCAAGCCATTCTAACCCCTCAGGTCAAAATCGTCTTAGTTCGATGATACAAAGATTTGTTTATACCATCGCACGCCAAGACACGATATCGAGACTTGTTGTGCCCTCAAGGCAGTCATTCACCGCTATATGGAGAAAGACACTCTTCTCCTTGAGGACACTCTTGACCAACCCTCGACACCTTCCCATCCAACCTCTTCAAACACATCAACATCTCACCAACAGACCATAACCCCTTCTTCACCTACTATATTTAAAATCAATGCTATCCATATAACCACTAGGTCACAAAAGGACAAGGCGAAAGAAAAAGCTGCTATTCCTTGGACCTATCCTTTTGTCCAGGCACCTCAACCATCGAAACCCAAGATTTCCATCTTAGGTGCGTCCCAACCCACTTCTTCAAAGACAATCACAGAATCTATGATAAAACAACTTCATCAAACGCCTGTGAAGATGACCCTATATGACCTTATCCAAAGTTCCCCCCAGCATCACCAGGCTCTAATCAAAGCCCTACAGGCAGCAGAAGTCCAACCTAAAGGCCCTCAACCACTTGCTGCCTTAGTCCATTCTTTATCCCCCATCGCCTCCATCACTTTCAGTAATTCTAAAATTCCTACCTCTACCTTGGAAGATCAGGATGCTGCCCTTTTCATCACAGCCTACGTTGATTGAACCCGTATTAAATGAGTTATGATCGACAGGGGCGCTAGCATTAATATCATTTCCTCCCACGCCTTTGATCAATTGGCTCTTCCCAAGAATTACGTATCAAAAATCAACACAATCCTTAAATCCTTGAATGACACCACTGCTAACATTATTGGCACTATTGTCCTCCATATCCGCGTTGGTCCACGCACAATCCTAGAGCTCTTCTACATCATTAAAGGAGAATTCCAATATAACATGCTATTAGGGCGACCTTGGATCCATGCCATGGCTTGTGTTCCTTCAACACTTCACCGTTGTGTCAAATTTGAACATGACAAACAAGTTCATGTCATTCCTGCCGACCCATCCCCTTTTAAGACTTGTAACATGACCTATAGCCCAAACGACGTTCTTATCCAGCTCAAGGCATTAACCCAAACATTGTCTCCATCCGTAGAAGCGTCAACTAGTACGCAAATAGCGGTTGCCACCACATCATCTTCTCAAGTAACAACCAAGGACCCCATGGATGACATCTTCCAAAGACTTTCACTAGGGGAATATCGCCTCCTTACTCTAGACATGTTCTAGAATCCTCAAGAGTATGGATAGCTTCATCAAAACCCAAACTATGACTGTCAGATTGGAATGGTCATTCTTTATGGTCCTCCTAGCCTTTGAACCAATCTTGTCTATGGGGGGCTGGATCAAGCTCCTACTGAATCAAATCCTTCATCCTCGCCTCAAATATTCACATCTAATTTCTCTTTTCTTAGCAACCCCACCTTTGCACATACCTACCTTTATAGGTGTGCATGGAAGGGTTTTGGCTTTGGACGTTACGAACAAGGCTCCCATCAGCCTATCAAAACACCCAATGACGATAATGCCAAGAAATGATATGGACTGGGTTTCCAAGAACCCACTGAGGCTTCCACAAACCTTTGCCCCGAACCAACCATCGACCAATTTCTTCTAGACTCACCTATTCCTCCATCCTCACCTATGGAGTCGGTGGTTTCCATCCCTCCTAGTTTTTTTTTTACATAAACACCATCCGCTTGGAACCCCTAACCTATCAGCTCAATGGGGTTCCCAAGTCTCTCCCTCTCATTTATCCTAACATGATAGACGATGAATCAGCAACCATCAACATAGTCCACTGCATAGACGACGATGCCATTCTTACCTATATGGGTGCCGATGACTCTTTCATTCAGCACTCCCTCCCTTCTGAAACACAAGTTATGTTAAATGAATCAACCATTGACATTAACCTTTCAACTTCTGATGTTCCTCAAGTCTTAAAGATTGGTCAATCTTTAGACACTCAGGAGTAGGCTGACTATACCACATTTCTCTCTGACAATCGCAAAGCCTTTGCCTGGACTTACACCGACATGCCTGGCATCGACCCTAACATTGCCACTCATAACATTATCACAAACCCAGAGGCTAAGCCTGTTAGGCAGAAGCTTCGCAAAATGCATCCTCGTGTTGCACTTCTTGTCAAAGAAGAGGTTCAGCGCCTTCTTTCAGTCTCCTTCATCCAACCCATCGATTATCTGCAGTGGGTCTCCAACATCGTTTCTGTCACCAAGGCGACTGGGGGGATCCAAATCTGCACAGACTATCATGACCTTAACCTAGCTTGTCCCAAAGATGACTTTCCTCTTCCAAACATTGACCAACTTGTTGATCTTATGGCTGGCCATGAGATGTTATCACTCATGGATGGATTTTCAGGATATAACCAAATCCTAATTGCATCGGAAGATCAGCACAAAACCACCTTCATCACACCATGGGGAACTTTCTGCTATCGAGTCATGCCTTTTGGTCTGAAAAATGTAGGCACCACATATCAGCGTGCCATGACTTACATCTTTCACGATCTCCTCCATAAAATCATGGAAGACTATGTCGATGACCTGCTTGGCAAGTCTAAGCTTCATCGCGACCATTTGACTATCCTCAAAATCATCTTCTCTCACCTTCTTCAGTATCAAGTCCGTCTTAACCCCAAGAAATGTGTCTTTGGGGTCCTCTCAGGAAAGCTCTTGGGATTCATTGTCTCTTTTCGTGACATCGAGATAGATCCTACCAAAATTCACGCTATCCTCAAAATGCCACCTCCAACTAATCTCAAGCAACTTCGTAGTCTACAAGGAAAGCTCCAATCTATCCACCGTTTCATTTCGCAGCTTTCTGACCATTGCCAACCCTTTCATCACCTCCTCAAGAAGGACGTCTCCTTTAAATGGGATAAAGATTGCCAAGAGGCTTTTAACGCCCTCAAACGCTATTTAGTTTCTCCACCAGTCCTTATTCCACCAAAAGATGACCAACCCTTCTACCTCTACATCTCAGCAACCAATCATTCGTTAGGTGCCATGATCGCGCATCGAGACGAGCAACACCGTGAGCAAGCAGTCTATTACATAAGCCAAACACTTGTCGACTATGAAACTTGATATACTCATATCGAAAAACTCTGTTTGGCATTAGTCTTTGCCACTACCAAGCTCCGTCACTATCTTCTCAATCACAAAACCTTTGTTGTCACCCACACTGATCCCCTCAAATACATGCATTCTAAACCATATCAAAACCAGCATATGGCTCATTGGCTCATGCTTCTTGCTAAATTTGACTTAGAATTTATCCAGCAAAAATCTATAAAAGGGCAAACAATTGCTGACCAACTAGCAGATGCCCCTCTTCCCGACAATCAACCTTCTCAGTGTGATTTTCCCGATGAATCTATCACCACTCTCTCGACTGATGACACATTATACCAAATGACAATGTTCTTCGATGGTTCTAAATGTCAACTCGGTGGGGGTGCAAGGGTCATCCTCATTCCACATGAAGGTGAACCCATGCCACTATCTTTTAAACTCGACTTTGAATGTACCAATAATATGGCTGAATACGAAGCCTTAATTTTGGGACTTTAAACTGCCCTTTTTTTAAACATCAAGTCCATCAGCATTTTTGGTGACTCACAACTTGTCGTCAATCAAATAAATAGTTTATATCTTTGTAAAAATGAAATTTTACAAAGGTACAAGCATCGTGTTGACACTCTTCTAGCATCTTTCAACCATCATTTATTACAGACTGTTCCTCAATCGACGAATAAGTTTGCTGACACCATGGCTTCCCTCACCTCGCATATTCCTTCTTCATCATCATCCTCATCAAGAATTTATGTCATGGTACATCGTGTGCCATTACCTTCATACACTTCCACTGACATCAATCTCATCCACACAATAGACTCTAGTTCACAAGATGTATGGTATAAACAACTTGACGACTACTTAGCTCATTCTCTTATTCCTCCCAACCTCTCTAGCAATGCGCGGCGGGCTTTCATCAAGTGCACCACTCGCTATACCATGCTAGGGGGCCTTCTCTATAAAAGAGGTTTTGACAGCCTTCTTCTTCACTGTTTAAACTCCACTAAAGCTTCTCATGCTGTTAAACAAGCCCATGATGGGATTTGTGGCAGACACTTCAGTGGTAACTCGGTTGCCAAGCTCATCCTTCACCTGGGTTATTATTGGCCCACTCTTCATCAAGACTGTAGCGATTATGTTCGGCATTGCATCAAGTGTCAGTAGCATGCTAACTTGCTTCATCTCCCTAGTCATGCCTTACAAGTCACTCAGGATTTTTGGCCTTTTTCACAATGGGGCTTAGATCTCATCGGCAAGGTTAACCCTCATTCGTCTCTTCGTCATCAGTCCATCATCACTGCGACTGAGTATTTCACTAAATGGGTGGAAGCTATTCCTCTCATCTCCAAAAAATTTGACAAGATTGTCGACTTCATCAACACCCACATCATCTGTCATTTCGGTGTACCTCATAAAATCATCACCGACAATGGCAAGTCATTTAAAAACAAGACCGTCCAAAAACTCTACAACTCATTCGGCATCAAACTCAGCTTTTCTTCACCTTACTACCCACAAGAAAATGGACAGGCCGAGGCTTCCAACAAAATCTTAACTAAAATTCTCATGAAGGTGGTCAACGACACTGGAAGGGATTGGCACATTCATATTCCCTTCGCTTTGTGGGCCTACCGCACTAGCATCTGAACCTCTACGAGTGCTACTCCCTTTTCTCTAGTGTACGGATCAGAGGCTGTCTTACCTCTCGAAGTACAAATCTCGTCCCTTCGCATTTCACTCCATGACATTCTTTTTAATGATGACTTTCGTCAAAATCGATTAGCTCAACTTGAGTTACTTGACGAACGTCGTCTTGCTACCCTCAATCATCTCCATGTCTATCAAAATCACATCAAACGCGCCTATAATAAAACTCTGAGAGAATGAGATTTCAATATCGGAGACCTCATTCTCAAAGAGAACCAACATGTGACCAATATGGAACAGAGTAAATGAGGTAAATTTGCTCCTAATTGGCTCGGACCTTATATCATAACGCACAAGTATGGATCAGGGGCTTATCATCTATCTTCTCTTGAAGGCCGACCAGAACCTGAACCTCTTAATGCTTTGCATCTACGACCATTCTACTGTTAGTCGAGTACTCATCCACTTGACATTTAACTTGAGCTCATCCCTTGAAAAATCTTGTTCCTTTTAATCCTTAATCCATTTCACCCTTTTTCCCTTAACAAAATCCTCTACAACCCTTTTATAATGTACGGATGCTTCGTCCTAATAAAAGGGAGACCTTGATCTTCTATAAGTCTTGTCCATGACTCAATATTCTGTCAAAATTAAATCAAGATGTCAAAATATCCAAGGTCACAAAATCAATCAAATCAAAAGCAGACTGCTCCCTCGAAGGACAGCTAAACTATCATTGCTGTAACTAATAGACTACTCCCTTGAAGGACAGCTATTCAAAATCTATAAAGCAAAATATAGACCACTCCCTCAAAGGATGGCTATGACTACATCTTGCTACAAACAGCACTTTCCTAGAAGCTTCCCACATCAATCAGCTTCACAAATGACCACCAAACAAATGACATCTTTATGTGGACTTCCCGTATTGATCAGTCCGCTCTCTAAAAAAAACAAAAACGGTCATGGACTTGACTTGTAGTTGTCTCAAGGTCTCCTATAAAAAGGGCAAAGTTATCCATACTCTAAAACAGGTTACCCTTTTCCTCATATCATATCACCTACTCAAGGGACTTCGAGCTCACTTTAATGTCAAAAGTGATTCGATTACCGCTCTAACATAACTATGGTCAATAATGCAATGCATAAATGGGGCTCTTGGTTCTAACAACCCCTGTCTATGTTGTCTTTCTGGTCCTTGTCAATAAAAGAGCAACGCGCCTTTCACTTATCTTCCACATTTTGGTCACACTTAACCAAAACATTTTCAGACCAACAACAGAACATTATGTCATCATCCTAGTCCATTTTACATAGTTTCTATGGACACCAATACACATGGAAACTATCAACCACACAATTTATGTCAAGCATAAACCAATACTTGCTGAAGCATAAATAGACCTCAATTCATTTTTAGCACACATCCATCACGAATATGGATAGTTGCTAGGGATGAAAAACCCCGACCTATGTTACAGAATACACCATTTGGAAAAGGCTGTAGCATCATATTCTTTGTCATTTCAAGCATGCACCCTCAGACATATGGGAAATGCTATATCTTTATCATTACCAAAATCAACCACTTCGATCTTTTTTCCTCCCTTCTTGGGAGAACTACATTGGCCTGAGGCCCTAATGACATGGGCTATGTAGGCAGCACTCAGTTGACATGGGGTCTTCTGGGGTTAGCTCAGCCATTTTCTTCGTCACTTTCTTCCATCTCCTTCTCTCGTCACCTGTCAATCACAACACAGTCAATCACATATTCACATAATCATTAGTATACTCTCATTTTCATTATAACAACATAAGTCATTAGTCATAAATTTCATCCATCATAACTCATTAAACATTCACATCATATAATCCACAAGTTAAACATTAAATATCACGTCTATCATCATCTAATCTAAAGTCATCATCATATAATCTATCATCCACAATCAATCAACATCATTATATAACTATTTCATAAACATTGTCATCATCACATTCATTTTCATCATAGTATCATACACAAAACACATAATATCAACACATGCATCACATCAAAATGTCATAAACATCAAAACACATCCATACATTTTTTTATTACACATGTCACTAAATCAAAAATGCTCATCATATATATATATCACAAATAGTTTTATACAATAAGACACAATCTATGTCTGTCTCTCTCTCTCATCATACATCTCTCGTCTTCGGCTCGCAGGCTGGTATATACATCAAAAATGGATCTCTAGGGCTGCCCTCAAGGCTGTGGTTGTGGTGGTGGTTGCGGTGGCCAAGAAGAGGCTATATCTTGTCCCCCCTCTGATCTGCACCGTCTGTGTGACCCTGAAGCCATCACTTGAGACATAGATCTCTGGCAGCTCTACTCTACCCGCATCTCTGAGTATCACTGTATCTGAGGGAACCCCCTGATGGCCCTCTCATAATACGCGATCTCGTCCAGCTCATCATTATATCTAACCATAGATACAGTCTGTGGTGGACCCATCTGCCCTGCTGTTGTGCCTTGTAAAGACCCCTGTGGTTGTGACCGACCTAGGTGCACTGATGTTGATGGTCCTGCCCCCTGTGAAAAAGTTGACTGCTATGATGGCTACTACAATGGGCCCTACCCTCCAAAGCTCTGACCTGCCACTACCTGTGCCTGGGCTACAGCGAGCTGTCCCTGTAACAATGTGACCTGTCTTGTCAATGCTGCCACCTGACCTGTCATCTCCGTCAGCTGCCCTGTAACCCCTGCCAACTGTCCCTACAAAATTGAGACCTGGGCTTGAGCCACGTCTCTCTCCTGCCGTGTAATGTCCCTCTCCTCATGGGTTGTATCTCGCTCCCTGGTAATAGCCTGCAAATCCAGCTGAGGACCCACCTGTATGCCTCTGTACTATCTTGCTCACCATGCTGTGTAGGCTTCTATACACCCTGGGTCTGCTATCCCAGGTCCTGCCGGTAGCTCCTCAAAATTAGGCTCCTCTGTCTCCTCTGGTAGTGGGAGCGGCACCTCTATGTCATCCTGCCTATACTATGGGAAGGTGGGAGGTACATCCTGTAGCAGCCCGTACTGGCGCTGCACTCTCTCTACTGGGATCCTCTTAAGCTCGTCGACTCATCTACCTCTGACCCATCACCTGCTCTACGTCTCAACCATCTGCTCACCCTGGTCTCTGAACGCTAGATAGACCAAATATGGTCTCCAAATGATATCTACTGGAATCAAGGCCTCCATTATGCCTCGGTAGTGATCAATATCCCTTACCACTCCGTCCATCTGCGTCTGTGCCATAACCTCGCGCCATCACCTGAACCCGACCCTAAAGCCAGCCTGGATCGCCACTAGGAGGCCGAGCGATCGGGTAACCACAATGTGCTCGTATGCCCAGCAGTGTAAAAGGTGGCCTACACACAGGCTATATCATCATCACCGACTGATGCCCCATAGCTCTCTGTATACTTGGGCCAAAAAGACGAGCGCCTAGGTGAACACTGTCTACTGCTCCAGCATATCCATCAAAACCCTGGTCATGGCCACCAGGAACCTGCCTCCCTCCGCATCCAGCAATGCATAGACTGTGATGTCGATCATCATCAAAATTGCCAGCTGATGTGCGTCCTCATCTACCGCATACAAAGGCTCATATGCAAAACTGGCTGAATGATAGCTCGTCTCTGTGACGTGCTCCCCAAATAGTGTCACCATGTGTATGTTGTGCGCCTCTCTCAAGCATGCATAAATATCAGCTCTATGTACCAGCAGCCATAAAATTTGGTACACATCCTCGATCGTGACCGTCATCTCACCCGTAGGCAGGTGGAAGGTGTTGGTGGCATGGTCCCACCGCTCGATCAATGCTACCATGAGGCTCACATCCCTCGCCACTCTGTAGTAGCGTCTCAACCTGCCTAACCTGACTGCGCTCATCTACACCCACTCCTCGACTGACATGCCTCCATGCATCTGCATCAGCAAGGTCGGGAGGCGATCCTACAGCATCAGAATCTGCCTCACCTGCATCCATCCATCCACAGTCAATCTCATGTTAAAATTGTTCCTACTTTTCTTATTTTACCAACCATTCTGACCATCTATGCCTAACTCGACACCCGAGAAGCCCTTGGTGTAGCTTTGACCTTTCAACTTGACCATTTTTTACCACTCTTTCTTACCAGGCAGCCACCGACATCGGTTATATAACCGACGTCGGTGGCCTTAAAAACTTCATCCCTCTTCAAAATGACCAAAATCATGTAGCCACTCAGTCAGTCCTCCAGACCACGTTACTTTGTCCCTGTGGGGCACACTTGAAGATCACTTTTGCATCCATCCATTGACCACCAGACATTGGAGATCATGCCCATCTCCTAAAACCGTGACTCCTTCCAAAGCAATTTTGCCTTGGTTGATTTTACCTGCATGCTACCTCATGATTGGTTAGCAAAATTGTGCGCACACTTTTTGACTTCACAAGTATAGGATCGCAAGCCAGTTGATCCGCACTACTTGTGACTTTTTCATGTTTTTGGGAGCACTTCCTAAGCCTGGGATACCTGGAACACGATGACCCATTGGAGCTTCAGCTTAGATTGAATAACCTAATCAGTAGATGACTAAATGCTGGGGACCGGTTATTTCAATTTTTGCACTCCTTGACCCTCAACCTGCAATAATTTGACCTGACCATCCTCGTGACGTGGTGTACGCACAATCACAACTTTTGCAGCATTTTCACTCTATCTTCCCCCTTTTTCATCCACTCTCTATCAAATCAGCAATCGATTCCAGGTTCCCTTCTCTCGACTCCTGCTTTGAGGGGGGATACCTCATCCATAATCGGGGCAACCAACCCTTGCCTATTTTTTGTCTTACAGTTCACTTGACGAAATCAACCTTATCCCATACCTGGGGCAACCGACTCCTATTTTTGTCTTACAATTCATTTAGAACAACCAACAAGACAAAAAAGGGCAAATGTAGACACCTAAATAGTGTCTAACCCTTGGTCACTTTCCCCCTTAGTCCATTCCTAACCCATTCCTAACAATTACTAATTTAAAATAATTAACTTATTTTGAATTAACCCCCATCCTTTGACACCTCACCCATGACACCTCACCTAGGACACCTCGCCTTGGACTAATTCCCATCCTATGACTCACCCAAGACCAATTCCTACTCTCTCTAACCGCCTAACAAACTCTTGTGCGTATTTAGCACAATCCTCAACATTCTCCAATGGATAGTGCACTTGGCAAATGAAAAATGGGCTTAGTGGCTCTTTTTGCCCGTTTTAACCCCGCTGACGTCGGTCAAGTGTCAGCCGACGCCGGTGGAATCGCCGACATCAGTTATACTTAACCAATTTTTCAAACTCTTTAAGGATCCCCAGAATCTGAATCAGAAATCGGCTAATCTCTGGAAGCAATTGATGAATCCTTCGAATCCTTCAGTCTTCGACCATCTGTCAATCTATGAAATCTCTCCCTCAGGTGTAGTAACAGCTTCAGGTTCTCCATCAGCAACAGGTTCTCCACACAGGCTACATCAATAGTAGGTACGAGAATCATTAGTACCACACCTTCTACAAGGCACAGGTAAGTATACTATCTGTGTTTTTATTCTCTTTTCAATTATTTGCTTTCAAACAATATCTCCCTAGACCAAACTGTTAACCAAGCCAGACCCGAATCTCGACTTATCCACCTCCCTGTTTCCTCCGTCCTCTATCAGACCATACACTCTACCCATTCAACCAGACTCTCAGACCCAGACCCCAGACCATTCAACCAAGCCCAAAACTTTGTCTCAAAACTGTTAACAAACCCAGACCCTTCCTTGGCCTTGTCCACAGACCAAAACCTTGACCAGACTCTATCCACAGAGCACAGACCTGCCCAGACCCCGTCCAAGCTAACTACCCCAACCGACGCCGGTCACTACCCCAACCGACATCGGCAGATTAACCGACGTCGGCACCTTGACCAACCGATGCCGGTAGACTTACCGATGCCGGTGACTGTGATCAATTCGACAGCTTCTTTCAAGTAAGTCTTTGCTTCTCCTTTGCATTTCCATCTTTTATCACTTTTAGTTCTTCATTATTCAGCTATTTATTAGACATTTCCTTCTATTGATTAGTGGGTTTATATCCCTTAAGGAAGTTTTCATACTTCTGGGATCAAGCTTTCGCTTGACAACCCACCATCTGTCTATTTAATGCCTTCTTTTGTCCAAGCTTATTTTCTTTGCAGGTGTCATTCCTCCACAGCCAAAGAGGAGTACTCACAGCGTCTGGATTACGGTGCGCAGACTATATCTAGGTACACATCAAGCCTTGACCATTCCTTCTTAAGTTTCTTTAATTCTTCTTTGAAATTGAAAACAAAATTTGAATAGAAACAAGAGTCATCAATTCAAAGTTAAAAATCTATAAAAACCTATCTATGAGAAAGAAATGATGTCTATTCTTCATGTAGTTAAATAATAGAGGACCTATCTGATGGGTAGACACTTGAAGGTGAAAATAGATCATGATAGTCTCAAATACTTTTTGGAGCAAATATTATCATCTGAGGAACAACAAAAGTGGGTAACCAAAATTTTGGGTTATCATTTTCAAATCATCTACAAGAAGGGTAAAGATAATGTAGTAGTAGATGCACTATCTAGAGGGATACATCCACAGAAGCATTACTTTGTCCAATGTCCATGTTTCAAGCAGATTAGGTGGATGAAGCCAGGTTAGAATGAGAGCAAGACAAGGATACACACATTCTGATTCAGAATCTCCAATAAGGTAATTTAGCCTCTAACAAATTTGAATGGAAAGGTAATGTCCTATGGTATAAGGGTAGGTTATACTTGTGCAAAAATTTAGAGCTTAAGCATAAGATTCTTGTGGACTTGCATGCATCTCCAATTGGGGGACACTCAGGGTTCTTGAAAAATTATTATAGAATTAAGAAAGAATTATTTCAAGAAGGACTCAAGGGAGATGTACAAAATTTTGTGTCGAAATGCTTGATATGCCAATAGAATAAAGGTGAGATAGTTAAGAACCCAAGTCTGTTACAACCATTAGTAGTTCCTAGTCAAAGGTGGGAGGAGGTTTCCATGGATTTCATGATAGGGTTGCCTTGTTCTGAATGTAAGAATGTTATCTTGGTCATTATGGATAGGCTTACAAAATAAGCCCATTTTTGTGCACTCTCACACCCATTTTTAGAAAGTATAATAGTAGCTATTTTTTTGGAAGCAGTTCTAAAATGACATGGAACTCCAAAAATAATTGTAAGTGATCATGATCGTATTTTCACTAGTAATTTTTAGATTAAATTATTTTCCTATTTGGGTACTCATATATCTCATATCTCATCTTACCACCCCCAATCTAACAGACAAATAGAAGTGGTTAACAAATGTTTAGAGGGGTATATTCATTATTTTGTATCAGATAAATAGGAACATTGGGTTAAATGGCTACCACTTGTAGAATGGTGGTATAACACATATTTCCATACCTCTTCTAAAATCTCTCCATTTCTAGCACTATATGGTTACCATCCACCTTCCATCACTTCTTCATTAAAGGCACAAACCAAGGTTCAAGATGTAGAGGAGCATATTCAGCATCAACAAGAGGTTTTGGCTAATTTGAGAGAGAATTTGGCCTTCGCACAAAATAGGATGAAGCAACAAGCAGATCAACACCGTAGTGAGCAAAATTTTGAGGTGCGTGATTGGGTATTTTTATATTTATAGCCTTACAAGTAGATATCCTTGAAGCAACAAAAAAAGGACAACAAACTTGCTCCTAAGTATTATGGCCCTTATCAAGTTTTGTAGAAAATTGGAAGTGTGGCTTACAAGCTCGAGTTACTTCATTCATCTCACATACACTCAGTATTTCATGTTTCCTATTTGAAGAAGGTCATTGGACAGAAAGTTTTAGCCCAAATAGAGCTCCTAGAACTAGATGAAGAAGGACATGTCATTTTGGAACTAGAGAAGATCCTCAAAACATGTACTAAGAGGTTAAGAACTACAAAGATTAGGGAATATCTAATCAAGTGGCATAACTTGAGCAATGAAGATGTAACTTGGGAAGGTGAAGATTTTCTGTAATAACAGTTAGAGTTGTTCAACGTTGAGGACAACATTGGTTTGAAGGGGAAGGGCATGTTACGCCCCTAACCTATCACATGTATGAGGATAGGAATCGCTGACTTGTGGCTTACTTATCCCTCTTTGATTTTATATCACATTTCTCTATGCATTCATTTGGTTAGTAGGTCAGCTATGGAGTAACCATGGCCTAGGTAGACTATATATAGGAGGTAGTGGGTAATTATTTATCATCATATTGTGAATTATGCTCTTATTGAAGCTTGTGGATGTTTCCCCCTTAAAATGGCTTGTCTATTATCATATATTATGATATATTTTAGTCATATTTGTATCTAATTCTGCTATTCTACTTCATTTTTGAAGTAATTTCATAACAATTTAAGAGTGCAATAAATAAAGAGACCACTTCGACAAAAATACCACACTAGATTTGATAATGGATTTCAGCTATAAATCTTATGTCTTTAGATCTGCTCCAATGGGGGGATCTCTCCTTATTAATTGTAGCAAAAATCACTTTACAATATTAATAAGTCTTCATATTACTTTTATGGGCTTTAATTTGTCGAAGAGATACTCTCAAGACAAAACTATGTTGTTTGAGGCCTTTTATAAATCTTTAAGTCTCTCTATCACTCTCACACATGCCTTGTCTCCACGAAATAACACTAAAAACCATGATAGCCTAGAACATAGGGGTTGCAATCAAACCTATTTGGGCAAGGTTAGGCCTAGAAGCCAAAAGGAGAGTCATGGTCACTTCCACCTTGAGATGAAATTTATACCCTATTTAATCATGTTTATAGGATGGAGATAGATGTGTTAAATATTTTTAAATGTAGATAATTTGTAGGGGAGTCCATTTTTTTCCCAAAGACAACTCAAACTTGTACAAAATGTGAAAATAAGCTCAATAAGAGAGGTTTAGAAGCTCACATCTCTCTTGATGATTTGCATGGGGGTTAAATAAGTTTATATGAGTTATAATAGGTCTTAAAAAACCTTCTTGTGGAATATTTTTTCAATTTGAGCATCCCATATTAATGAACAAAGCTTAAGAGGGTAAAATAGGCTTAAACCCTTGCTAAACCCTTAGAGTGACCAGTTTGGATAAATGGAGATGGAAAGCTACTCTAATGACATATTTTTTTCAGGATGATGATTTTAAGTTGTATAATAATTAGTCAAGATACTCCCCATAATTTTTAGCTATACATAATTGTATGAATAAGGTATAAAATAGGATTTTCTTGACCTTTTTATGTGTTTTGTAGGTTTAAAAAAGTTTCAAGAGGTTATAATCACATAGAGGTAAATATTAAGACTTAATATAACTCCCCATATTAATTTCATTCCTTTAAAAAACTTCTAAAGGCCTCAATTAGCTACTTCATCTCAGCTAGTCAAAATTGGCATAGTGACCAAGCTAGTGTAAAGGGTGGAAAACTTCACGTGAGTTGATTTTAATGTGTGCCTAATGATTATAAGTATATTGAGGGTGTTTAAACATGTAATCTAATCCCTCCCATGGATTTTCATGATAAATTTATTCCTTTTTAGAGGCCAAGTGTGCATGGTGCATGAAAGAGGAGTTTCTTAGAGTGTAGGCAGTGATAGCTCCTTTCTAGATGATTATAGATGACTAGGCCTACAACCATTTCATGGAGAGTCATGTCTAAAAACCTTCCCATTCATTTTAATTATCATATGTATCTATAATTATTTTTGGGATTTTCAAATAGGTCCAAATCATGAAGGCAGTTTTCTGAGCCATAATGAGAACTTTCTTGCCACTCTATAAGAATTTCATGACTTGGAGAGCCACTTGTTCCTTATACACTTTAATGTTTCAGCCCACATCCTCTTATAATGCACAATTAACTCCTTTTATTATCTTTAAAATTATCCTTGTGGCCTTTAGACTTCTCTCTTCTTCTCTCTCACATAAGTTCTATAAGAACTAGCCAATTTGGCCTTTATAACTTATGTTCCACCTAAGTATGGTAAATCCATGCTCATTTAAATACCATTTGATCAATAATACTACTAATTTTTACCTCTTCATGATTTTTCATAGTGTTTTTTACTTGGATGATTGATCTTGCTTAGTGATAACTATGATTTTCTTAGCATGTTGTCCCATTCTTTAATCCTATTTACAATTGGAAAGCTTCTGGCAGGGCATGTGAAGTGTTCTAACAAGTGTCAAGGTTGATAGAGTTAGTATATTCACTAATGCCATTCAAGGCCTCTTATCTATTCTTATTATCCTAAGCATTCATCTATAACCTCATAATGTAATATTGATGTGAGAAGATGCAGATTCGAGAAGTGTATGTTTGGTTAGTCTCTTGGTTTCATGTGTAAAATGCAACTAGTTGGAAGTCATCAACTTATTTGTTTTATCACCTCCCTTAGGATAGTTTGATTTCATTTTTCTCTCTCCCTTCCCCCCTGCCCAAATTTTAGGTGTAGTAGTGATCTAAAGTGGTACATCAAGGGTGTTATCCCTATCTAGAGATACACCTCATCCTTAGGCTACCCACAAGCCTAGAAGTGTTTCGATTATGCCACTTGGATGAGGAGAGTTGAGACATCTCCTCAAATGGTGAAAATCTAAGTGAAAACAATTTTTAACATGATCGATGGGACTCTTAGTCTAAGAAGTTGAAATTTTTTTGGTGTTATCTTTCAACAATCAACCTTTGGAGGCATCTATCCAAGCATCAATGGTGACTCTGAAGATACATCAGCTAGTGAAGTAGCCTAGTTTTCCTTTTTAAGATTGTTGGTAATATATTTCTTTATGTTTTTGTTCTCAATGAAGTTCCATGGCTGACTTTGGTGTTGAGTTTTGTTTTACATAAGTTGGTGAGGTATATCAAGCCTATGGCATCCCCTATCAACCCTATCATGATCCTTACTAGCTTCAACATGAAGTTTATCATCCCATACATGAATTGTATCATCCCATACGTGAAAGTGTATTAATGCATTCATGAAGTGTATAATCCTTACATTGATCTTCCTCAATATCTTTCTCTTCCTAGTCAACCTAGTCACTTCTCAAGTCAATCCATTTATAATTTCAAGCAAAATCTTTTGGGATATGAGAAGTACATGTTGGATCTTGACACACAAAGGGATATGGTCAAGAGGTTTGTATTCATCTTATCTATAAGGTGAGAGATGCATAAAAGTTGGCCAAAAGAGAGTGGGCACTTATTGAAAGAGCCAATTGACAAAGGCTCACAAGTAAGATGCTAGATGTGAGTGGCTTGGTTTCTTCCTTAGAGTATAGTCTAAAAATTCATGAAATGCAACCTCACCAAACCTATCAACCTTTATACCCACTTTCCCAAGATTGATATCAATCCTACATGGTTCCCACTCATGAACCCAATCAAGGTTATCAAAGTCATTTTTTTCCCAATTAGTTGGAAGGGAGAGTTGAAAATAGAAACCTTACTTTTTTATATAATCTTGATATTCCATGATGAGGCCACTAATTTTTCTATTTATAGTCTCATCCATACCCATTTATATATCTTTTTCCTATATGAATACCTAGAACTATCCATGACTTATGTAAATGAATGAATGAATTAAGGATTATATGTGTGCATTAATATATACATGTTGAATTATGGATTAATGATGATTTTTATTTGATTATATTATACTTTTATAACCTTATTTAATAGACATCTTAAGGTTAGAATAAGACTACAGGAATCTTACTTGGTCATAGCACTTATTAAGAAGCCCATAGCAAAAGGGGCTTCTAGCCCATAGCAATTACCAAGCTACAGGATTTTCACCTATAAGTTGTCCATATCAACTAAAAAATTTCACCTACAGGTTACCCATAGAAAGTGTAGGCTTTCACCTATAGTTTTTCCGTAACAACTACAAGCTTACACCTAAAGGAACCTGTAGCCACTACATAGAATAAACCATTGATGTGATTATAAGTAACTAGCTTTTAAGGACACATCCAACTATCTTAAAAACAAATTAAATGATTGAATAAGATCCTCCATAATAGTTTATGGACCCCTTACATGAAAATAAACTTAGATGTGTTGCCAAAGGATGAATAAGACAAGGGTAATGGAAAGGAGAGAAAGAAACAAAATATCAAAGAAACATATATTGTCCTTTACCCAATCAAGCCTAAAACCAAGTAACTTAAAGTTACTAACCACCTGAAGGTTGACTAGGTTAGTTGCAAAGTATTTTTACCTTTCCTAATTTAGTGTTTTTGGTTGGAACTAATAACTTCCTTATGTATTTAATGGAAAAAACTAGATTAAATTAAGGAGGATGGAATTGTAGAAAGTAATTGCATTCTGATTTCTAGAATATTGTAATCTACTCTAGAAATATTTAATTTCTATAGATATGAGTAATGAAAAGGCTAATTCTATAATAAGCTTTTTGTAAGTCTCTCAAAAAAGGATTAAAACTTAGTTTTGAATGAGGAAGGCCCCCTCAAAAGGAGTTGCAGTGAAGATCTTGACCCTTCATAGATTAAAATGTGTTGTGTGAGTTGATTTCATTACCAATTTGATTATATAAAGTGTGATTCATGTGTGACTCATAAGTGTGAAAAATTTGTGCATTATATTATAATAATTTCCTTGTATATCTATATGGTGAAATTAGTACAACTAGAAATTAAGTTAGCCAATGAATCAATAATGAATATATAGTGCCAACATCTTTAAAAAGCCTATATACCTTAGGTTGACAATCAATTTTAAGCAAATTTAAGAATCTGGTATTAACTAGGTAATAAGTCTATCTAAAAGATAGATTGAGTTGGCTAACATGCATATCTAGCAGTCCATGTCATCAATAAAAGAATTGGAATCTAAGTCCTCATTTCCCTCTCTAATTATATTTCCACCTCAAGAAGTGACATCTAGATATGACATTCCAAGTTGGAGACAAGGTGGAGAATCCAAGCCTAAAGAGATCCCAAGTTTCTTGAACACTTCATCCATTCCTAAAATTGGATCACCATCTCAAGAAAATACTCCTAATCATAACATCCTAAGCTGGAATAATATAGTGGAGTCATGGGGAAAGAAAGAGGAGAAACTCTTGATAAAAATTTTAAAGTTGAGAAGGATCTTGATCCTATACAAACCCCTCCCACCCTTCCTCAAGAAACCTCGTGTCCTCCATATGATCCTTATTGTACTCTGTATCCTCATGATGATGCCTATCAACTTCAAGAAAGACTTTTCCAAGAGAACCTAACCAATCAAATTGAAGAGTTAGAGTTAAAGATGAAATTGCTAAGTCAAGGTGTGACACAAGGTTTAGACCTAAAAGAAGATTCTATGCCTAAACAAACCCCATCTAACCTTCCTCAAGAGAGTGACCAATCCTAATAAAATTAAAATGAAGTGATTGTTAAGTAGAAGGAAGAAAACCAAGACATTTTATCCCAAGGTTTACCTCTCCTTCCTCAAGAGCTTCTAAAAGAATCCCCTACATTTCACTCCCAATCTAATTTTGAGTTATATGTGCCACCTCCACCAACTAGTTCATCTTGTCCTCACCCCATCACCCTTTGCCTTGATGTACCTATGTTATGGTAACCTAAATAGGAGTATTTGGTTGACAAAAACTCACAACTCTTGCTTGAAGAAAGCCTAACTCCTTGGCAACCTCATCGGACTAAACCACCTCATTTTAAGATGCTTAATCTTGGCATCACCAAGAAAGAGAAGGAGATGGAAGATCTTACAGGATGGGAGAACCAAATTAATTTTGTGTCAATTTAAATGCAAATTGATATCCCTCAAGAGGTCATAAATGATGAAGAAGAGGTGATTTCTTGTGTGGAAACTTCTGATTGGGTTGATAAGAAAGAATGTTATCCTTTTGCCAAAGATGAAATCATCATTGGTTCTTCCATCACTTTGCAACATTTCATGGATGGGCAAGGACAAGTTATTAATCAGCCTTTGGATGAATTTTTTGAAATCATTGGAGCAGGTTATACTCTTCTTCAAGGAGGCTATGATCTAGTAAAGAATGGAAAAGGTAGCATTGGCACTCAAGTGAGTATGTAAAGAAAAGGTAACTTTTCAAATATATAATTCCAAAAGGCATATGCATCTCATGATAACATGTTTGAAATAATAAAGATGGGATATCATCCTCTCAACTAGTTGGGAGAAACACATCAGCTCTTGAAGTATGGAACAAGCTCCTATTGGCCTTAATCTTTTAAAGAATAAGAAACCAATCCTCTTGAAGCCATGCCTACCAAGAAGATACTAGTTGATTATGAGATGAAGAGTAGGTATAAATATGATATATGTGTCAAATTTCAAGAGGAATATATCTACATTTGAGACCTATTTAAGGATGATTTACTTGAGAGCAGATCAAATGAAGTGCCAAGGAATAGGTATGATCTAAAAATCATCCAATTCAAGGAGAAACATGTTTGGCACTATGACTCATCTCATGAAGAAGAAGATTCAAGGAAATTTAATTTTGATCTTGGAAAAGAAGTATGCTTAGTTTCTAGTTTTTCATAATAGTTTGTTTTCTAATACGCCTAAGTGCCTTGAGCATATGTGTATGTGTCTTGTTAGTTTGTTTGCTTTATTTTATATGTGTCCTTTGCTTTATGTGTTTGAGGTAGTCAATTGGTCTTGTCTTGATAAAATCTTGTTTTCAAGGTCCTCTTGTTGTGTCTCAAACTTTAGATGACTCCCTAAACCCAATGGACTGATAAGACTACTGGCTTAGTTAGCATAACAGGCATGTTACCCCTATGAGTCACCAATTTGTTGACCAAATTTGACCCTACAAGTCAAATTGGGACCCCTATAGGTAAATTTTTCATTTTTAGGTGTTTAGGGGTCTAATATTATGTCAATAGGTATATCATAGGTCATTTGATGTCATTTATTGTCACATTAGCCATGGTCCTTAGTCATTTTAGTCCTTAAATTATTTTGAGTCATTTTGGGGTCAAAATAGAGTATTAAATGAGTTGTATGACCTCCTAGGGAAGTAGAAAGGTGTAATAAGGGTGAAGTCACATGGCATGTGTCATATTATGCCTTAATCAATTGTTCATAACTAAAAGTGACATGTTCTTAAATAAACAGTAATTTTCTTGGGAAAAAAAGAGAGTTTGGCACTTGTGTGGGCCATGGGGAAGTGTGCCACATGGGAGAAAGTCATGAAATGACTCTTTAGATTCATTAGATTCATCTCAGTTCTTTGCATGCTTTTTAAGTTCTAAAAAAGGCCCAAAACCATTATGCTCCTTTTTCATCCTTTTAGGCACACAAAACCAATCTTTATGTTTGTATTTGGTACAAATAGTTGGAGAACTTCCAGGTCAAATGCCTTTGGGAGGTAAGATTACACTCAAATAAATTTATTTTCATAATAATATTTTGAATAATGGTGGCTTGTGTTTTATGAATCATCCTCATGAAGCTGACTATGTTTTTTTGCTTGTTGTTTCATACACCCTACAGATTTTGTTCCATTTTGGATAATTCTATACAAACCAGTTGGTGATGTTGACTCCAAAGGATGTTGTATCTCTTATTAGATGATATACATGCTTATTTTCATGTTTCATGATGTTTTGATGAGCAATTTATCTCATGTTATTGAGGTTTTAGTCAAAGATCCTTGTTTTCAGAATGTTTGGTTCTCAGAAAAGGTCTCATAGGAATGTGATGTGATGATTCCCATGTATTTATGCCATATTGATCATATTCCCTTCATGTTTAGTCTTATAACATCATGCTTGGATCACTTTTTCAATCTTGCCTTTCCCATAGTCAACTCCTTACTCATTATTACTTGTAACCATGTTGATCATGTGTGTAGAACATGTTTAATGTGTTCATGGAGTTGTATTGGAGGTCTCAAGAGGTTGAGATGTGTTTAAAAATAGGAACAAGTAAGTTAGATCCTCTAAAGACTATAAAAAATGACCGTTTTAGTCATGTGCAACATTTACACACAATCTTGCCATTAACATGCACCTATAGGTGCCTTATAAATATCTCATGTTGAAAAGGAGTGTCTAGGTTGAGAAATATTTTGATGTTGAAAAAAGTCTATTTTATAATTTTGAAAAGATCCCAAACATCATTGAATCTCATAAACCATGTTCATTCCCATACTCTGCTTATTATCTAGACGCAATTCAAAATGCATATAGAGGTGCTTGGAAGAGAAACTCACATTAAATACAAGGTACTGACACTTGCTTCAAATCCTTAAAGTGTGAAGAGTCTTTTCGTGAAATAAATTCCCTGAAGAAATATTTTTGAATTATAGTTATGATTGTCTCATGGATGTCCTTTGATAGGTACATAAACATCAACTTTAAGTTATAGGGACTAGCTATTTTAATTCAAATGCTCCAAAATAAGCATGTGGATGATAACTGTAAACCACAACAAGTAGATGTTGGGATTCAAATGTTATAGGATGGTTGTATGAGCATTAAATTTAGACTCTATGAAGTAGCCATTTATTTTTAAATGAAGGTAGATCTAATGGCACCTGTTTACACAAAACAAGATGATCTAATGGTACACGATCAAAGTTTAAGAGTCAAATGAACATAGGAAGCCCAAAGGGTTACTAAGTGGCATATCTTTAGGGCCAAGAATAGGTAATATCCAATGATGCCCCATCCCCTAAATTATGATCTGATAGGGTATGTTTGTTTAGGCAACTGAGATTAGATGGTGTGAGTTCAAAATCAAAAGGTCAAGTTTTTGGTGCATGATAGGCTTGAGCATGTTCCCATTGATCAAGGGTACATGGTTAAGCATATACCTTTTGCTTGATAAGGCACAATAAGTCAAAGTTTTCAAACCAAGCCTAAATTGAATGTAATGATGACACATATTGTAACTATGTTATATAGAGTACTAATTAGTTAATGGTGTTTGATCTTTTGGGTCAAAATCCAATGGCACATGTTGATTTATCCTTGCAAGATATAATATTCCAAGCCAAGATAGACTTTTTAAAGGGATTAGATTGAATGAGGAAGTGACGAGTGTCTAGACTAGATCCATAAGTTGTTCTTAGAGCCTATGGATGCCTAGTTAAATCAGATGTGCCATGTCAAATGTCGATATGTGGAAAGATTTAGTCTTAAAGTTAAAGTTGATAGCTCTTTCTTGGTTGGATAATGAGTCAAAGCACAAAAGAAGGTCCATGAGCCATTCCAAAGTGAATATTTCCAATCATGATCATGGATCATTTGTCATTTCTTGTCACAATTAGATTATTCTTGAGCCATCATTTTAAGAATAGTTATTCCATGGTGTGCACAAAAAGTAAAGAAGTTGTCTAAGAGGTTCCATCTATGTAGGTAATCACTCACTGGCATCTCTAGAAAGTTTCACATAGTAATAAAGTGTGTTCAACATCTATCATGCAATCCACCTTATAGGTAGGTGTAAAGGGGCATCTTTAAGTGATTCCACATAAGGACAAATTATGTTTGGCTCCTCAAATTTTTTATCCCTCCAATTGTGTAAGCAAGCGATCAAGAGCATATCTAAGTGGTTACAATTCCTCATCATTCCTTATAGAGGCAGTTAACAAAATGATTTTTATTGAAAATGGATAAAGATCTCAGGTGTAGTAAAAGGCATTTTCTAGCTAAGAGCATCTTGATGAGACTGGAAATGTTTGTTATGCATTTTTTGTAAATTGTAACCTATAGGTCTAGATTTGAGGATGATTGAGAAATATATAAATAGAACGCTTGTCTTATGTTTCAAGGTTGTTATCGATTGTAAGATTTTTTAGGTCATTTTAGGCATCCATTTTCTCCAAGTCTAAGTTCTACAAAAAATTTCATGGGATCAATTATTATATATAGATCTTATCTCTCTTGCTAAGGTGATTGCATTTGTATAGCCATTAGTAAGATTTGAGAGCATGTTTATCTCTCCCTTGTCAAAAGAGAAATCTCACCATGCTTATCCCCATGACATCATTTTTAAGTGTTGATGTTTGTGATATTCTTTTTCAAGTCAAGTGGAAAATATTTATGGTTCTTTATTGTATCATGTTAATAAAATGCAATAGTATGTTTTGCAAGTTCTACTGATTCGATATTTGGGTTTGTGTTCATTATTAGTTGTCATTCTGAGCATGTACCTAGGTTATAAATCCCTTTTTGTATTTATCTTTGGAAATGTGTTGTTAAATACCTTTCAAGGGCACTTTGGGTTCATGAGTTTAGTAGGAAAAAGTATTTGAGATTTTAGTTTCAATGTATGTTCTAGGATTTTAGGGATCATTTAGTGTTTACCATTATCTTGCATTTGAATTTTTCTTCATCTTTGCTAAGAAATAATTGTCATGAAATTATGCCAAATGCCTTATTGTTTGGGAGCCACAGGCACTCCACCCTCCATTTTATAATTATCTAACTCATTCTATCATGTCCTACCCAGAAAATAATACATCTCTTGCATACTATATGTATTATTTGTGTTGTAAATGCATAAGATATCACCTATTTGAAATGTATTTTCAGTTTGTACTTTAAATCCTAGCATTGAAATCTTTTATTTAGTCCCTTTTCTATTGAATGTTCTTTCAAAATGAATATTGTAGTCATAATTTCATCTGTCTTTAGTAGATTGTGTATGACTTAGAGCATTTGAGTGTTTCATGTGATAATAATTCATGAGTGAAGTGTGAAAACTTGGTTATGATCTATTCATATTTTTCCCTTGTGCCAAGAATCCCCATGTATATTAAATTGTAAAATCCTTCCATGAGAGAAAGCTACCCCATAGTTTCTCTCACCTTGGTTCAGGCAGAGCTAAAATTAGCAGGGAACTGACCATACCCTTTGTAAGTGCCTCTCAATCATTTTCTACATTCAGTCCAATCCTAATGTCAAACCCTTTCTCAGCTACAATGACATATTAGTGGGTTTTCCATCATTGTTTGACATTTATCTCAAGTGTGTAAGGCCGAGTATATGAGGTGTATAAATGGGAACCAACACATCCAATCTAGGGTCATTTTCATTAGACATCATCATAAGTGATTGATGACATTAATCAAGTTAAATGGAGAATCAAAAGCCCTTATTTGTAAGTATGATACCTTATAAGACACCACATTCAAATGCATGTTTGTGGAAGTTTTGCATTCAAGGATAATGATGTGAGTAATGAATACCTATTTATTGTGCTAAAAAATATATTGAACCATTTGGGGAAAATCAATAAGTTTGAAAGAGGAAAACTTGATATCTTGGATTTTGTTAGAGGTGTGCTCTACCTTTTGGTCTTAAAATAAGTCTTTGGTAATAACATCCCCAATTCAAAGCCAATAAATTTTGGCTCTAAATTAGGCATATTTATCATAAAACATGTCAATAGTTTGAAGCTTGTGTTTGAGGGGTTGTGGTTCATAACAATAAATACACTATATAATTATTAAGAGTGGAAACATGATGTCTTATTTGAATTTAGAAAGTTATTTTCCATAGGATGTTCAAATATGCTTCAATTGCATCAACATATGTAAATGGAGAGATGTTCAACCATTTGAAACATCCAAATCCTTCCAAAAATGTGGTAACTACTAAAAAGAAAAACAAATGTAGAGAAATACAAGATTGTGTACACTAATAAAATATCCCAAAGACTGCTTATAAAGGATTCTATGGTGTGACATCACCAATCCTAGGACTTGGATACCATCAATGTCAAGAAATTATTTTACTTAGAATTCATTATTAGTGACGCTGATAAATTTCGTCAACCTATGTTCTTACATCATATTATTTAAGTTATTATTCATTATTAATGAGGTTGATATTAGTTCTCTTAACTTGTGACCCTTTAAAAGGGAATATGTTTCATGGGGATTTGAATATGGTCCTCCACTATTAAATTCTCAATGAATTACCATTTGAGTTTATAATGTTGGTATTGGTTCTCTCAACTTGTACCCCAATAACAAGGAATATATTTCATGGGGATTTGATGAGGGCCCTCTATTATTAAATTCTCAATTATTAACCATTTGAGTTCATTATATTTTATTTTATTATTCAAGAGGATGCCACATGGTTCATTCAATTTACCTCATATCCCTATACATACACACACTCTTATTTTTAGATTTAATTTTATTAAGTGTGTTTATTAATTATAATTTAATTTCTTAACTTATACATTTTTTTCATGTATTTATGATACTTTTAATATTTTTTAATAATACTATCATACATATTTGAGATAAATCTATGTAAAATATGTTAATTGATCCATTTTTAGACATTATAAAACTGCACACAATAGTTCTAGTTGTTGAAATGCCTCAAACCCTTATATACCCTCAATGGACCCCAAGTCTGGTTGACCATCTAGTTAGCTAACTCATCAACTTACTAACTTAACATTTAATCAAACCTTTTAACCCCTTTCTTTGACCCCTTTATCCTTAGATACTTGACCATCAATAGTCAAGTCCTCACCTTCCTAACACATCAACCAATTATGTGCAAGATAATGAGGCACAATTTAATATATTTTCCTTATGCGGTGCTAACGAACTTCCAAGCATCATGACCAAAAACCTCACCCTCTAGGGAACCTTCCATCTTCCATATCTCTTTGCCTATAAAATGAGGGGAGTGGGAGGTGAAAAGGATCCATGTTCAAGTTATCAAATCTTCTTACACATAGGTATTCAAGTCTTCCAGCATCTAACCTTCAACAACTCAGCATCAACAAAAGGGACCCAAACCTCTACCAAATTTACTTTTGAGTCCAAAGTACTATTACTCAGGAAAAATTACTCCATCCTTCAACCACCAACCAATGAGCAAGATATAGGTATATCAGTACCTTAGCATTGTTATTTTGGATTTATAACCTCCCTAACTTGATCAGACTTGCCTATACCCTATTTCTTCTCTACTAGATCCTTAACAGAACCCTTATCTGGCCATTTACTCATTCTATTAATTCTCTTTTAGTAACCTTCATAAACCCATAGGCAATCATTGATGGTGAGCACAACCACCAATGGTCACCCCCAACCACCGACAGTCACCCCCAATCACTGATAGTTAGCTTAATTATAGATTGTTCACCTAACTACCGATGGTCACTATGGGAAAAAATAATAGAAAGTTATTTTCATACCCTTAACCCCAGCCAAACCTAACTTTATATGTTCCTACCTATTCACATACCCTTTTCTAATTTTTTGAACTAGATCCCATTCACTTGGCATAAGTATTGACTGGCTTTTTCTAGATTTAGTTATTTTCTTTAACAAGAATTTTACTTTCTATGTTCCTACCTATTCACATACCCTTTTCTAATTTTTTGAACTAGATCCCATTCACTTGGCACAAGCATTGACTAGCTTTTGAAAGATTTAGTTATTATCTTTAACAAGCATTCTACTTTCTTCTTGTATTACATTGCATTTACTTTATGAAAATACCTTACTTTATCATTTTCAACTTGATTGTTATCAACAGTGGATTGACATCCTCCTAGAAAGCATGTGCTTCTTGGATCTAGCTCATGTTAGGCAGTCCACTTATCTATCTTGATAATGATCCCCTTTGTTAGTGCTTTCTTATTTGCAGGGTATTTTGGTTCACTGGTGGGATAACTTTAATATGTAGCATGCACAAGAGTGTAATCCAATTAGATCTTGGAATACCTTTGTCAACATGTTGAAGGAGGAGTAATATCCCATTTGTCACTTTGAGGAATAATATATCAATTTCCAATAATTTCATCATTGCAAGGGGTTTTCAGTGGAAGACTACACCAACATATTCCATGACTATTTTCTACACTTATAATATAACTTGAGTGAACACCATAAGATGATGAATTACATCACCAAACTCTCACCTTATATTCATGAAAATATGGAATTCCTGACTTATAACACATTGTGCCAATCATATTATAGAATTATGAAGATTTAATCCAAGGAAAATATGAATCAACATATCACCAATTCATGCAACATTGTGCATAATAGTCAACCCACACACAATTTCTCATCTTAGTCTTCTGCACATAAGCAAATCACTTTTCATAAAGGAGAGTAGTCTAAGAAGACTATGAAAAATTTAAAATCTCTTGTGCCTTCTAATTTAGACAAAGGAAATAATAATTCTAATGAAAAATGATGACATCGTCATCTTTTACACACCCATGATGACTCTAAATTTTATGTGCAAAAATCCTTGATTTCCTAGTCTACATCAGGTCCCATGTTGATGGATGACATTGATATTGATGTTACATATTTAAACACTAACACCATTATGATAAAAACCTCTAAGGAGTGTAAACACCTCTTTCACACCAAATTTTGGGTAAAGGGTTAGCCTCTTCATATCATAATTGATAGTTGTAGCTAGAAGAACATTATTGTGCAAGCTAGAACATAGTGCCTTGGCCTTGCCACCATTACACATCCCAAGCCATACTCACTAAGATGGATTTAGTAGGGGAAGGATGTATAAGTTTGGTGATAATTCACATTATAATACAAAGTCAATAATATGGAGAACACTTTCACATTTTACAACACACCTTTAGAGGTCTACTACATCTTACTAAGAAGGCCATATTTATAAGACTATAAAGATACATATCAAGCCAAGCCATAATGTTGAATTATTCATGCACAAGATCATTTATTAAACCTATTTGATTTATTGCCAATGACCAAAGTCACTTTGGTTTATTAAAAAAATGTCATAAACTAATTTCACATGTGCATAATTTTGTGTTGTTTATGGTTCATCCTAACACACTTGTGTGAGAGATAAAACAAGATTTAGTAGCATGCACTGAATAATCAACATTGCAACAATAATAATTCAATAAGTTACTAAAGAAACATTGTGAAGTCTTCATAAATCCTGAAGGCCTTCCAATACACTACGCATTAAATCACCACAGTTATTTGATCTGTAGATCCCCTTTCTAAATAAAAAAATTGTATCATAAGTCAGTTTGGGAGAATGATGAAATATATCACCAAATGCAAGAGTTAAGCAGGGAAATGTTGGACCTAAATCATATCCTTGTAGTAGTTTGATGTCCTTACACCCAAAAATGATGGTTTTTGGTGCCTTTGCATAGACTATTTCACACTTTAAAAAATCATGGTGAAGAATTGGTAGCCATTATAGTGCATTGATGATACTATGGACTAGTTCAGAGGTACACAATACTTCACCAAGATCAAATTGAAGTGAGGTTATGGTTAGGTTCCAATCCATCCTGAGTATGTCTAGAAAATAATCTTAAATACCATGAAAGTATTTTATGAATGGATAGTCCTACCTTTTGAGCTAACCAATGCACCAACTATCAGGACGCCCTTGCTCATAAAGAGCACAGTTGATTACCTTTGTATAAGCAACTAAACACGGAATTTAACCAGAAGTAACAAGTAACAAGAAATCAAAAATAGCACAAAATATGAGAGACAATATAGCACAAAGTAACAAGTAACAAAGTAACCTGTGTCCTCTTTGTCACCGACATCAGTTCCATGACTGACGCTGGTATCTACCTACCCAACACCATCGACTTCTTCAATCTGCACATGACTGATGTCGGTACCTACCTGTTCGACATTGGTTCCTCCTGACTGATGTCGGTAACTATGTTTCCCTATGAGTGATGACTTTTTACTCACGAGCTCTCTTTAGATCAAAACCCTACCCAAATTGCCCTACTCAGAGTTATTCAGCCTTCTCCACTGATCTATGTCCATCATCTCCTCCATGAACACCAAGGCTTTCTAGTTCTTAAGTTTGTCAAAGACATCTGTCTTTCGCTTAAGAACATGCATCTCCTTCTTGCTCATGTGACCAAGCCTACAAAGCCACGTCTTCACAACAAAAGGAGAATTAGTAATATAAGTAGATAGATAAAGGATACCTACTTTCTTACCACATGCTAATTCAAGTGCATCCACTGTGAGAGTTATTGTGCATCTCTCATCACCCAACTTTCTTGAAGAAATTAGCCTCATCTTCAAGACTGAGACCTGCATGACCTTCTTCAACACCCATGTGTTGGTCGTCTGCAATTTCAGCCACACTTCCCCTTTGCCAATATTTTGACAAGGGTCACCAACCCCTAAATAAATCTTTCCAAAGTCTCCATGGAACTTAACATGGAAAAATAATCTATTTTGGGCTGCATGGAAAGAGGCAACAAAATCTATAAACCAAGATTCTACTTTATCCAAGGAACATACAAGAGCATCCTATGTAACAATACCTGCAACACATGCTTCTTTATTTCTTTCATGCTGATCTTCAACCAACCAACAATATTTCTTTACCTGCTCTTTCTTTCCATAACTATGTAATTGATCATTCTTGCTTTTGAATTCCTCCATACTTTCTTCTGCCATTGCTATACTCCCACTCAATCGAAAACCCTTAAGAGTGACCTGTAATCAACAAACACTTAACAAGCTTTGACCACCTGTTAATTGATCCTAGCTCTGATACCAATTGTCAAGACCCCCTTACTCATAAAGAGCACAGTTGATTACCTTTGTATAAGCAACTAAACATGGAATTTAACCAGAAGGAACAAGTAACAAGAAATTAGAAATAACACAGAATATGAGAGACAATACCCAATTATATTAATACTCTTTCAAAAGGAAATACAATAAAGAAGATGCCACAATCTTCTTCACACTCCTCTAGGGCTCCCATAACTCTAGGGCATAAACAATAAATCTCTTCAAGAGTTCTCTCTCTCAATCATGATTACAACAAACAACTCAAACACAGAGTTGTTGTTCACCTCCACCAGTCAGTATCAATACTGCCAGTACCACAGAGTATACACATATACTCAAGTCTGAGTACACAACGCACTCCAAGTAGATCTCTCATGAACTTGCAACAACCTGCAAATCAAACCGATCTTACTTACCATGTAGATCTCACCTGATCTTGCTATACTACAAATCAACCTGGCCTTACACACCTGCTGACCTAGATCATACACACCTGGAAGAACCCTTGTCCTTGCCTCACCAAGTCCTTATGATTATCCCCACCAGCACCCCTTTGGATCTTCTACTAGATCTTTCTCTCCCACAGATCTACTTGATCATACACACTTGGCACTGTGGCACTATGAGGAGCTAACCTTGCTCTCTTCCCTCTGAAGGAGCTAACCTTGCTCTCTCTATCTAGCACACTTTACAATATAGCCCATGAGTCTATTATATAGATCCCATGCAAACAATAATTAGAATTCTAATTACAATAATTAGAACTACAGCTCCAAAACTAAAATTAGTCTTTACCATGCAAACTAACTATCCATCCAAAAATAGACCAGTTCCGAAGATGCATGCACACACAAGCTGCCGATGTCGGTTCCCTGTCTGACCAATGTCGACCAACCCATAATCAATGTTGGTTACTGTGAACACTGAATATGACCGACGTCAGTTGATTAGACTGACGTTGGTTGCCTACAACTCAACAACCTCCTATTTGCATCTTGGTGAAGCTTTTAGCTCCACAACCTAACACCAACAACCTTCATGCACTTGATGGATGATCAACTCAGGACAATCTTTAACTCCTTTGTCCTCATCTAATTGGATGGAATTATTCTCTTGAGAAAGATTTGGGAGGATCATGTGCATATTATAAACTTTGATTCAATACAAGCTACATGCCAACTTAAAAAAGTGTACATTTGGTGATACATAGATCCAATACCTGGGTTACATAATTGACCATGTAGGAATTCATGCATATCTATAAAAAATCAAAGTGATCTAGGATTGGTTAATTTTGTGCAATCTCACAAAATTAGGGATTTTTCATGGATTCAAAAGCTTCTACCATAGGTTTTTATTAGTTTCTCACATATCTCTTGGCCATTCAGCTAGATAATGCATGCAAAATCTAAGTTTGAATTGACTCATGCTAATAACACACTTTTTAAGGATCTCAAGCAACATCCTTATGTAATACCTATACATATTATTTTTGATTAACATCTATGTAGACACAAAGTAAACTAGAGAATATGCACCACATGAAATGGATGGATTACCTATAGCAATTTCATCTCATAATCAAGCATAATAAAGTGAAGGATAACAAGGTATCATATTACCTCACCCAATTTCCATTTATCACACTCATCATAGTGTTCAAAAAATGTGACCATAACTTCAAAAACTAGATGTCCCTCTACTTAGTTGATCATGACTTCATATAGACTTACACCAAACTTACATAAGGTAAACTAGTTTAGGATTTCTCCTTGTCTTACTAGCTTCTTTACAATCTCGATCAACCTTATGTTCTTGGTGGTGCACCTCTTAAAGACTCATTTGGGAGGTGAACTATGCCAAAACATTGGAACACTTCAATATGACTAAGACCTTAGTTACATTGCATTCACACTTACAATGGACACACAACTACATAGATGTTAAGCAACACATAAAGTATTGAATCCTTATTACATCACCAAGCCCATGAATAATAAGTTTGGACTTTACATACCTCTCTAGTTCCATCCAATCTATGGGAATCTATCGACATGGATTTCATGGTTGGGTTACATGCAATAAGACACAAACATGATGTTGTGTTTGTTGTAGTGGATAGTTTTCAAATATGGCTATCATAATCACTTGAAATAAATACATTGACGTAGTTAGAAATACACATGATTTATTTAACCATGTTTGGGTTCACATTGGATTACAAACATCCATCATATTTGATTGAGATTCACACTTTGATAGTCACATTTGGAAAGCATTATGGGAATTGATGGGTATGCATCTAGATTGGTCAATGACATTTCATCCATATAAAATTGGTTAAACCTAATTTTTTAATCAAAAAATTTTTCATCTTATATGAATGTATAATTTCACACATGCTCACACCTAGGATTCAAATATTTTGTACATTTAACATGCCTACAATAGATCCCTTTAGATCTATATGGATCATAGTTCATTCTAGACATGTCTTGGATTTTAGATTACAAAACTTCTATACATCTCATATTATGCACCAGTTGGCATTGAGCCATGCATATAGGAATGTGAATCAAATAAATATAAGAAGTTTATGCATCAGATATATTATGTTCATCAATGACTCTATCAGATCCTTTCTCACACCCACAATAAGTATAAAGATTACCATGACATTAATTGTGTACCTCATTTATTCTGAGTTGGTGATAAAGTTTTGTTTCACCTTCAAAAGGAACACTTCAAAGGTCCACACTGGAATATTAAACCTCTATATTATGGTCCTTACACCATTTTACATGAAATTAGTGAGAATTCCTTCATTCTTGATCTAACTTTGTACATAAGCATGCACCCACTATTCAACATGGATCTTTTATAGCCTTACATTCCTCTAATTCTTGAGCCAATAGTGACACATCATCCTTCTGATCTTGATCCTAAATACTTGGACCTAGTAGATAATGACTAGGTCATTGAAGTGACAAACATATGTACCTACCATGAATCACACTAGATTTTTAGAGTGTCCAAAGTGGGGAACTCTGCTGATCAATCTAAGTGTTAAAACTTGTAGCAACTTCAAGTGCATTTTCTACATATACACAAGGATTCAATGGAGACCTTTTCTCTTTAGGAAAGTGTGAATGATCTATGTAAAACTCCTTCATCACTTACACTTATTATTTTTTAACTTTTTAATTCAAGCACTTTTCACCTTGGATTTCACCTCATAGTAATTTACAACACACTCAAGCTTTCTCATAGTCCTACATAACACACTTGCACTCATTCATAGTCTCGCATGACACACTTGTACTTGATTTTAGTATTGCATACCTCACTCATGCATGTTCACAACCCTGTGTACCTCACTCACACTGATTCATTATATTGTACACCTTAACTTGGTTCACCCTAATAAATCCATATTTTATCTTACTCTAAAGGCATGGCTTGAAAAATGGCACTTCTCATAAATGAGTGTGTCAGTTATCTAGTTGGGTAGTTGGCCATCATGTACATGAAAGGTCAATCGTCACTCATAAAAGAAGATGAAATGAATTGTAATTGTCTTCTTTGTAACCAAAAAATATATAATTACTTTATGTATTACATTTATAAATATGTATCATATACGTTTGACCAGGGTTTGATGCCATACATATTTGTAGTGATAGATAGCATAATCTATGTATCTACTGTGTCATAATGAATTATACATCCTTGTATTATTTTTGTTATTCATCCACATTAAATAGAGAATGCATTTTCTAAGAATTAGAATTGTGCTTCATTGAATGTATGTTTAATTTTTTTTCTAAATACTTCTACACATGTTTACACTCTATAACTTTGAGTTATCTCTAATACATAGTTATCCCCCATGCACCTAGTCTTGGGCCCCCATAGTGCGGATCACCGATAGATATCATTATCAAAGCATCTATATGATTTTGGATTTGTGAAATAAATGGAATAAGACACCTTGATAATGATGTCTCTTTATGTATTTAACATAGATTTATCTAAGATATGAATGCTAATTAATAATTAATTTAATATAATATATATATATATGAAAAATAATAAGATTAATTAATATAATATGTAAATTATTAATTTTTTAATTAAATTGTGTGTTTTGTTTCATATTTTTTCTATTTCACATATTTTCTTTGGTACATACAGTTGCACGCAATAACCATGTATAGGGCCTTTATTTATCATTTATAGTAATAGTCAAGAGGAAAGGGAGTCACTTTATAATGTTACCTTCATTCTAAATTCATCCATAACAAACTTTACTCGTTGATAAGTTAAGTTTTAGAATTTAATAATATGATATGTTTAGTTCAATTTGGCTTAAACAAATTTTTTATTCAAATTTGCCCATGTAAATCATATTAATAAATAGAAACACTAAAGGATACACACACATAGACACACTATAGTACACTTGTTTTTATTATATTATGTAATCAGAATGTTTCTAGATGAAATGTGAAATTTTGAGCACACCAAACTATTAAAAAGTGTGTGTGTGTGTGGACACACACACACACATGTTAATAATTTGATGTGTTACACACACACATTAATAGTTTGGTGTGGTCAAAATTTCACATTGCATCTATAAAAAATTTGATTACATAATATAATACAAAAAAGTGTATTATAGTCATATAAAATGTAATTTTAGTGTAATGAGTGTCACTTGAGACCACCTTATCCTTAGCTTAGCCCTAGGCCTATCTTAGGTCCTCTCTTGATCACTTTTTAGCTTTTTTCCAAGTCCAACTCATTTCCAAATATACCAAAAGTAGTAATGAGCCTTCACTTATGGTCCCAAGTCCCTTTTTAACCCATTCCTACCACTTCGACATTAATGTGACCCTTTAGATAGTAGTAAACTATACTATTGGCAAAGGGTCAATGCTATTGTTCCCTAGCTCTTTTTATCCCCAAGGGATATCCTTTTGTTTTTTAAATCACATTAGGGTTAGCCTAGACCCATTTCAAGTCTCTATAATCACCATAATGATATATGTAGACCATTTTCATTCATTTATCCCCTAGGTGGAAATCAAATGTAAATACTCATAAATAGTTGTGAAAATCAAGGTCATTGATCCCTATTATACCCTACTTCTACTTACACCCATCTACTTTAGACACTTAAAATTAGACACTTTGTGTTGATTTTAATCATCCATAATCATCCTTAGTTTTCTCTAATTCTAATTCATCATTACTATTCCTCATCACTATTAATCAATACTATTCTTCATCACTATTCATGGTTTACTTCTCACATCTTTATTAAGTTAATTAATCTAAATAATTAACTAATCCTTAATCAAAAATTCCATAAATTTTGAATATTTGCAATTTCTATAAATCTAAAATTCTAATTATCCTCATTTCATGATGTCATATTCCACTCCATTCCCCTTTCTAACTTTCAAAGATGCTCTAGGCTCTGCTTGTCCCCCATCATTGGAATTTTATAATATTATATTCCTCATATTTCTAATTTAATAATCCACCTCATGTTCCACTCAAATGAATTTTATATTCATTTGTGAGTCCCACATGTCCTCCGCTCCAATTTTTAACTTAAAATTCTAGTTATGAATTAAAAATTACCATTTATTCTCAACCCTTTGATCTTAATTCATGATGGATGGTTCACATTAATTTCAAAAGTCTATAAATTAGAGGTTCTTCCTCCAATTTAGAAAAAGATTCTTCATACAAAGAAACTTTGCTAGATTCTACAAGAAGTTTTACCACCCTCCCATGTCAAACCAAAGCCAAATAAAGTGTAGACAAGTGGAAATGTTGACTAAATGTGGAGTCAACATTACCAAAGACCTCTAGTTCTACAAGTTGAGCTCAACTTCTTCAAACCAATTCTCAAACATATCTTCAAGGGAGGTAAAATTAATTATGTTATCTTTCCAATTTGCATTTCTTATTTGATTACTCCATAGCTCAACCTAGGGATTAAACTTTAGAAGTTATGTCTTATATTTGTTTTGGATTTATCTACTAAAATTTTGACTAATCTCTCTTGGATTTTTGATCTACATAACGAAATTATCAATGAAACTACATTGCCTTGAGGTCCATTTGGACTATTGTAGGTAGCACTCAATTTCTAAGGTTAACTTAGTCACCCCTTTCCCATGATCTTTCTATTTTTTGAGTAAACATTATCTAAAACTCTCACATTTTTGTGAGCACCCCCTTATCCTAGGTGCTTGCCCTTTTACAAGCTATGTTAGGCTATTGATTCATAGTTCAAACCATTTGGGTGGAACTCCATTGACCTAAGGTATATTTGTCATAACAATGATGACCCTATTGGCACAATGAATTTATTTGAGGCAACAATAGAAAAAGGAAATAAACAAAGAAACACACACACACACTTACAAACTCGAAAATAAAATAAATAGAAGGAATATTTTTTTTCTTTAATTCCAAATCCATGTGTGAAGGCACAATGAGAATCATAAATGAATGGTTTCACAAAAAAAAGATACATGCAAGGGAAGGACACATTTCTAGGTGGATAAAATAATTGAAACCAATAATGAGTTTGACCTAGTGGGGTGGATTAAGGATTGCGACTAGATTTAGAATAAGACAAATGTTTTTAAATTTTATGGATTTATATCTTTTGTGAAGATTGTAAGCTTGTTTTGATTTTAAGGATTTTTGGAAACTTTGAATGTTTTTATGTTTTTATCACCTCAAATCAATGAATTATTATGAGATGTATAATGATTTAACTCTCAAAACAATGAGAGTGTGTCTCAGATTGCTCATAAAATGGTGAGAACATGGGAACTAGGGTGATCAAGATGACCTTATAAAATGAGTATTGCTTAAATAGTCCAAATAGACATTAGGTTAATGTAGCTCCACCATATGGTTTGAACTATGAATCAATAGTCTAAAATAGATTGCAAAATGAAAAGATACTATAAATAAATAAGCTCACAAAAAATCAAGAGTGTTAGATAATGGTTGATCATAAAACAAGAGCATGGGAAAGGGGTGACCGAGTTGACCTCAAAAATTGAGCATTGCTTAAAGTCCAAATGGACCTAAGGACAATGTATTTCAACCCATAGGGTTTGAATTATAAATCAATAAACTAAAATATCTTGCAAAATGGCAAGAGATTAGAAAGAAATAAGCTCACAAAATGGAAAGAGTGTTAGATAATGGTTACTCACAAAATGGCAAGAGTGTGGGAAAAGGGTGACCGATTTGATCTTAGAAATTGAGTGTTTCCTACATAGTCCAAATAAACCTTAGGTCAATTTAGTTCCACCTATAGGGTTCAAACTATGAATCAATAGCCTAAAATATCTTGTAAAAGGGTAAGAGCCTAGGATAAAGGGTGACTGAGTTGACCTCATAAACTGAGTGTTACCTATACAGTCCATGCATCTATGTGTGAATCTAGTTTAGCCCAGCCCATCTTATTATGACCATTAGTATTCCCATCTTGACCTTGTTACAGAATTAGAAGGTATATTGAGACCTATATGGGAAACATTATGGCCTATTATTCACATGATACTTTGATGATTTGACACATTTGGTTATCATGTGACACTATCCTTAGAAATTCCTAGTCTTTTGCCTCATTGTAATTCATTATTATTTAGCCCTTGCCAAATCTTATGCCATTTATTTTATCATGTGCCATTCCTATTTTCCACCCTACTATTGATTCGTAGTTAAAACCCTATGGATTAAACTAAATTGACCTGAGGTTCATTTGAAATATGTAGGCAACACTCAATTTCTAAGGTTAGCTCTGTCACCCTTTATCCTAGGGTCTTTCCCTTTTATAAGGTATGTTAGGCTATTGATTCATAGCTTTAACCCTATGGGTTGAATTATATTGACCTGAGTTCCATTTGGACTATATAGGTAGTGCTTAGTTTTTGAAGTAAGCTCGGTCACCATGTTCTAATGCTCTTATCATTTTATGATAAATTTAAGCAATGTTCCCATGTTCAATATCTCATAATCCTCAAAGTTGAGATAATTTAATAAAACCTTGAAATTTTGAAAATCCTAAAAATAACCTAACAAATTAAAAAAAATAGAAAAATGCTTTAAATATCTTTAAGAGATATTAAGCCATAAAACATTTTGCTTGTTTTGTCATCTTGTTCGCTAGTGTTTTTACTTCCTTTTTGGGTAGGAGATTCTTATCTAGTCATGACCATTTACATTTGCCTTTTCATTATTCCTAATTTTTGCTCAACATTATCACAATGTTGTGCACCTGTTCCTATTTTGTTCTATGCTCACATGTCATACCTATAATTTTTATTTTATCTCATATCCCTAAGAGAACTACATCACTCTAAAGTTCATAGAGACTATGTATGTAATGCTTGGATGCATGGGGCATCCTAGGTCAGCTTGACCACTCTTATTCTCATTTCACTTCCCATTCCCATTGTTTAAATTCTCTTGTTGTTTTACAAGTATAACCTTTCCTATTTATTCTTTATTATCATGCCTACTTATCATAAATTGTGTTCTATCCCAAATCCTATGAGAACTACATTTAGCCTAAAGTTCATGTTGGATCCAATGTCTATAGAACTATGTAGATAGTGTCATCTTACCTATCACATTTGGAGTCTTCTCTTCTACCCTTTTTTATTTTTCTATTCCCCCTTTCCATTCATATACCATCATACCTATGTCATTGTTCCCTATATCCTAGGGGAAATCTTTTTCTAAGCATAACACTTCTATTACACGTAAAAATATCTTCATTAAGTAGTTTATTAATTGCATTTTCATTATGTTCTATATGTTTTTATTATTTATCTTTTATATGTTTGCTTATTTACATACATTTTTTTCCACTTAAGTCAAGGTAATTCATATCATTATGTTTTAAGTTGGTTGCATTTTGTGTCTTGGCTCTTTTTATTAGTGTTTTACTTGTGTTTAAATGCAACTCGTTTGATACTTAGAGTTTGGCACTTTATCATTATTTTGAGTTATATGTATTCACATGTAACTAGCCATAGGTAGATGATAAAATTGAAATAGAAAACACACATTTATCAAAACATTACCATGCACACAATCATATTCACACAAATCATACAAAGAGGGGTATACACCAAACACACAGTAATAATATTACACAAATATCACTTACGACACATACAAACATATTTCCTACTTAGACATTACACATTCATTTGGTTGTTTTCATAGCATTATAATAATTATCCCATAACTTTGGATTCAAAAAAATACATCATCCTTGTTTATTGATTATTGAAATGGCATCACCAACATTCCTCCTCAAACATGTTTGGATTACATGACTAGTTTCCACATATTTTCTACACACTATTTTAGGTTGCACTAACTAGTCTATGTTTCTCCCTAAATCAACGGCTATTAGTGAGTTTATTATGATTCCATATTTCACATGCATCACCCCATTAAAAAACTCATACTCCACTCTTTGTCTTATGCCATTCTCTACTAACATGATCCATATAGTCATATGTTCATTTTGTTGAGCCTGCATAAGCAATGCTTATCATCATCTTACCATGCATCCCTTTAGATAGTAGGGATTCCCTCTATGACAAATTGGTATTTGTTTATTTTTCACCAACCTTGGGTTATGTTCCCCTACTCTGCATCTTGTGCAATGAAACCAACACCTTCTTTATAGAGTTTGAGGCTAAGATTGAATCTCCATATGTTATTGTTATCATAGTAGTTATTCTATAAGGTCTATCACTCAGTGCAAATATAAAATATCTTAATGTTCACCTCATATATCATAGCAAGAGGTGGTGGTTGTCTATCATTCCCACTTAATTTCTCATTATTTCCATCATATGCCATTACCAAGCTTCATGTTTCCTTACTCTATTACAACCCTATAAAACAAATAAGTTCATGTTACAACTGTTCTCAAGACAATGGGTTACATATCTTGCATGACCATTGTTCTTCGATGATGCGTTATCTACTTTTCCAACTGAATGGGTCCCATGATGTCATTAATTTTATAGAATAGTTTTGCCACTTAAAAAGGTCACGTCTAAACACCTTTCAGCATGGGCACATAACCCTTAATTGCATAGTCATCGTAAAAATGTATTTATGTGTGGTCATAATCCCTTTATTTATTTTAACATGTCATGGCACATCATGGATGTCCATGTCATATAATCTATGTCTAATGTTTTATTTTATTTTCATGTCTTGAGGTCATCTTTGGGATGTTTTTTTCTTAAATCATAGTCAACCCTACCCCACTTTATCCAAATATATACGTAACATCCTGGGTCATTGAGCTTCATGATGGAAATATCCTACTCATTTAACTCCACATATCAATAGCACCAAGGTACTAGGGTAGAGGATACAAACATATCAACCTTTTGTAAAGACAAGATCTGCAAATCTTGACTTAGGTGTAGTCCAAATGTTATTGCTCACCATAGTGATGGTATTTTACCAAATAAAATCTACAAAACCTTCAAATAAAATGTTTGCATGTCTCTATTAATCTATAGCCCATAAAACTCAACTTGTAGCAATGATTTCCTTTTGCCAAATATTATCTGTAGATCCTAATAGACATGCCTCTTATGAAACTTGGCTCATAGTTATAGATGTTACCGCTTTACTTATGCCTTCACACAATTTTAGAAGTTGTAGCCTCTGCATGAATGAACCTCTTCTTTGAGTAAGATCCATACCATTTATGGTTCCTTAACCTTTTTCTTGGTTTCCATTTATCCTATCATATCCTTTGATATTCCCTAATCCTACCAAATGTGGGATTATTACACTGACTTGATATTATTCATCTCTCATTTGTTCCTTGCATGTATCCATGCTTAAGAGCACATTTAGTTTAGTAGATGTTGGAAGCATAATAAATAAGAGGGGGGTGAATTAGTGTTTAAAAACTTTATTTCAATTATAATTTAACATTCTTAAATTATAAAAACAACATAGTGATATAGCAATGCATAAAGAACCATAAACATGAGAATAAAACAAGAAAACACATATATGAGTGGAAAAACCTCAAGGGGAAGAAAACCCACTGTGATCTCTAAAAATTAAATACTATCCTATTAAAAAAAAATATCAAATTTAGCTGATCACCAACTCAACTTGGATCACCAACCCCAATAAAGTCAAGTACCCACTTGAGTAGGCTTTAGCAAGAACCTACTTGCAAGGAAGTACCAAATCCCTAAGTGACTCAACACCAACTTAGACACCTTATGAATTTTAATCACATTCACACCTATTATCTTTTATTATGGTCTATATCTCATTTCAATACCTCTTTTTGTTCAACCATGCAAGATTTTATTCACTTATTTTTGCATACTTTTAAATAGGCCTAAATTACCTTGTATATATATTAGCCTATGGTCACACACCACTTGGTCAACCACACACCTTCAAACTCCTACGTAGGAAACTCAATAGGTTTTATTACATATTATGAACATGTTTCAATCATAATTTTAAGCCATTTTGGTCTACCATTACTCAATTAGGCCTTACTTCTCTTTTAGGTCTCATGGAGACCTAATTGCATCAAGTATGTCCTCTTAGTGCTAAAACTTGATCTTATTGGGCCTATATGTCCTTATAAAAAAATTTAAACACATTAAATCACTTATCCAATTAACTTTACTAACCTCATCCATGTTTTATTACAGTTGTATCCTTTGTTCATACCATGAAAGCTCATTTAGGACAAACTACCCTATTAGGCCTGTGTACCCCAAAAGTTTGTCTTGAAATAATGAAGCTTAAACACTATTAAGATACTAAATTATAAAAAATGAAAAATTTAAAAATACTATAAATTACCTCAAATTCATCACTAAATTCTTGGAACACCTTCACTCAAGATATAAAGGCTCAAGAACATCTTTATAACTCACTCATAACTGCTAATTCACCTCAAAAACTAATCATGATGAATTAGACCTAAAATGCTTATGTAGACACTTGTCATGACTAATAATGAATAAAAAAGGTCTTATGATATCTATATAACATTCTCAGTTATAAAATTCATATTGTCTAATAGAAAAGATTGGTCTTGCAAACCAATTTCTTGACCTTATATCTCATAGTCATATTTGAACCAAACAGGCCATTTTATGAGAAACTTTTTCACCATATACACTAACCTCCAAATATTATCCAAATAATTATCATGACATAAAATTATAAATTACTTATTCATTCATTTTATTTCATTAATCTATCATGCATAGAACCTTAAATCTATTTCTTCATCTATGCCTGGGTTTTACACTATTCACACCATTAGGTCTATCTGCAATTGGTTTACTTGGATGGCTAAATTATAATACTTGAAGGCTAAAAAATATCCATATATCATCATGTACATGTAAAATGAGTCTATATATTCTTATATCATCCATTTTTTTCATGACCAATTCAACTTTTGAGAGCTACAATAATTTCTTGATAAATAAGTCTGTATCTATGTATTTTCTCTCTCATATGACTAACCACCACCACTTGAAGGTACCTGGGAGAGTTTAATACATGATACAATATCTTATATAGTAATTTAAATCCATATTGATTTGTTTTGAACAAAATCTTTCATATCAGGTCCTTGGTAGGGTTTTAGGGAGGTTTAACACAAGTTTTGGTGTTAATGATTATTCATAAAAGACTGTCAACTGAATCCAGAAATAATGCCTAGAGATATTATCTAAGACCTTTACCCATATATTATTAACATATCATACTCACATGTAAAGTTTACACATGCCAATGAATGTCTGAAAGTGCTTTTTGGATTTAAGACCTCATTTTATGAGCTCGACAAGGCCTAAAATAGTGATTCATGTATTTTTTGTTGGAAATATTGTCATTGATGTCAAAGGTCTAGAATTATTGGTGATAAAGGCCCCATTTCATTTAATGGTGTTTTTAATAAATATATCTTGGCTATTTTAAGTTAATATTTATTTAATATTAACGAATATATTTTTGGTTGCATATGAGACAAAAGAAGGGCCCATGGAGAAGTCAAAGAGCCACGGGATAAAGACAAAAGAAGGATGGGACGCATTTTCCCAGGAAGAGTCATCTTGGGGAATTCCAAGAGTCACCAAGTGAAGACAAAAGAGGAAGGGTGAAATTTCTCATGAAGGGACACTTTAAGGAATACAAAAAGTCACCAAGATGAGGACAAAAGAGGGAGGGACGTTTTTTATCATGAAGGGTCACCACATGACTTTTTAAAGGCTTGAATATGAAGGGTCATACAAGTTTGGCACCATTTTCCATGAGGATTGAAGGGTCACAAAGGGGGAAGGCCAAAGTTCATTTGGAAAGATATAAATAAAGGCTTGAGAAGCCATTTGTAATATGAGAGATAGAGGTTGATTTTATATTGTAATATCTAGCTTAGAAGAGCAATTATGAGAGATGAATATGATTTGTATTTATTATATCTAGCTTAGAAGAGCAAAGGTGAGAGAGAGGAAAGAGATGTTGTATTGATCTATCATGTGTTGAGATAGCAACATTGAGAGATAGGTGTTTGGTATACACAAAGGGGTTGGTGCTCATGTGGGTTGGTGCTCACAAATTATTGTTGGGTTGGTGCTCAACAAAGGGGTTGGTGCTCCTGTGGGTTGGTACTCACGAATTGTAGTTGGGTTGGTGCTCAGGAAAGGGGTTGGTGCTCCTGTGGGTTGGTGCTCATGAATAGTAGCTGGGTTGGTGCTTGACAAAGGGGTGTGGTGCTCCTATGGGTTGGTGCTCACGAATAGTTCTTGGGTTGGTGCTTAGCAAAGGGGTTGGTGCTCCTGCAAGCTTGGCTTGCAAATATTGTTTGGGTTGGTTCTCATTCATGTACTTGAGATTGTTCTCTGTGGTTTTTCCCACATTGGGTTTCCACATTATATCTGGTGTCTCTCTCTATCTTGTGTGGTGTTTATTGTTTGAGTTTTATTGCATATCTTGAATGTTTGATTAAGTGGAATTTGGTTAAGGAAAAGATTTATAAGATATATGATATACTGATTCACCCCCCCTCTCAGTATATCCTGTGCCTAACATTTTTACTTAAAATCTTGACCTCAAATGTTGTGATCATACCTAAAATAAATTATCTTATTTTTTTCCATGATCACATGTGCATAATTGCCTTAAAATCTGATCTTCATACCTCATTAAGCCAGGCAGGATCTAGAGTGATTTAGGTGCAAACTTAGATTGAAGGTTCTACCCCTATAGGCTCATCTTGAAAATCTCATGAATGTTTCTATACCTTATTCACATGCTCAAAAAATTACATACAACCTTCACATGCCTATGCTTATTCATTTTACCATGTACATACCTCTTTATGTCATGACTAGGTTTCATATGCACTTGACATCAATGACATGTACCTTCTATACAGACATAAGACATTAGATGCCTTTAAATTATCTCTTTCTCTCATGAAAACAATCTCTCGTGACAACATTATTCCATTCACCTTGTCACATCACACACTGCCAACTATCCTTAATCACCTTTGACATTAACCTTCACAAGAAGCCCCTTTAACATCAATGACAATACTTGACAATATCTTTTTCTTATATTATCTTTATTTTATGAGAAATTTAACTCACACTTTCATCATTTTTTGAGCAACCTAAGTCACACTCTCACTATTTTGTGAGTTAAAACATTTTGTATCTTGTAATCCTCCATTAAGTTGAGATGCCAAAAATCCAAAAACATTCAAATATTCCAAAAAAAATACAAATAGATTTACAATCTCCATAAAATATATTATAGATGAAATTTTGAACTATTGGATTTGACTGTATAATTACATCAAAACACCCAAAATGTCAATCCACTAATTTAGATATAGATCCATTATGATAAAATGTAAACACAAATGAATATTCATAACAACACAAAATCCTAAATCTAATTACTCCAAACCAAGATTAGACAATAAAAAGACTAAAAGATTAATGGATGAAGATTGTTTACCATAGACTCAGATTTGGCAGCATGGTGTTGGCTTGATGAATACACTTGGATTACAGTTTTTTAGTTGGATTAAAGACTAGAATGATAGCATGGAAGCTCATAGATTTATTGGTTAGTGTGGCGATGGAGGAGTGGCTTGTTTAATAGCATGAGGGAGGGAAGATTAATGATTACCATTCAAAGTTTTTTACTACAAGATCAAGGGTGGAGGATTATCCAAATAATTAAAAATCCTTTAAAAGCCTCTAGAATAGAGGATTTTAGAGAGAAAAGAGATAATTTAGAGAGGATTCTAGAATTGGATCATTCTAAAATTCATTTAGTGGCTAAGTAAGATTAGTATGTGATTATTATAGGTGATTAAATAGGTGATTAGGGACTAGGGATGTAGGAAAGCCTAGGAATAGGCTAGGGTAAGTGGATAGGTGGATCGTGGAAATTTTAAATTCCAAAATAATGGACAAGTGGGATTATTTAGTAGATAATGGTGATTTAAGAGAATTAATTGATTTATGGGATGCGGTAAGGTTAGTATGATGAAGAATAATGAAAGGGGATGGGATTTAATTATTAGGAGTGATATTAGGATAGAATTAAATGATATAAATGATATAAGTGAAATTAGTGTTGAATTATAATAATATTAGTGACTATAAATGAAGTGAGTGAATTTAGGTGTATATAGATATAAATCCACACAAAAAAATATTGTCTTCTTCTAAATCCAATCGCATTCGTTAATCTAATCTTTTTAGGTCCTCATCCATTATTGGGATGTGTTCTTCTAAAAAATACCTTACTGAGGTAAACTAATTATTGATTTCAATTATATTAGCCACCTGGAAATGTGTCCTTACCTTACATATAACCTTGCTTGGGGGCACCATCCATTTATCTTTATCATTACACTTTAACTTGTGGATTTGGACTTGGTTAAAAAATAAGATGTTTTATGTTGCTTTTATTTTCAATTTTATGCATGTGTGTTTAGTTATTTACTTACTTATTTTATTTTTATTTTTTTGCCTCAAATCAGTCTATTATGCCAACAAGGTCATCATCATGGTGTTTCATGTCACGTAATTTTACTTGAGTCAATCCATTGGCATTTGTCAACATTATCATTATGGTTTTATCATTGGTGTGTTTTCAATTTTAAATTGGATTAGGAATCAGTCCTTATGCACATTATAGTTTAGTCATCATGGTGTTTTATATCATGGTGAATAAAATTAGGTGCTATATCAAAAATTAAGTGATGGAAGTCTTTTTGACAATGTCACAGCAAAGGATATCCTTGTCTGCTACCTAAAACACAATCCTTAAACTGCATGGCTAAATTATATGCTACTAATGACACATTTTAGCATATACAAAATGTCATAATAATTTTCTTCATTTTATTTTCTCTCATTTATGGGATAACTACATTGGCTTGAGGTCTGTATAGACTATGTAGGTAATGTTAAGTACTAACTATTTTTTATGGTTATCTCAGCCACCTTGTCTCATTATTATTAACATCTATATTATTCTATTCCAATCACATCATTATTCTTTATCATCTCTTTCATTTCCATTGAGCATTCTCATATGTCTAATTTTTTTTTGGCTTATTCAATCTTTGAATAGTCATTATACCATCACACCTATATTTGCACCTACTTATCCTTCATCTGTGTAACAAGCTACACCCTTGAGCGATGCCTACCACCCAATCTATCAATTGCCTAATCAACATTTTTCAAATTAAAAAACCACCCTACTAGGGAAAACCATTTAGACCAATCAATGATAAAATATGTCTTACTGGAGCAAATCATTTCAATCAATGCTCATATCTACCCTATTGGGGCACATTATTGTGATCAACCAAGATTTCCCTCTTTGGGTTAAGTTCTCTCATTCAATATTTCTTCTAATTCTAAGCCCACAACTTTCACCCTATTTAGGATAATTCAAAGTGTGTCAATTATTTTGGGATGTATCCTTTCCACTTCTCCTCACATTGGGGATAATTCACTTATATTAATTTCAAACATTGGAAATCAAAGTGTGCAAACATTATCTCAAGTGACTTAATTTTATCCATGGGTTAATCTCTTCTCCCATTCTAGCTTCTTCCTCTCTTTTTTGAGAGACCATTTACATCATGCATGCCCTCTCAAGGAGGCATCATGGGTCACTAATTATTTATTCATCTAATATTTTAATGATTTTTCATTCTTAGAAAAGTCATTACTTTAGATGTGTCTCGTAATGACTTCTCAAAGAGGGTCAAAATATAGACACTTAAAATCGAACACTTTGTGTTGATTTTAGTCATCCTTAATCATCCTTCGTTTTCTCTAATTCTAATTCATCATTACTATTCCTCATCACTATTCATAGTTTACTATTCACATCTTTTTTAAGTTAATTAATATAAATTAATTAACTAATCCTTCCTTAATCACAAATTCCATGGATTTTGATTATTTACAATATCTATAAATATAAAAATCTAATTATCCTCACCTCATGATGTCATCTTCCACTTCATTTGCCCTTCCAACTTTCAAAGATGCCCTAGGCTCCGCCTATCCCCTATCATTAGAATTTTATAATATTATCTTCCTCATTTTTCCAATTTAATAATCCACCTTATATTTCACTCAATCCTACTTACTAATTTTATATTATATCTTCCTCCCAAATAAATTTTACATTCATGTGTAGGTCCTGCATGTCCTTCACTCTAATTTTTAATTAAAATTTTCAATTATTAATTAAGTTTTACCATTTTTTCTCAACCCTTTGATCTTAAGTCAAGATGGATGGTTCACATTCATTTAAAAAGTATATAAATTAGAGGTTCTTCCTCCAATTTAGAAAAATCTTCTTCATACAAAGAAACTCTACTAAATTCTGCAAAAAGTTTCACCACTCTCTCATGCCAAGCCAAATCCAAATCAAGTGTACACAAGGGGAATTATTTCCCAAATGTGGAGTCAACATTGCTAAATACCTATAGTTCTACAAATTGAGTTTAACCTCTTCAAACTAGTTTTCAAACATATCTTCAATGTAGATAAAAGTAATTGTTGTTTTATCTTTTCAATTTGTAATTTTTGTTTGATTAATCCATAACTCAACCTATGGATTAGGCTTGAGAAGTTATGTATTATATTTATTTTTTATGTATATACTAAAAATTTAACTAATCTCTCTTAAATTTTTAATCTAAATCTATAACAACCTAAAGCTTAGATTATTCAGATTCCTAGTCTCAAAACACACTCAAAGTACTTAAACTAGTACTCATACTAGAATTCAATTTCACTTGCATTAACACTTATATTAGGATCAGGATTGATCTCATTTTGAGGTATTGGTATGTAGACAACACTAAACACATGGGGTGTTGAGGTCACACCCAGCCTATCTTGCTAATGCCACTCTATTTCTACTTGTTCTCCTCAAATACCCTAACAAACACAAAGTTTTAACATTTCACATTGAAATCAGTCAAAAATAAGAACAAACAATGATCCAAAATTCAAACACATAAGCACAAGATTCTCAAAACTAAGTGAAGGTCCACCTATGAATTCACTATCTCTACTACACAAGGACATTAGTGTGGTAGAGGGGACACTAGCACAGTGTGATATTGACTAGAGGATAGTGTTATTTTCTTGGAGGTTTATGATGCCTATTTCTTATTGGAAACACCTTGTAATATCCATGCACCAATTTTCAACTCTCCACTTGTCTATCTCAATCAATTTATAGCTAAGTATCTCTTTTGTAATCTATTACTATTTATAGGCTAAGCAAATAATTCAATTATTATACAAATCAGTGGCTATTGACATTGATATAGTTATTCCTTGATTTATTATTCCAATATTTTAATAACCTATGGTTTTACATTCCATAAATCCCCTAAAATTTAAACCATGGGGTGAACCCAACTTACTTAGAATAACATCTAGACCCTAGCCTTGGATGCTCTTAGGTTTTATATCCTTTTCTTTTCTATGTTCAATAATTCATTTTAAAATCTTAGATCTGATTCATTATTTTATTTCTGTAATCTTTCATAGATTTAATTTATTAAAAGGTTCAAAACTGATTTCTAATATTTCTATATTTATTCCCTAATTTATTAATCCAACACTTTAATAGCCTAGGGTTTTACATTCCATAAATCCCCTAGAAAGTTAAATCATTTAGTGAACCTGACTTACTTAGAATAGAATCCAAACCTTAGCCTTAGATGTTTTTAGGGTTTATATCCTTTTGTTTTTTATGCTCAATAATTAATTTTAAAATCTCAAATTTTATTCATTATTCTATTTCTACAATCTTTCATAGATTTAATTTCTTAAAAGGTTCAAAACATACAACATATTGTTTTCCTACTTCCCAACTTACAATGGCAGAATTTAATAACCCATTTGATGAGACCTATAAGAGACAATTCAAGATTTCATTTATAAATATTTATATATACAAGATGACCTTATCCATATTTTTCAAGTAGACATCCTAAAATCTACTATAGATGTACAATCTCTTAAGAAAGAGATCTATTCTCTACATTCCAAGGTGTTACATCTTCAACAGGGTGCTACTAGACCATCTTATGCCTTGGACTCTCATACACTCCTAAATACACCTTTGACACAACATATAGTGTCAACTCCTTTGACATCAAGATTTGTGGCACCCAAGCTTACTCTATATGATGATGAGGGTGACCTAGATCATCATCTACACACTTTTCACATAGTATGTTTCAATTATGTGTCCAATGATTGGCTCCTAACTAAGTTTTTTCCTTGTATTTTAAAATAATATGCATTAAAATAGTTCTATGCTATCATTAATTAGTCTATCACAACATTTAATCCATTGGTATATATGTTTTTGTCACACTTTTCAATCAACATCAGTGATAAGGTTTCATACGCTCAAGTTGCACTCATACTTTCTCAAAATAGAAGATCATTGATGATGACTCAAATTTATATGCACTCTTTGTATGAGATTAAATTTATCATCATCTTATTTAGAGTTTCATGGTTGATAATGGACCAATCATTAATATGTGTACTATTACACTTATACATCACTTGGGTTATTCAAAACATGATATTTATCTGACAAACATAGTTATGTGTGGCTTAGTGGCCATGTTTAGAGATATATTGGGGAGATCATACTTATATTATAGGTTGGTACTGTACATTTGGCCACCATATTATTAGTTATACCTAGTGTTGGCACATTTTATATGTTATTAGGTAGGCCTCAGATACATTAATTACAATCCATTCCATCCACCATACATATATGTCTTAAGTATATACATGTTAATCAGATGGCTACAGTCAAGGACCTTTCATATGAGTATTCTTTACCTATTCCACATCCAATTACATATTGGCCACCAATCATAGATCCACACATATATTTCATTATCACCCCTTCAATATTAATTGAGCTATTACTGCAAGTGAGGTCTACTTCTACAGCATTACCACATACACATACTCTCCCATAGAGACCTTTATCATAAATAACCCTGTGTCAAAGACATGTTGTGGATTATAGAGAGCCTTATCTACCCCATTATCATATAGATCAGTGTTACAACATAGAGAACCCATGTCAGTCATAGCTTCTTATAGTAGATGGGTTCCTAAGAACCCCAAAGTTCACAAGCATGTTAAGTCAGCTCCATAGATTCATAGCCCCACTCCATAGGAAGTTTCAACTACATATTACTCAATACATACAATTCACAAATCTTAGATACCATCTCACACAACATGTGTGGTCACTCTTCCTTTATTTGATACATGACACCTTGATAGTGAGTCTCTTATAAGACTCATTAGTTAGTGTTTTCCTATCTATATGTACATAGTTCATTTTCATATTGTTTGTACTTAGATTATAATTATATAATAAAAAAATAATATAATATGTTAAAAAATACAAAAATAATCAAATATTACTTAGAAAATAGAATTTTCAGATCGTATGTATTTCTATGTTTACATTCCTTATATTTTACAGTAACTACATATGTTATCTATGTTAGTGTAGTCAATTTTATCATATATGCATGCTTCACTTGTTCTCTTTGAGTGTTCATAGATAACTATAGGACACACATCTATTATACAAATTTAGATTTGCTACTATTCACCCACTAGGGGTGCACACACAAATACATAGGTCGACATTGATACATTCACCCATTGGGGGCATTATACTACACAGTTTTTAATTTGTCAAGTTATAACATTCTATATTACACTAATTTTTTTATGACCACTACTACTATAGACTCAAATTATATACATCTTTACTCTTATATGGATTTCTACCACATGATTATGCATACTTTCATTTCTAGCTTTACTAGTTTAGATTTGACTGTATATCTTTACTTCTACATCTACTCGAGGGAATTTAAATATGCCATTGTTGTATGGCTCTAAGACAATTCCTTTCATTGTGTGTATGATTTAGACATATGACCATGTATTTATTTGTGGTTTTTGCTATGTATGCAGACATTTGAACATGTCCTTCCATCTGGATCTAAGCCAACCTTACTTGCTCTTTGTGTATATGGACATTTGAACAAGTCCTTGTATGTATTACTTTCTCACACTTAGTGACATGTGCCATGTCCCTTGTATTATGTCCCCTTGGCCTAATTTGCATGTCTCATGTGTTTGTATGTATGCATCATGACCATAACACTTGTCTCTTATTTGTTACATTCACATTTAGTAGTGATGCCATGAGGGACCTTGTGCATATCCCCTTCCTCCTTGGGTGCCTTGATGGACATCATGCCCCATCCCCTAGGTAGTTATTCAGATTATATCTAGACTTGTTCATATATATGCTTATACTATTTTATCTATCTTGACAACCTTTTGAATGCTAGATCTCACATACATCATACATTACCAACTTATGATCAACTATTTTACATTTTGATGTCATGTATACACATTATATTAGTTTATCATGCAAATATCACATGTTTTCATTCTAACACATATGATGCATAGCTTTTTTTTAGGACAATTATTGTAGAGGTTCAATAACTCCCCTCAAAAGAAGAGGCATTCACAGGGGTTTGACACAGAGATTATGCCATCCTAGTTCATTTAGAACATATTTATGAGCATGTAGACATAGATTAAAAAGTCTAGACTCAAAAAAAATATAGTGAAAATAGTCACAACTATATCAGTCTCAATTTTGTACATAGATAACACATTTGGTCAATATCACAACACAGAGAACACTATCACAGTGTGATATTGACTAGGGGACTACACTACTATTTAGTATCCCTAAAAACATAAAATTCTAGACCATCAAAAAGGTACAACAATTATAGTTTAGATTTGCATAGTCTCAAATTATCATATATGTTCAATATATACTTAGTTTTTACACATATTACATAGGTTTGCTCAGATTGGGGGCATCATGCATAACATGATCACTCTTGTTTCAATTTTAGATACTTAGACATATTATTATGACTCATTCTAAAATCCATATACATAGATATCAGAGTTAGGGCATGTGCTCGACACATTGTTCCCATATGTTTAGTTTGGCACTAGTACTCTTAGATGGAATGATAGTTCCATGCCATTCTCCACCTTGTTACTCTAGACACTATTTTCACCAATTTTACACAAGGTTTACACCATATTGATGCCTCATTTTATCTATAACGGTTAACATTCCTGAGTGGCCCCTAAGCTATTTTATATTTCATAGTTTCTGAGGGGTCCTTGAGCCATTTTACATTTTAGAGTTTTTGAGTGGCCTCAGATCCATCTTACATAGTTTTAGTTACATCACATAGTTTCAGCTTTAGATATATCTACTACACATGGGTAGGCAATGATGGAGTGATAGCCTACTTGAGTTCTTGAGCCACCTATATGAGAGGTTTAAACAAGATATTAGTCCAATCTAAGTTATTCATAGATTTTGATCTATTGAGTTGTGGAGCTAAAAGCTTCACCAATGAGCTACACAGTAACCAGCATCGGTGGAATCAGTCAGAACCAATCGACATTGGTTAGGGGTTGACTGGCATCGGTCAACATCAGTTAGAACCAACTGACATCGGTTAGGGGTCAGCCAGCATCAATCATCTTCAGACCGACACCGACTTCTATGTGTTTCTAGGCATTTCCAAAATTAGACAACATTTCTAATTTTAGATGAACAGCCAGTTTGCATGTAAAGACTAATTTTAGTCTTGAGTCTATTTTTCTAATTATTGTTTGCTTTTAATACTATTTAAGAGACCCATGGGGCAGTATTGAAAAGTGAGAGGGTGTGCAAGATCAATTAGATCTGCAAGGAGCAAGATCAAGAAGATCTGCAACACAAAAGGGGTGAGCAAGATCAATTAGATCTGCAAGGTGTAAGATCAAGAAGATCTATAGAAGGGTGCAAGATCAATTAGATCTGCAAGGAGCAAGATCAAGAAGATCTGCAAGGATAACTCAATTATTGAGTTGGTTGTAATTGATTGAGAGAGAGAGAACTCTTGAAGGAGAATTACTGTACATCTGAGAGGTGTGAGGAGAGAGAGATTTCTTCATTGTATTTCTTTCTGGAAGAGTTTAATACAAGATTGGTTGTTTTTTGTATCTCTTATTATTTGTTGTTTCTGATTTCTAGTTACTTATTACTTCTAGTTTAATTTCGTGTTTAGTTGTTTATACAAAAGTAATCAATTATGATTTAAGATCCTGACAAGTGGTATCAGAGCTATGTGTATACACTAACAATTGGTATCAGAGCACAGGTTTTAGAGCAGGTTAGTGTTTGTTGATTACAGAATTCACTCACAGGGGTTTCTGATTAAGTGGGAGTAAAGCAATGGTAGAAGAAAGTAAACTAAGAATAGATAAATTCAATGGCAAGAATTATCAATTTGGGAAGATGTAGATTGAAGATTATCTGTATCAGAAAGATTTGTATTTACCGTTGGGTGAGGTTTCAAGTAAGCCCATAGATATGAAAGATGAAGAATGGAATGTTCTTGATAGAAAGGCTCTTGGATCTATAAGGTTGAGCCTGGCATCTTCTGTGGTTCCAACTTATCACAGGAAAAGACAACAGTAGAGTTAATGGATACTTTGGCAAATTTATATGAAAAACCCTCAGCTTCGAATAAGGTATATCTTATGAAGCAATTATTTAATTTGCAAATGCAGGAAGGTGGATCTGTATATAGTCATCTTAATTATTTCCATACAATTGTAAATCAGTTAAATTCAGTCAAAATAGTTTTTGATGATGAAATTAAGGCTCTCTTAATCTTATGCTCTTTACCTGAAAGTTGGCATAGTTTGGTAATGGCAGTTAGTAATACTGCATCTGCTTCAAATATCTTGAAAGTTGATGATGTTGTTAGTGTAATCTTCAATGAAGAAATTTGCAAGAAAAGCACGGGGGAAACATCAGGTAATGATTTAAGTGTTGAAAGTAGGGGATGGCAAAGAGAGAAGGGTAAGCAAGGGAAATCAAGGTCAAAGATGGAAAGTAGATCCAAATCTAGAAATGGAAGGATAACCTACTGGAATTGTGGAAAGAAAGGGCATGCAAAAAAAGATTGTTGGTTGAAAGAAAATTAGCATGAAGGAAATAAAGAAGCAAATGATGTAGGTATTGTTGCACAAAATGCTCTTATATTTTCTTTGGATAAAGTAGAATCATGGGTTTTATATTCTAATGCCTCTTTCCATGCAACCCCAAATAAAGAATTTTTCAATGATTATGTCCATGGAGACTTTAGAAAAGTTTATTTAGGGGATGATGAGCTTTGTCAAATTGTTGGCAAAGAAAAAGTGCAGCTGAAATTGTAGAATGGCAACACATGGGTGTTGAAGGATGTCATGCATGTAATCATCTTGAAGAGGAATCTGATTTCTGTAGGAAAGTTGGGTGATGACGGTTACACAGGTAACTCTCACAGCTGAATCTTAGAAAGTTTCCAAGGGTGCACTTGTATTAGCCAGAGGTAAGAGAGTAGGTACACTTTATCTATCTACTTGTATTATTGATTATTCTCCTTTTATTTTATCTACTTCAGATGTAGATGCAAAGTTGTGGCACTGTAGGCTTGGTCACATGAGTGAGAAGGGAATGGATGTTCTTAAGTCAAAAGGTAAGCTTTCAGATTTGAAAAGCATAGATCTAGATTTTTGTGAGCATTGTATTTTTGGGAAATAGAAAAAAGTGAGGTTTCTCAAAACTAGGTCAACAAAGAAGAAGCACAAGTTGGAGCGTGTTCACACAGATGTGTGGGGACCAACTCAAGTAGCTTCTATTGGAGGATCACAGTATTATGTTTATTTCATTGATGATGCTACAAGAAAGGTATGGGTTTATTCCATAAAGAGGAAATTTGATGTTTTTGATACTTTTAAGAAATGGAAAGCCTTGGTTTTTTAATGAGAAGGTGATGTACAGTGATCAACTCAAGAGGTTGAATAATTTTGAGCAGGGCAATCTTGATTTGGATGAGGTTATGATCCAAAATGAGCTCATGGGTAAAAATCATCACTCACAGGAAAACACAGAGATCGATGTCAGTCAGGCAGAGACCAACATCGATCAGGCAAAAAATGACATCGGTTAGGTGGAAATCGACGTTGATCAGGTGGAATCAACATCGATCAGGTGCAGACTGACATCGATCAGAGATGACCGGGATCAGTCACTGTCAGAAGGAAATTTGGGTGAACAACAAGCTGTAAATGAGTCTCAAACACCCATAAGGAGGTCTGAAAGGGTAAGTAAACCTCCAATTCATTATTCCCCTGCTTTATACTACTTGTTGCTCACTGATGGTGGAGAACCAGAAAGTTTTGATGAGGTAATATAGGTAGAACCCAAGAAATAGTGGGAGCATGGCATGAATGAGAAAATTGATTCCTTGAAAGAGAACCATACGTGGGATTTGGTTGAGTTGTCAGCCAGAAAGAAAGCACTAAAAAACAAATGGGTATACAGGTTAAAGAAAGGAGAGAATGGACAAATGAGACATAAGGCCAGTGCAATGGTATGTACTAGACCAGATATTGCCCAAGTAGTGGGAGTTGTCAGCAAGTTTATGGCCAATCCAAGAAAGGAACACTGAAAAGTAGTTCAGTGGATTCTCAAATATCTAAGAGGGACCAATAGTAGGCATTTATGTTATGGAGGGTCAAACACTTCTCTACACGGGTATGTAGATTCGGATATGGCAGGTGACTTGAATGGCAGGAGAAGCACCACAGGATATGTGTTGACTGTTGGTGGAATGGCGGTTAGCTGGATTTCAAAGTTGCAAAAGGTTGTTGCCTTGTCTACTATAGAGGCAGAATACATTGCAGTCATAGAGGCTAGCAAGGAAATGATTTGGATGACTCGGTTCATGGAAGAGTTGGGAAAGGAGCAAGAGAGTTGCAGATTGTACAGTGATAGTCAAAGTGCAATTCATTTGGCAAAGAATTCAGCCTTTCATTCAAGAACCAAAAATATATAGCTTAGGTACCACTTCATTAGACAGGTATAGGAGGATGGACAGTTGAAGCTGGAAAAGATCCATATGGATAAGAACCCTGTTGATATGTTAACAAAGCTGATAACAAAGGAGAAGTTGAATCTTCATTCAACTTTTGTTGGTCTTCAAGATTGAGCTTGAAGATGGAGAAACAAGCCAGAGAAACAAGCTAGAGGATGTTGCTGTATAGGTACAAGTGCAACTGTTTATCTCCAAGTGGGAGATTGTTGAGTTGTGGAGCTAAAAGCTTCACCAATGAGCTACACAGTAACTAGCATCGGCGAAATCGATTAGGGGTCGATCGGCATTGGTCAGCATCGGTCAAAACCAACCAACATCGGTTAGGGGTCGGCTGGCATCGATCATCTTCAGACCAACACTGACTTCTGTGTGTTTCCAGGCATTTCCAAAATTAGACAACGTTTCTAATTTTAGACGAACAGCTAGTTTGCATGGAAAGACTAATTTTAGTCTTGAGTCTATTTTTCTAATTATTGTTTGCTTTCAATACTATTTAAGAGACCCATGGGGCAGTATTGAAAAGTGAGAGGGTGTGCAAGATCAATTAGATCTGTAAGGAGCAAGATCAAGAAGATCTGCAACACAAAAGGGGTGAGCAAGATCAATTAGATCTGCAAGGTGCAAGATCAAGAAGATCTACAGAGGGGTGCAAGATCAATTAGATCTGCAAGGAGCAAGATCAAGAAGATCTGCAAGGACAACTCAATTGTTGAGTTGGTTGTAATTGATTGAGAGAGAGAGAACTCTTGAAAGATAATTACTATACATCTGAGAGGTGTGAGGAGAGAGAGATTTCTTCATTGTATTTCCTTTTGGAAGAGTTTAATACAAGATTGGTTGTTTCTTGTATCTCCTATTATTAGTTGTTTCTGATTTCTACTTACTTATTACTTCTGATTTAATTTCATGTTTAGTTGCTTATACAAAAGTAATCAATTGTGATTTAAGATCTTGACAAGTGGTATCAGAGCTATGTGTATACACTAACATGATCCACCAAGTAGGGGTGGGCAATGAAGGAGTCAAGGCCACCTTGAGTTCTTGAGCCACCCACGTGTGAGGATTGAGTAAGCCATCAACTCAGTCCAAGTTATTCACTGTTTGACCACCATTTGCATGCACAAATAAGATGTCACTAGGTTTTAGCATTGGTTTACATACCTAATGAGTTATATTTGTTCATTTCTTCTTTCTCTCATATTTTTACTTAGTTTTGTCTTTGATTTTGATATTTATTAAGGAATAATTCATTCATGTTTCATTCATAGGACATGCAATGGAGCATGCTTCATAGACTCAGACCCAAATTCATGAGCTCTACCTCATGGGTAAGTCCAGGTACATCTCTTTTTCTTTTATCCTAGTCATTTTGATTTATTGCATTTATAAAATAGTGGGGGTGCAAATGTAGTCATATAAAATATCATTTTAGTGCAATGAGTGTCAATTGAGACCACCTTCTCCTTAGCTTAACCCTATACCTATCTAAAAGCCTCTTTTGATCACTTTCCATCTTTTGTCTAAGTCTAAAACATTCCCAAATATATCGAAAGCAACACTGAGCCTTCACTTAGGCACCCAATTCCGTTTTTCATAATTCATACCACTTGGACATTAGTGTGGCCCTTCAAATAGTAGTGCAATGCACTATTGTCAAAGGGCCAGTGCTAATGTCCTCTAGCTCTTTTCACCCCAATGGATATCTTTATGTTTTTCAAAACACCCTAGGGTTGGCCTAAATCCATTTCATGTCTCGACAAGAACCAAAATGATATATAGACTACTTTCATTCAATTATCCCCTAGATGGAAATCATATGCAAATACTCATTAAAAAACTTAGAAAAAATTATGAAAGTTAAGGTCATTGATCCCTATTTTCCCCTACTTCTGCATACACCCATCTACAATAACCTAGAGCTCAAATTATGTAGATTTCTAGTCTCAAGTCACACTCAAATCACTTAAATTAATACTCATACTAGCATTCACTTGCACTTATACTAGCACTTAAATTGAGAGAACTACATCAAATTTGATCCCCTTTCAAGGTATTGATATGCAGGCAACACTCAACACATGGGGTGTTGAGGTCATGTGTAGTCTACCCTACTAACACTACTCTTTTTCTACTTGTGCTTCTCAAATACTCTAACAAATACAAAGGATTAGGGTTTCATATTGAAATCAATCAAAAGTAGCGAACATACAATGATCCAATATTTAGTCACACATGCACAGGGTTTTTAGAACTAGGCAAAGGTCCACCCAAAAATTCATTGTCTCTACTGCACAGGGACATTAGCATGGCATAGGGGCACTAGCATGGTGCACTATTGACCAGAAGATCTCGTTACTATTCAGGAGGGTTTTTGACATCTATTACATGTTGGTGACACCTTATATTATCCCTACACTAGTTTGCATCCCTCCACTTGTCCATCTCAATCAATTTTCTAGCTAAGTGTCTCTTTTGTAATTTATTGCTATTGATAGGTTAACCAAATAATTAAACTATTGTATAAATTAGTGGTTGTTGATATTGTTATATGTATGCACTTAAATTTACTTGCTTCATTTATCATCACTAATATTATTATTAGTCGACACTAACATTGTTAATTTCATTCAATAATCTTCTATCTTGCTTTATTTCATCTAATTCATCTTATTAATCTCTTTTTATCCATTTAGTCTAATACCCCCTCGTCATTTTTCATGTCACATAATAACCTTATAATATCCTATAACCTGATTAATTCATTTAATTCCCCATTATCCATTAACTAACCTCATTTATATAATATTTAGGAATTTAAAATTCCCTTCCACCTACTTTATCCTATGAGTAGCCTCTCCTACTCCCCTAGATTCTATAGAATCCCCTAATCATATGACTAATCATATACTAATTATCATTAGGCTTACAAAAATACTCTATAGGCTTATGCTTCTAGAACATTCCCTCCTCTAGGAATTTTTAATTCCTTGAATAATTCTCCACCATTGATCTTCCTACACCCAACTTTGAATTTTGGCCATTGATCTTCCCTCTTCCCTCTCTATAAATAACCAACCCGTCCTCCATAGAAAGGCCAATGAGAAAAATCCATGAAAAATTAGTCTATGTTGTCATTTTAGTCTTGAATCAAGTTAATCACATGATGTCCAAGAAAATCTGAGTCTGTAGACAATTAGTAATCTTTTATTTTTTAAATCTTGTTTAAAGCAATTAGCTTTAAATTTTGTAATGATACTATAAATATTTATGTTGTTTGCATTATAGTTTAATGGCTCTAAATTCATGAAGTAGAATGTAGATTTGAGTAGATTTTGATGTAATTACATATCAAATCCATTGCTCTAATTTATAATCTCATATTATATTTATTCCCTGATTTATTATTCCAACACTTTAACAATCTAAGGTTTTACATTATATAAATACGTGGACCCCACAAGGGGTGTTGCCCCTTGACCCCATTGAAGGTTGTCGCCCTCGGACCTTTGCATCATAGTCCCTCATTTAAAAATTTATAGTGTAAAATCTATGATTTTTTTTCAATATTTTTATTAAGGCTTATTAGGCTAACCTTTTATTCAATTTTTTACATAGGTAAAATTAGTGGCAATTTTGGACTTGGCACTACATGGAGCAAATAGGAATGGAATTAGGTATTATAGATAATTATAATTGTATAATTTTATAAGTTTACAACCTTAACATGTCAAAGAAGAGAAATGTAATATGTGATGGTGGGGGTGGACTGATAAAAGTAAAAAAATATGAGTTTTAAGATCCTAACTTGTAATAGTATTTGACTTTAAAAGTATATTTTTAATAAAATTTAATATGATATAATAATGTCAGTGAAGTTTTAACTTATAACAGTGTTCTTTTATAAAATTATATTTTTAATAGAAGTTGATATGGTACATTATAATGTCAAACTATTTTTTTAATAAATGACAAAAATCTAAATGATGGTCAAATATATATCAAATTTAAGGTTGAAATTAAAAGTAAACACACTCACAATATTACAATGCGTAATTATATATATTAATGCATATATCTTGAATACATCTATCTGAAAAACATTAAAAGATATCAATCTCAAGGTTCTTATCTTGGTTTTTTCAAATACCATAATTATTTATAATTCCATTACTTTCTTTACAAATTTCCCTTTTCATTAGTGATAAATTGTGTCAATCAAAGTACACCAATGTGTCACATTCAAAATAATTTTTATAGAAAAAAGGGGGCGCAGGGTAAGAGGCACAGCGGGGAGGGCAAGGAAGGGGGAGGGTGCAACGGGGGTGAGGAGAAGGGGAGGCAGGGGGTGAGGAACACTCAAGGAGGCACAGGGAAAGGGAGGTGAGGCGAGGAGGGCAGATGACAAGGAAAACTCCAAACTCCATCGTATGGCCAACATATAATGAAACTAGAGAAATTGTAATACCCTACCAAAATGCCTTATCATTTCCAAACTCCATCGTATGACCAACATATAATGGAACTAGAGAAATTATAATACCCTACCAAAATGTCTTGTCATCTCCAAACTCCATCGTATGACCCAACATATAATAGAACTAGAGAAATTGTAATACCCTACCAAAATGCAATAACTGATAAAATCCTTACTAGTCCAGAGAAAGAGATTGATTGGTTTGGGGGGAGAGTTAATAATGAGACTGTGTATACACCCATTTCACGACCAATGTCTATTGGAGGATAGATGATGTTACGTATAGCAAAAAGTCACTATCAGTAGGTCTCACGGGCCGTCCAAAGTGAGCATTAATTGCTTCCAGTATGCATTTAAGATTAGAAGCAACTACGGTCAGGGCTCTTTCTCCAATAGCATATCTGACGTCGGTTAAACTCAATCATCACTACAGATCAAAAATATTTTTATTCCCAAATACTGTGTGATCACTGCTAAATCATTACCATGATTCTCTTAATCTCCGGGCGCCTCAATAAATTATTTTCTTGTTTTGGTAACCCTCGTCAAATCATATCAAACCCATCTTTGGCAATGTAGATTTGAATTCATGATTTTTATATTGCTATGTGTACCTTCTTTGACTGCTCCACCGCATGACAAAGCAATCGCGTGTTTACTTATTTAGAAAATCAGGGAAATAGACAGTGACAGGCTAAGGTCACAAAAGTGGTCTGAAAACCTGCCTTGTATTATAGATCTGTTGCTTCAAGACTTTATCATATTAATGACGTCATATGTTCTAAATTGGTCTGGTTTTCTAAATATTTGTAGAAGTTCCTATTTGGATTGCAAATAATTTCAGTAGCAGATCTCCTTTCAACTCGTGTCAAAATTTTGAGTTTTGGAATCCTATCCAAAGTAATATTTTCATTCAGTTTTTGTATGATTGATTTTTGAATCTGATTGATTTTTTAATTATATATATATATATATATATATATATATATATATATATAAAATATCTGAATTATAATAGATTAAGGATCAATTTTTGTAAACTGTAAAATTATGATATCATTAAAAATGAGGTCGAGTTTGAATTTTAAGAAAATTTGATAGAATGAATGTTTCTCATATTTTAATATTAATAAGTTCGAGTTGATTTGTAAGAATTTTTTATAGAATAGATATTTCTCATACTTTAACATTAAGTTTAATTACAAATTTTATGCTTTCACAGTTCATATAATTTGAAGCTTGCTTTTGGTGATGATTGTGTAAAGATTTTTGACCATGATGTTTCTCAAGCGTCATAATATCAATTCCACCTTCCATCCTGTCAACAAACTTAGGATGTCCTTAAAGTCTACAAAATACCTTCTGGACCCCAACCTTCGCAGTGGAGTCTACAAGGTGGAATGCACTTGTAGAATACCTTACATTGGGGAAACAAGGAGATCCATCGATACCAAAATCAAGGAGCATATTGCTGGCATCCATCTTGAAAGGAAATAAAAGTCAGCTTTGGCAAAGCATTCTTGTAAAACCAAGCATGCAATCTGCATTGAAGATGCCAAAGTGTTTGCCATAGAAAACCACTTTCATAAACACAAACTGAAGGAAGCCATTGAAATTGGCAAGCCCCTGGTGAACCGTAATAAATATGTAGGCTTAGGTTTTGACCCTACCTAGAACACTCTTCTGAGTTCATTATAATCCTTACTTGGATTCATGGTCCTCAACTTTGCCCCCATTACCCCCCCCCCTGCTAGGTTTTTGACTTTTGTTTCTCTTTTTAATTTTAGTCGAATCATTGTTAATTCTTAAATACACTCCCCTTTTATAATACTCATTTAGTCAGTAAATTAAACATGTATTAATCTAATACACACATTTTTAACTTTTTTTTTAATATTTATTCAATTTAACTTTGTTTTCTAATTTTATTTACTTTGGTTAAATTTTTTAATTTCAATATATTTTCATTAAAATTAAATTCAAACTTCTGGTTTTAATTATTTTTTTATTGTTAAGCGGTTTAGGGTGGTGAGTGTGTTCCTTGCTGGCACTTAGGATACAAGTTTTCAATGGCTATTTCATTCTTTATCTTGAGTGATCATTCTCTTTACCTTATTTAAAGATGTTAGGTTTGTTGTTCATCATATCTTTATTGTAAAGAAGGATTACAAAAAGTGATCCAAAATCTCTGAAATCAAAAGTCTTTACACATTTATCCCCAAAAACTAAATTTAATGTTTTCTTTCTTTCATTTATAAATTTAATGACTCATATAAAATAATTTACTTTATCAATATTACCTTTATAATTATTTAAATGTAATAACATTTAAAAAATTCAAAAATTTATTATTTTATTATTTTTAATTTTATTATAAATTTTTATATTATTTCTTATATCATATGTTTTATATAATTTTTTGGGATACCAACCATCTTTAATCAAATATATACTATCTTTGAAAGTTCATATAAATATTGCAAATAAATTTAGTAAATTTAATAGTAAACCTTTTTTCTTGTACCAAAATTTAAAGTTTTAGAATTTTACAAAACTAATATTGACTAATATATGAATGTAGGTTCTAATAAATTAGGGAATAAAGTGTAAATTTTTAATTAGAAAAATTCATGGAATGAATGCAAATTAAGTTAAAGAAATAAAAAATCAATATGTAAGGATGAATTTATTAAAAAAATATATAAATATTTGATATGATTTAAAAGTGACTTGTGATAAATTTAATAATTTTCTTCTTTTATCGAGAGTTTGGTTGCTTAGATGATATAATCTACTTTGTCAATAATGAGTTTATAATTATTTATATTTAATGATACTTTAATGTTGTAACTATTTATTGTTATATTATTTTTATTTTTATAATATTATAATATTTTTCATCTTTCATCGTTGAGTTTGGTGGTCATAATCTACTTTTCCAAAAATGTGTTTGTAAATAGTTGTGTTTAATGACACTTTAATGTTATAAATATTTATTATTTTATTTTTATTATAATATTATAAATTTTTACATTATTTCTTTAATCACGTGTTTTATATGAATTTTTAAGATATCATTTAATTTTATTAAATATATTTTTATATTTATTTTCTTAATAAATATGTTTTTATGTTATCATTTAAAATAATTTGACATAAGTAATTTTTATTATTAGAATGTATAAGTAGATTTATTATCAAATGATAATAAAGTATAAAAGGTTATATAAAAATTAATCAGTTGATATTCACAGCTCACATTTTTTGCCAGTAGAAATCAACTCAAAATATAACAGGAACATTAAAACAGGGAATGTTGGTCAAGACATGACAAACAATATAAATATAAAAGTCATTTAAGCATAAGTCATTGTACTCGAAGAAGTAGGTGGAGGATCATCCTTAGGTGGTAGAGGAATCTAGGTGGATGGCTCCACTAAAGGAGGGTTCAGTGCCACCCAACCATCTTTAGAGTTCAAAGCCATATGAAGTGTCATAGCCCATTCATCAAGAGGTTGCATAATAATGCCAGAAGGACCCATTGGTAAACCCCTCCATGAATGCACAACATCTATTTTTCCACACGACGGTGGTGAACCCCAAAACCCTCACTGAGTGTGAGAGGAGAAGTGGATGTTGCTACGAGAATGACTCTAATGTTTTTTGGGGGGTGGTTGTGGTGGACTACGAGGTGAGCCTTGAGGCAGACCATCGAGGGGATGCAACTCACTATGCAAGGAGCACTTCCACAATGTTAAAACAACTCTTGAAGATGAAAAATGTCCATGGCAACCTTCTCTACTTTGAACTTGAATTTACATGCATGCCAAATATATTATCATAACCTTGTCATTAATAAAAAATAAAAAGAAGAGACTTCATTTTTAAATATAGTAGCATTTCAGGAATTCATTAATTGGAAAAAGAACAACAACGCTAAAATTTTCCACAAGAAATCTAGAGAAGCTGGCTAATTTGTAGAATCCCCAAGGAGAACAAGGCCCCATGAGAAAGGTTTAGGATGATAGGGATGAAAAAGGTTATGGATCCACTTCTAAGCCGACTAAGATTTTGGACAAGACCAAAAGGTGTGTTTAAAAGACTTACATCTGTTATATGCTGGACACTTGGGAGGAACAATTCTAATGTGGGAGAGATGCTCCCCAAGCGGGAGGGCTTAATAAACTAAACACTAGAGGAAATGACAAATAAAATGCCAATCCATACTAGTTTGTTGCATATAACCCAATGGATAAAATTGCTTTTTCAATGCAGAAACAAAATCATTCCAAGAAGAAATCACTTTACCATGCTTAAGGAGATCCTCTTGTGTCTTACTCTCCCACTAAATTAGTGTTGTACCATGCAACTGAAGAGTAGCTAATTGAATTTTTTTCTTCCTCATCATCAATCTTCTGAATCCTACAATATACTTCCATCTGCTGATTCATTGATCTAATTTTTATGCACTAAGCTCTCTATTATAAATTGGCAAATCAAACTTAACATCAAGCTTTAGAATGGAAGAAATAGAATCAGAAACTTTCTTTTGTTTATCAAAGGAAGAACTATAAGGTTTGGAAGGAGATGGGGATATTTAGGAGGTTCTCCTTTACTCTTACCATTGGTTGAGGTTTCTTCCTCTTATTTACCTTTGTTTTCACCTTCAATGCTCTTTTTTCTTTTGCGGTACAACTCTTTCACCATGCTCTTCATCTCTAGAAAAGATCAACAGAAGGCTATTTCTAAGTTTGGTTCTTCCCTAGGAGATTCCATGGCTTGACTTACATGTTTTGCACTAATTTTTGGGTTATACTCTTGAAGCGATCTTTCACTACACTTTGACTTAAACCTAGTTAACATGCAAAATATAAATTTGTAAATCTAAAAACTACATTATAACATCTCTGATTGACTTACTTTGATACCAAACTTGATCTAAAATAGTTAATTTATGCAAATACTCACTATTTCACCAATTTTCAATACTTAACAACTTTTTCTCAATTTCTCATAATTTATGTTAAAAGTTAGCTTTATAATTAAAAATCAGTATTTAAAAGCTGAAATTAAATCAAGAACTAATAAAATAAAGATAAAAACACTATAAAGTGATAATGAAGTTCACATGTATATGCTACATCTCTGGGTCTACTTCAAATGATGAACTGATCCATTAAAATTTGATGCAAAGTACACTTTGTTTTCTCTTTACATCATTAAATGGTCTTCAATCTACAAATAATTCACTATCCTACCTCTAGCAAGTCTCTATAATTAATCTCATCCACTAAAATTGCTCTTTCTTACAATTAAAGGGCTTAAACTTGTTTGTTTTCTCCTTACAAAGGATTAAAAGTTACGTTTCAAATAAAATTTTCCTCCTTTTATAATGTTTTTGAATTTCCCTGGTCTGTTGGTCTAGTATTAATCCTTTTACCCAAAAGGTTAGGGTTCAAATCTCCCTTCTAAGTGCTTCATATCATTTGTTTTCTAGCAAAAAGCCCAAAATCTCAAAAGATAATTACAAAGTCTCTTTGTATTGTTTACGAAAAGTGGCGTGGCTTATGTAAGGCCCTAAATTAGGCAATGTGGGATGATGGGGTGGTGTTTCATATCCTTTGTTTTCTAGCAAAAAGCCCAAATTTTCAAAAGATAATTACAAAGTCTCTTTGTTTTGTTTATGAAAAGTGGCATGGCTTATGTAAGGACCTAAATTAGGCAGTGTGGGGTGATGGGGTCGAGCCTCATTCCCATGCATTAGCCTTTGCTTAGATTTTAGGAACCTTTTTTTGAATCTATATTGAGAATTAATCCGACATTTGTTGGGATGGAATCAAAATGGGTTTAAATAATGTTTTTGTTAGCATGTGAATTTGTCTTAAAAACCACCTTTGGTTTCAGGACTAGTCAAAGAATCCATCCTTTGGACTTGGTGCTAGCCTTGAGATAAGATACCACACTAAGTTGTTGCGTTGTGGCTTGGGTGCTTCACTTTAAAAATATTGTTGGGATTTATCCCATATACATTGTGTAGAGGGAGTTATAAAGGTTTATATGTAAATAAACTTACATAATATTATGAGATTGGTGGCAGGTCTCCCTTCATTAAAAAAAATGAGTACCTCTTAAGTTTGGTAATGAGATCAAGTGGTAGACCCTGATAGAATAGATACCTCTCATAATTTAATATTAAGTTTAATATTTTTCTTCTTTCTTCTAAAAATTTGTGGTTCATATAAGATAATCTACTTTATCAATATTACTTTTATACTTATTTATATGTAATAACACTTAAAATTTTTAAATATTTATTATTTTATTATTTTTATTTTTACTATAAATTTTTTAATTATTTCTTAAACCATATGCCCTATATAATTTTTTTAGATACCCATTATTTTTTAATTAAATATATACTATTTTTATAAGTTTATATTTAGATTACAAATAATTTCAGTAGCAAACCTTCTTTTGACTTTTGACAAAATTTGAAACTTTAGAATATATATATATATATATATATATATATATATATATATATATAAGTTCTAATAAATTAGGATTAAAGTGTAAAGCTTTAATAGTCAGAATTCAATTTTTAAAAAAAAAAAATGTTAGAATGAATAGAGATTAAGTTAAAAAAATAAAAAATCAATATTTAAAGATGAATCTAAAAAAAACATAAATATTTGATATGATTTAATAGTGACAAGTCACTTGATAAATTTAATAATTTTCCTCTTTAATCGACAAGTTTCATAGCCTATATAAAGTACTACTTTATCAATAGTGTGTTTACAATTATTTATGTTTAATGACATTTTAATGTTGTATAAATTTATTATTATATTATTTTTATATCATAATAATTTTTCTCATTCATTGGTAGGTTTGATGGTCTATATAGAATAATCTACTTTATCAATAGTGTGTTTATAATTATTTATGTTTAACGACACTTTAATGTTATAAATATTTATTATTATTATTATTATTATTATTATTATTATTATATTATAAATTTTTATATTATTTCTTGGATCACGTGTTTTATATAAATATATGGGATACTATCTATTTTTATCAAATATAATTTTATATTTATTTTCTTAATAAATATGTATTTATTTTATCAATTTAAAAAAATTGATATAAGTAATTTTTACTATTAGAATGTTTAAGTATATCTATTATTAAACAATAATAAAGTACAAAAGGTTACATAGTAAATAGTTGATAAATATTCATGGATCACACTCCACACCGGTAGAAACCAACTTAAAACACAACATGAACACTAAAACCATAAATGTTGTTCAAGGCATTGAAAACAATATAAATACAAAAGTCATCTAAGCATAGGTTTTTGCACCTAGAGGAGGAGGCAGAGGATCATCTTTGGGTGGAAAAGGCCTTGGTGGATGGTGCTAATGAAAGAGGGTCTAATACCACCTAACCATCCACACAGTTTGGAGCCATATGAAATGTCATATCCCATCCATTAATAAGATGCATGACAATGCTAAAAGGACTCGCTAACAAGCCCCTTGGTGAAGGGCCAACATTTTTTTTCCTCGTGGCAATGGTGAACCCCAACCCCCTCATTGAGTGTGAGTAGAGAAGTGGTTGTAGCTATGAGAATGACGTTGATGTCTTTTGGGAGGCAATTGTGGTGGACTATGAGGTGACCCTCGAGGAAAACCATCTAAGGGGATGGGTTCACTATGCAAGGAGCACTTCCTTAGTGCTCAAGTAGCTATTGAAGATGATGAACCTCCATAGTAACCTTATCTGCTTGAACTTGAATCTGCATGTTGGCCAAATATATTACAGTAACCATGTCATTAATAGAAAAATGATAAGAAGAGACTTCATTGTTAAATATAACAACATTTCTGGCTTTCCATAATTAGAAAAGAATACCATCTCTAAAAAATTCCATAAGAAATCTATAAGAGTTGGCTAATTTGTAGAATCCCAAAGGAGGGCAAGGCACCATGAGAAAGGTTTAGGATGGTAGGGATAAAAAAGGCTATGGATCCACTTCTAGGATGATTGAGATTTTGGACAAGACTAAAAGGTGTGTTTAAAATATTTAGGGTAGTTACAAGATGGGAACTTGGGAGGAACAATTCTAGTGTGGGAGAGATGCTCCCCAAGTGGGAGGCCTTGATAAACTAGACACTAGAGGATATGTGCAATTTTGGTTTCTAACTTGGTTTTCCAAATTTGATCCATCTAGGAAAGTTAGGTTTTGTGAGAGGAATTAAGGTTCCAACACTTGTTGAGCTTACAAAGGGCCAATGAAAAGGGGTTCATAACTTGATATAGGAGACCTAGAGAATAATTCTTGTAGTGAGTATCACAATTCCATCACCAGTATTTTCACCATGAATGTAGTGGCTAGAGCCCTAACTTGTGAAGCATAACATTTATTATTAATTCCCAAATGTAGAGAATGCTAGGTAAGTCAAAATTATTCAACTTGAATTTGTTATTTAACACATGACAAGGAGTCCAGTCACGAGTATAAACTATATCTTTAATAGTGTGTATCCCTTTTTTTAAATTCCTCAAAGATTTTATACCAGACACTTTATCCAAAAGCAAGATGGTATTGGTCATAATGGGGGACCACCAGATCATTAATTGAAAGAGAGATCACTAAAAAAACATCACCAACCCATTTCAGATGGAGCTTAATAACATCATAAGATTTGCAAATACTTTTGACCATAAAAGAGCCTTCAATTTTAATATGAGCCAAAGTTATAAGAAGAGTATGAAAGCCAATATTCTTTCAACTCAGTTCTCCATAGGGTGATCTAGCAAAGATACAATGGTGTAGAAGCATTTTCCAAGATTCGTTATCTTCAATAACTCTAACCACCCACTTAACACATAGGTAAATACTTTTTTTTGTAGATGTCGATAATCCCCATACCTCATTTTTCATGAGATAGGCAACTCGTTGAAGCCCCTCAATTTTTTGGCATTAGACCAAAAGAAGTCTCATAGGATTTTAGCCAACTTATCATATGAGGATTTGGAGGGAACCCAATAAGAATAATAGACATGGGTGGAAGCCAAAATTTTATTTCAAACTTGAAACTTCCACACCAAAGAGAGGGGCTTCATAACCTAATACTCTACCTTTTTTTCCACTTTGTTAATGACATACTACTATACCTCCACATCAGAGCTATCCAAGGCAAATCAAATACCAAAAAAATTGAATTTATCTCCTCTATGATTCCATTTCCATTTATAATGGAGTAACCAATCTGGCATTGGAATCATACTTTGCTTGAAATATTGAGTTTTGCTCCATTGTAATCTAGAGCTAGAAGCAAGATAGAAGGTGTTGAGACATTGCCTAGCTTATTTAAAAGGCTTTTCTTGTTTTTCAAGATTAAAAAAGGTGTCATAGGCAAAGTGACCATTAATGAGCTGAGTGGATCAGTCAAGAAGAACAATACCCCTGACAAGACCTTGCTTAGCTTTATGAGCCAAAATATAGCCAATATATTCCATAGAGAGAACATATAAAGCTAGGGTAAGAGGCAAATCTTGATGTATAGAGTGCTAGAGACCAATATGGTTAGATTTTAAACCATTGATGGTGAGATAGGTAGAAGCATCAGTAAGTAATGTTTGGACTACCAAAATAAAGAATGGGCTAAAGCCAAGGGCTTACACCATGGATATAATAAACAACCATTTTATCATGTCATAGGCTTTCTCAAAGTGAATTTTGAGAAAGATGGTTCTCTGATGAGAGGGCCCGTGCCCATTCTATATCTTTCCAAACAATAATAAAATTGTCAAGAATATATCTACTCTTGATAAAACTAGTATGTTCTAGTATTATGATTGTAGGTAAATTGAGTTAGAGACAATTCATGAGAACTTTGGTAAGGATATTATAGGACACATTCAACATAGTGATAGGGTGATAGTTGATGATAATTTCATGATTTTTTGCTTCAAGGATGAATTTGATGTTACCTTGATTGATAATCAAGCCCAAAGGCTTCTTATGAAGATCTTATTCATAGACTTGAAGTAGGTCAGGTCTAATGAAATACCAAGTGGCCTTGTAAAATTCACAAGGGAATCCATCAATGCTAGGGGATTTATCTTGCTCATGATGTGAAGGGCATATGGGATATCATGAAGGGTCAAAGGTGCATTACAAATCCCATGATCTACATATTTGAGTTTACGAGGAACCACATCGAGGCACTCCCTCAAAGTGTACTCAACTATTTATTCTTGAGCTTGGAAGACAAATTTATAGTGGTCCAAAAAGGTAGAGGATATGTCAAGTAGAGCAATGAGTCTCATATGAGTTGACTTGATGGCCTTGATCTGATCTCAGTTTTGTTGAAGATGAATTGGTTACATGGCACTTTGAATTGATCGGTTCCCTATTCCACTTTACATGAGATGGAAGTGGGGTCTAATAGGGCATGATCATGATGGATGGTGATAGCTTTCCCATTGGAAGAGGCAAAAGAGAAAATATTTTATTCTATCAACATATAGCAGTATAGCCTTTTGAGGACCTGATTAGGACTAGTATGATATTTAGTCCATGTAAACCAAATTCATGGTATTAAAACTGCACCTTCATATCAAAGTGTTGATAAAACCCCATCAATTTTTGAAATAATACCACACTTCATGCTCTCCCATGCACCATCTCATGGGCAAGGCACCAAATTTATCCTTGAGTCTTTCAACCATATGAATATCTAATCACACTATCCACATGGCAAGGGGAAGATTGTCATCTAGACAATGCCATAAATACATTATGTCAAGGCCATCATTTGGAGTGTAAATTTTTAGAATTCCCAATTAATGACCATTAATATCAAAGATCAACCAAATATCTCTATGATACAAATCCCCTCCCTGTGGTGATAATTAAGGAGGAAATATTTGGTGAAACCAAGATGCTAGAACCATAATGTCCCTCATCATATTGAGTAGAGAATTGGATGGCATCATGCCCAATACATTTCAAGGTAGTCTATAGAAGAAAACCAAAAACCTTTACTTCTTAATTATATACAATATCTAAATGGCCCAAGTGTTGATAAACTACTTGCACATAGAATTTTTGAGAGGGCTCTGTGAGACCCCACACATTTTAGGAGAGAAAATTCGTTGGGAAACATCATCCATATGGATCCCCCCTTGTCCATACTCTAAGTCTCCAAGAATGGAAAAAATATTATGCTGGTTTGGAAGGTGATATTACCCAAGTGAAATAGAGGAACACTTGGCCCCATTATCTTCTTGAGGAGTCACCACCACTACGAGGTGGGTTGTGTAACCTCCTAGAGAATGAGCCACTTTTAATGGATATCCCAATGGGCAATGAACTAATATGGGGATGAGAGACTTGATAAACATGATTCTACTGGGCCATTTAAACACTTAGAGGCTACGAAGGGGAATAAAGTTTTTTTGAGGACTTAGTTGTCAGGGGAGAAATGATAGGGGGATGGTTTAGGGCCAGTTGATGATTTATTGTTGGAAACGATTGTCTAGCCATTATTATTTTCCACCACCCTGAGATTCTATACATGTAGAAGGTTTGAGGAATGTTTCAAATAAACCATGAGGGAATAGTATTTGATTTGATGGTTAGGAGAATATCAATGAAAATAAGTGTTGGGAACATTGAAATATATAACCTTTTACACCCAATGCTTAGTATTGACTTAGAAATTAATGAATTCCCTTTAAATATTTAGTTAAATAAAAATCAACATAGAATAACCTACTATGGCATGTAGAGTAAAACTTGGGAGGATCGTGGCATTAGGTACATCCTATGGGATGAATAATTTGGTTGAGGAAAGACCACAATAGGATAGGAAGGTTAGGGAGTTCAATCCAGACTGACAGCCATAGGGGGCTTGGTTAGTAACCTTGAATTCATGGGTCCACTTAGACATAATCAAGAGTGTGTTTCAAAGAAACCAACTTGATTTTTACAAAAGACATTGGACCTCAAATGACTCTTTGAAATAAAATAGAAAAAAATTCTCAGTGAGGTTTCATATACTAGTGACATGGATGAAAAAGGATCCCACTAGTGGAGAATCTAGGTATTGAGGGACTCTTCTAAGGGGATTCAACCAACAAAATAAGAAATGAGCATATGATTCTCATACCATTTGCAAACATTATCAACTACATCTGGCATTGAATAATCCTTAGGCTAAGAGGGAGATTTATAAGGGTTACCTCATCATAAACCTTTGGTATAAAATTCTTGACTCACTTGGGTGTCATGTTTCCTGCTAGATGCAATAATAGTTATATCCAAGGTGGTATAAGCCATTAAATAATATAATTCCACCCAAAGGGTGGTGCATCGAGAACAAAAATACACAGAGAGACCTAGAATCTCCCATAGTAATAGCATTATGAGGAAGGACAATAAGGCAAGACAACCAATAAAAACAAGGATGGCATGAATAAACCCTAGTGGAGCTCAAGTTCTCAAGTTTTCTCCATAAATAGAGTATTTCATTACATAAGTAATTTTTTCAAAATATATATTTATTTAAAAGGCCTTGATTGCCTTTTAAGTCCAGTTTTGGCTCTTTTTGGGGAGCTCAAAGGGTCATTTCTGTCTGTTGACCTCATTAACTTTAAAAAAAATTAAAATAAGTAAGGTCTAGTTGAACTATTCCATTGTTTAGGATATTATTCAAATTCAATTTCTAATTATATAAGTGGGTATGTGATGCAAGAGCATCACTAGCCAATGTAAATAGTAATCTCGTTTACATGTTTTGAGTCTTTTACAATTTTTAAGGTCTTGTTAGGTCTGTAGGACTCATTTTGAGGTGATAGGAAGTTGTCAAATTTGAATTAGGAACCTTTTTGTATTTTCTCGCTAAAACTCATGATTTGAAAATTTAAACTTATCAAGTTTTAGGGGCATCATTCATGTTCAATGAAGGTTCCAACATCATAAGTTGTGTGGTTAGGTTTCAATAGGGGGTAAAGAGTGTTCAATCCCCATATGACTCACATAATGAGTCATTTTGATGACTAGGTTAATAATTGGGTAGTTTTTTAATGTACAAGAAGTTAGTTATGAGATTTTGAGAGTATTTAAGAATTTAGTTGTTTTGTGTATTCATTCATTCAAGGTAGGAGAGTCAAGATAATCAGAATGGAGCTAGGTTCAAAGTGTAATAGTTGATAAACCCCAATAAAATTAAGATAATGTATAATTTCATTAAGAAGGTGATAAAACTATGGAAGAGTCTTTGAATGCATCAGGTAAGATTATATACAGTCTAAACCCTATATTTATTGACACACAAGCAGACTATTAAAATAGTTGTCTATAGAACTTATTTTTGAAGGTGAATGAATATGTTTCTTGTTTCATGCATTAAAGTCAAATTGAATGATAACCTCTCACCATGTTTTATTAGAGATAAAATATGATGTGATAAGAGGCATGTTTGATTTTAACATTGATTTAGTTTGTACATCGAGTTGAGATAGTTTGAGATATTATGTGGAAATATTGTTTGAGATGTTATTGTGAAGTGGCTAATTAAGAATGTAAGAATGGAGTGAAGAGGATGCAAGTGTATGAAGGAGAGGCAAAAGTTTATAGAAGATAGGTAGAAAAGCCCTTAAGCCAAGAAGACTTAGAGAATAATGAGGGCCAGTGAGAGTTCAAGAGGGAGAAGCTCAAAAGTGAGCTTGAGATAGATAAGAGACTCCTAGAGAAAGGACAAGAGAATAGAAGTCCCAGGTGAGGACAAGAGATATAGACTAACTCAAAGAGAGAGAGAGTCAAGTGAGAGAGACCAAATAAATGGTTAAGAGGACAAGATGGTGGGCTTGTCAAGAAGAGAAGAGATAGTAAAGATGATGAAGGGATTGGTGAATGAGGAATGCCACAAGAAGATAGAAAAGAAGAGGATGGAATAAAAGAAAAGATGGTTAGAGAGAGAAATATAGATATATGAGATGAAGGAGGCAATGAAAATTCTAGATAAAATATTGTAAGAGTTGAGACCAATATTCAGTGTGTGTATAAAGAAGGTGAGATGGCCTCTCAAGTAGTTGATGGAGAAGAGAAGAAGATAAGTGATGAAGATGAAAGTAAGGTAGCCTAAAAGGAGAAGTGAAGGGGAAAGTGAGCCTCTAATGTTTAAAACTAATGAATATTTCACATGTGTACATGCAGGTGAAAAGTTGCATGAAGGATTGAAGCATGAACAACATGTTAAAGATGAGGAATTAATTGATTGGACAACTAAGTTTGGTGATTCAATCATATGCTATCCTGAAGAAAGTGATCCATTAGAGGATGAAGAAGAAGAGAAAGACGTTACAGTACTACCATGCCTCGTGACAAATAAGGAGGAAAATTTTAGACAAGGAAACATTGAGGAGAGCCAAAAAGTACAAGGTATACATTTAAATGTTATTTTTGATGAGTATGTTGATATATATGTTGCTAAGGATGATTTGTATGAAATCATAATGAAACTAATGAATGTTCTAGTTGAATTAAAAGAAGGTGCAATAGTACCAAAATAATTTTTTGATGCACATGAGGTGGCAATAGTAGAATGTGAGGAAAAAGCACAAGTTAGAGTGCTTGAATATTTTTCATGGCAACAGGTTGAGGTGTCTTGATTAACACACATGGGAGAGCAAGGTGATGTAGATTGGAGAGAAAATATGGCAACAAATAATGGAAGGATCAAAATATTTAAGTCTCATAGGAGATAAAGAGAGCATCATGGCAGCTAAGTTGGCATTGGAGATAATTTTGAGGCAAGAAGAAGGGAATTGGTAGCCAAAGAACAAGATAAACTACAAGGGAAAAGTTAAGAGGTGGTTTTGATTGACATGTTTGCTTCATGTGTAGGTTTATGGAGGAGAGATAACAAGCAACAATTTCCCATGATTTTTCGAAAGATGCAAAGCAAGAGAGAAGTGCACAAAGGAGGAGCCATACTGAGTGTAAATAATCATCAAGAAGGACTAAGTGTCTCAAATAGACATTGGGATCTAGGAAGAGGAGCCATTGAATAGAAGGATTCTATAAAGAACCTCAAATACATATCATTTATAACTTTCATGGAAAGTTTTTATTTGTTCCTTGGTAGTATGATGTAGAATCATCATTACCCAATGTAAATAGTAATCTAGTTTACATATTTTGAGTCTTTTGAAAGTTTTTAAGGTCTTGTTAGGTCTGTAGGACTCATTCTGAGGTGATAGGAAGTTGTCAAATTTAAATTAGTAACCTTTTTGTATTTTCCTACCAAAACTCATGATTTGAAAATTCAAACTTCTTGTCAAGTTTTGAGGGCATCATTCATGTCCAATGAAGGTTCCAACATCATAAGTTGGGTAGTTAGGTTTCAGTAGGGGTAAAGAATGTTCAATCCCCATATGACTCACATAATAAGTCATTTTGATGACTAGGTTAATAGTTAGGTGGTTTTGCAACATTCAATAAGTTAGTTATGAAATTTTGAGAGTCTTTAAGAATTGATAGTTATTTTATGTATTCATTCATTCAATGTAGGAGAGTCAAGAGAAGCATAATGGAGTTGGGTTTGAAGTGTAATAGTTGATAAACCCCAAGAAAATGAAGATACTTTATAATTCCATTGAGAAGGCGATATAAATATAGAGGAGTCTTTAAACGCATTAGTAAGATTATGTACATTCTAAACCTTGTATTTATTGACACACAGGTAGACTATGCAAATAGTTGTTTATAGAACTTGTTGTTTAAAGGTGAATGAATATGTTTCTTGTTTCATGCATTGAAGTCATTTTTAATGATAACCTTTGCATCAATATGCAAGGGTAGACATTTAGAAATCATACTTACTCATTTATTAATTATTAAATTATATGATTTTGTAATGTTTGTGTATTTGTTGATTATTATGTTGAGAGGCATTCTACAATGGCATATGGGAAATAGTGGTGCACTATAATACAGTAAATGTGTTCACTTTTAATTCTAACTTCAAATTTGACATCCATTTAACCCTCTCTTAGAATTTTTTCCATTTAACCCCCACTTAGATTTTTTTCCATTTAAAAAAACTTGAATGACATTATTATACCATATTAACTTTAATTAATAGTATAATTTTATGAATGAACATTATTACAAGTTAAAACCTGACCAACATTATTATATCACATTAACTTTTATTAAAAATATAGTTTATGAGTGGACATTATTACAAGTTAGGAACTTAAAACACATTTTTTAAAATTTCAGTCCATGCTCCACCATCACACATTATTCTTCTCTTGTTTGGCACGTTAAGGTTGTAAACTTACAATTTTATACCATTATGATTATCCATAATACCAAATTCCATTTCCATTTGCTCCATTTAGTGCCAATTCCAATCGAGAATATTTATTTTAGTCTGTGCAATAAAATTGGTTGTTTTTATTTAAGTTTTAATGCTAGTGTGTGTTTGTAAGAAATCAATTCTTCTTCCATCTAAGACTCCAAAGTGTATTTTGAGTGGTATTTCAGCCAAGCTCTCCAAATCTATTAAATGGTACTTATAAAACTAAGTTCATTTCTATGTTAAAATTTATTCTTCTTATGGATAAATAACTATACTACTATTTTTTCTTAGGTGAGCCTGCATATGGAGTTTGAGAGAAGAAGCAACATTTTTTGTAGATGTTAATTACGCTTTAGTATCCCCAGGTGATAATATTTTTCATAAATTTAATTATCAATCATTGAAATAAAAATAGATCTATGCTTAACTTTATAAACTAAATCTGATTGTCGTATGCGTCATGGATTTATGTGCAATTTTTTGTATTAAATTACAATCAATTTTGTTTGTAGATGTAATGTGAAGTTTTGAGCACACCGAACTATTAAATCATATATGTATTTCCTTTAGCATTTCCATCTTTTACTATAATTTATATGGGCATTGTTGAATAATAAGACCCATTTGAACTAGACATCATTTAATAAAATTTTAAAACTTAAATGTTCATTGAGTGAAGTTTATTATGGATGAATTTGGAATGAACTTAGCTTTCTAAAGTGACTCACAGTCTTCATGATTATGGTTATAAATGATTCACAAGGCCCTATACATGGTTATTAGGTGCAATTGTATATCCTAAAGAAAATGTGTGTAACAGAGCAAATATGAATAAGAACAAGCAATTTAATTAAAAAATCAACAATTTAAAGATTATATAAGTTAATCTTATTATTTTTTTCATATTTTTTTTTCTTATTTTAAATTAATGATTAACTAGCATACATATTTTACATAAATATATGTAAAAGATGCCGAGAGATATTATTTTTGAGACATCTATATGATTTTGGATTGGTGAATTAAATGGATTGGATCACCTTGAGAATGATATCTCTTAATGTGTTTTATATGGATTTATCTAAGATATGTATGATAATTAATCTAAATTAAATTTTATTTGTGTATTTTTCAACTTGAAAAGGTATTTGACCCTTATCACAACCCATTTCAATGGTTATATTGTCATATTATCTCTCATATGCTTTCTAGATATTATAGTTACTTACCTAGAGCTTTCATACGATATTGGGGATTGTCCAAAATTTAGAGTCTTAGAAACTTTGTGTGTCCCATTGTGGCTAAAATGTACTTGCATTCTATGTGACACATGTTTTACACAATGAATGTTTGATCCAATTTGTGTGCCAATAGGGCCCTAAATTGAGCAATGTGACTATAAATACATGTTATAAAGATTTTGGGAAAGTTATTTTGTATATATTCATATCTAACAGTTCAAGTGAATTTGTAAAAATCACATAAAAGACATTTTTATGTAAGTTAAAAAGATATAAATAACAAAATACTATCTATAATGCTTCCATGGTGAGGAAAGGAAGTTGAAACAAAGATTTAGAAGGTGAACTATCAAATATACATTTATAAATATTTGTATCTAGTTTGTGCACCAATAGGGCTCTAAATTGAGGAATTTGACTATAAATACATGTTATAAAGATTTTGGGAAAGTTATTTTTCATGCATTGGTATCTAACAGTTCAAGTCAATTTATAAGAATTAGATAAAAGATCAAAGAGATAGTGTTTCCATAGTCCATGAAGTAAATTAAGAAGAAGAATTTTGTTTAAACTATGTAGGAGATTTTTTAATCAACATTTTGGGTTGCACTCTGTGAACTACAATTAAGTTGTGATGATAGTGTGATTAGATTTCATTTATACTTAGATTAAAATTTTTAATGAATTTCAAACTTGTGAGATTATGGTTAATTTTATTTAGATCATTCTCATAGACATTAAAAGTTTACTTTTTATCAAAAATATACCAAAATAAATTGCATTTAGTGTCATTATCTTATTAATAGTCATTCATTGAAATTTATAATTTAATATTGACCTTTTATATTTTATATTTTAATTCCCTAACTACTAGATTTGAAACTTTGTGTAGATTTTTGTGATAATAGATGCTAGTCCTTAGCTCCTAACAAGACCTTTACTTATATAGAGCTCTTGAATTTGTATTTCGGGCTTATTGGCATGTGAAGGAACCAATTTGAAAAGACCAATGGTCATAAAAGAGACTGTTGTAGTAATAAAACCCAAAAATATTTTACAAGTTATGCTAAGACAAGTATGTTTTGATCGGATAGGGCCGTAGTATGACCTCATCAGTGTAATGAAACCTTTTCCAAAAGACTCAAAATACAAAGACAAAGACTTAGAATGAATATTAGGGATCCCTAAGGTGGAAATGATAATATAAAATAAAAATGTAAAAGGCATAAAAATTAAAAATAAGAGTGAGAAACCTAAAACTTAGACTGGAGAAAGCTAATAAGCTATTTGTTCATAAAAAATAGTCTAAATAAGAAATATTATGTAAAAAGTTATATTTTGAATGAGCCTATGCCAAATTTGGGTGCCTAAACCAAGTTAATGGATCATTTCCATCAAACTTATGCCTATTCACCTTTGGTATAAAAATGTGAGACACCAAATTAGTATTAGATGTTGTGTGATGTATATCTTGCATCCAAAGTGAATCAAAGCAAATCAAAGTCACCCTTTTACAACAAAATTTTGTATGTTCTCCCTTTGCATTGGAGGAGGGGCACCACATTCTTGATATAGAAAATTAGACTCAAATTGTAATTTAGGATTCTTATATCTCAATTATGAAGTTTTGATTGTTATTTTTATACCTTTGTTACTCTAGCTTAGATTAGTTCATTGTCTTTTCATATAATTAGTTCATACATTTTTAGTATGCCCAATGAGACTTACCCACATCTTTTTAATCTTTTCATCTTCTTTTGCATTTAGATAACATGGCTTTCTAGTTTTTATTATTTATGTCTATCTTTTGCATTTAATCTTGTATGTTTTTTGAGTTGGTATAGACTACAAGTTGTTGTCATAGATTTTCTATTCAATTGTACATTTTTCTTGCATAACAATGAATTTGGAACACTTTTCAGTGAAATTGTTAGACTAAAAATCAAAATTGTGTCTGTCTTCTACATTTTTTTACTTTTATATGATTTTCTAGGTTGGCAGCATTTTTATTTCCAAACAGTGTTTTCATCCTTCATCACAGTGAAATCATCATTTCATGCAGTCTTTTTGTCTCTGTCTATAGTGAAATTGCATCATCTCACAACATTTTCATCCTTCCTTATAGCATTTTCATTTTTTCTTGTAGAATTTTCATCTCACAGCATTTCCATCCTTCTTCACAACATTTTCATCATTCTTCATAGTGAAATCATTTCTGTAAGTTTGTTTTCTTTTTTATCTTTTTCTTGCATGATTAATTTGCAATTTTATTTTTTTGACTTGACTATGTAACAATGTTTTTATCACAGGGGATTTTTGTGTGTGTTTTTCATGGTTTTTCACTTGTTATTGTAGGTTATCTTGTTTTTCAGCCCAGACAAACAATCTAACACCTTATTTGTAGGACACTTGCTAAAGGGAATCAATAAATAATTAATATAAAGGCCAATTTTTCTTGTTGCTAATGTTCTTGTTTTTATTTTACAATTTTGTAGTAATTACATCAATTCTCTTTTTGTATCTTTGTTTATAGTTGTGAAATACATGTATGTTCTTTCCTTGGTGTTACATTGGTAATGATACCTAGAAATTATAAATGTTTTCACAATTTATCTATTTACCCAAGTGATATTTGCATATGGTCTTTCCTCATTTTTACATTGGTGACGAAACTTGGAAATCAAAAATGGATGTTTACTTCTTTATTTTTCTTTTCTTAGGGGCTTTCTTGACCATAGATTTAACCACCATGTAGTAGGCCAAAACCCATTTACCAATGGGGTATATAAATTGAGACCCATTTATTTTAATTGCCTAAGCAATTGTGTGTTTTAAGAACACCATGATGTGAGAGGATTTCATACTCCAATGTCCAAGGTTTCAACAACTGGCTTAAGATCTGATATTGCTAATAGTCAACATATTTACACCCCTACGGCTATGTTAGGCACTTTGGCACAAGACCCAAAAGTGTGCATTCACATATCAATTTATTCCATTATTTTTTTCCCTTAGATAAGCTCATGTATACCTTAAGCCTAAAATCGCCTTTTTGCCATTTGACTTTGGTGCATCAGTTAGTGGTTAGTGCTAAGAACTTACTTTCCACACACCCTTGAAACTAGATTCAGTGGGCCATGTGCATGGTAGGATCCTCTATAATTAGTGCCTTGAAACATTAGGTTGTATCTAAGATCATGGATGAGTGACTAAAAATGAAAAGCCCAACAGTTGTTCACCACCCTTTTTACCTCATTTTTACCCTTTTTGTGTAATTGCTTGATTGTTTAGAATAAAAATTGTTTGTTATTTCCTTGTGATTTCCATGTGTTGGAATTCCTTATCTAAAAATTAATTCCTTAAAACAAAAAAAAAAGTGTTTTGTTAGTAAATAAAACTTTTAGTTATTTTGGTATTTTGCTAAAGTCTAATTTCAAGTCCTTTTCATTATTGAGTCAAGTATTTTTTATTATTTGAGTTAAACCTTTGTAAATATCTTACCCATTGTAAATATCATGGCCTCTTGGAATAATAACCCCTCCAATTCTTTCCCAAATCATAATCCCAATAGCCCATACTATAATCTAGAATTCAATTCACCTGGCTTTGATTCAAGTTCACCTTTGAATCAAGTATGCTATCAAGCTAACCAAAACCCAAGTTTGAACATGTACTCAAACTCCAATCTTAATAAATTGAGCTATAAAATGGATGGTTATTTGAATTCTCCAAATACCCAATTAAATTTCCATCAATAATCTACCTCCTAGTTGCATTCACTTATGGGACAATACCAAAACTCTCATATGGGGATAGAATCAAATCAATCCCCTAGATACAGTAACTATTTTTTTTTGAATTGTTCCCCTAGTCCTACTTCATCTCCCTATCAAATATCACCTCACCTAAATCAAACCATGTATATATATCCATATGGCTCAAACTATAATGTTTCCATAAACCAATTCTTTAGTCCACCTTTATCACCATTTTCTAATACCCACATATATCAAAATACTTTTGCTAGTCAAATCCAAAATTAGTCAAACCCAAGCACATTCCATTCCAACTAACCTTCTAATGTCCAAACTCATCAAGACCAATCTTTCTACAATAATCAAAATCAATAATTTGATTTTGCATCAAATTCACCCCAAAACTCAAGTCCTCATTTTTTCACCAATACCCAAACTTTCACAAACATAACCAATCATTTTTTCTAAAACCAATCTACTTCTTCCAAACCATTTATCACAAATGGATATCAAAAAACCTCACCACAGTATCCTTTCACACCCACATTTCAATCAAATCACCCAACCATTGATTATGATGCTCAAATCTATTAAGAGATGTTAGATGTTGAATATATCAAACATAATTATCTAACCACTGATTACAATTCTCAAATCCATCAACAGATGTTAGATGTTGAATATATTAGGCATAACCCACATTTATTCATGTTTGAAAGGCCAAACTTATAAATTAGTCAAGATGTCCCTTCATATCCAAATAATATCATTTCCTATCCAAGTAAAAATGAGGACCTTTCATCCTTCATCCATTAAAAAAATATTTATGATCAAATATCCATTTTTGATCAACATCTCAGCTTGACTCAGACACCATCTAATTTGCTTGTCAAACTATCATATTACTTTAAACCACCACCTAGAAATTTGTAGTTATAAAAATCTCTTAATCCAAGGACAAACATTTCCAAAAGAGTAGTTAAAAATAAGTACATTACTAAAGCACTTCAACAAGTTCTTTGAATCGCTACAACAATACCCAGGGAAAATATACTATCCAAATATGATATCCACTCTCTCTTAGGATTGAGAGAAAGTTCAATGACCACCTCGGTACCAAAAATGGTTTTAATAGTAGACACAAATATAGACAATAGAAACAATGTTACAATAAGGTAAGAATCTTCATCCATCATCACTACCAACTCTATCAACAATGTCAAAACAATCTATTATATCACCATCAACATGATCTTTCCTTTTCCTATTAACATTACGTTACCTACACATGTTAACTGGAACCTAAAATAGAGGATATCATTGGACTTGTCTCATGGAAACTTGTCAATTATCACATCCATTAACATCCATGAAAGCATCGCATTAAGAGAAACATTGCTTCACCAACCATTACTTGAAGCTCCTAAAGATGACCAAAGAACATCCATGGATGGATGAATCAGTTCTTTGTTGCTTGAGTATAGTCATACCCAAAATATTACACATACTAAGTCAATTATATGAGACACAACATGGAATGATCTCCTTATAATCTTACAAGAAATAATCCTAACTCTAATGTCTCATACCTATTACACCACATTGGTGGAATGGCATTATAACAAGTAGGATCATGACTTTAAGATCAATTTCAAAGCACATCATAGTCAGTTTTAGTATTTTGGATTCGCTAAGGAATTAATAATATTCAACACAAATATATCCTATTTTGAATTCTATAGCATTTGGTGGTTAATTAATAATGGTTGGGTAAGGGATATTGGCTTTTGTACATATGGAGAGCTGATTAGTCCATGGTGCTTGATCCTTTTTAATAAATAAGCATGAAAATTCTCATTTTCAAGGATCAAAAATTTGAGAAATCATAATCAATCATGGAATCTTGAGAGATCACAAGTATACTTACAATCATAATCATATCTTACATCCAAAGCAAATAAAAGCGAATCAAAGTCACCCTTTTGCACCAAAACACTACCCATCCTCCTTTTGCATTAGAGGAGTGAGCACCACATTATTTATAGATAAAATCAAACTCAAATTTCAATGGAGGATTTTTGTATCTCAATTGTAAAGTTTTGATTATTGTTCTCTACATTTTTTACTCTATATTTAGTTAAATTTAGCTTAGATCAGTTCATTGTCTTTGCATATATAATTAGTTCATACACTATGAACTTCTTACAATATCCATACTATCCAAGAAAGGTAAGGACATATTTATACATTGATGGTGTTTGAAGTTCAAGGATAATTGTAATTTTGGCTAGATCAATTAGTAGACCATCCGTGTAGATGATGTGCCCAAGTAATGTGCCAAATGAATTATAACTATTGAAACCTTTCAAACATTAGGTGAAAATTGTCATAGTGATATTTTACCAATCCATAAACCATACAATCATCTAAATATACTTGGAAGAACTTGTGAATAAAGTCTTTAAATGTGGTGATCACCACTTAGGACAAAACTATTAGCACATTCTTCAACCCAAAGGGCATCGCGTTATACACAAAACATCCCCACTTAGTCAAAAAAGTGGTTTTTTATTTATCATCCTTGATCTAGACTTAATGGTATCCTAAAAATCCATCATTAAATGTGTATATTTCATAAATTTTGATGCCATCCAACACTTCTTTGGTGAACAGAGTTGGGAAGGGGTCGATCATGAAGGTAGCGTTCAACATCCTATAGTCAACACAAATTTGAATGTGTCCATCCTTTTTGATGTTGATGACCATAGGGATGACCCATTTATACTCTTGCATAGGGTATGTAATTCCTATGGCTAGCATGCCATTGATCTTAATTTTGACCTTATTGTGAAGATTTGGGTTCATTCTATAGGGTCATTTCTTGACATGGTGCATGTCATCAACTTGTTTGATGCTCATCTTCCTGAGGGATGGGTGAAGGAATTTCATATCCTTATAGTTTCATGGGAATAGGTCTTGGAATTATTTCAATAAGTCAACAATACATGCTGGTCCCATTTTACACCCTCGAGTGGAAATTTTGGGTTTCCCTTCTGAGTTGATATCTACCTTGGCAGTTTTTAATGGCACCTAGTAAGGTTCATGCTTCTCCTAGTGGGAATTTGTGACCTTAATATTGCCCTATATTGGAATAAAAATTATTGAGAGAGGGGGGTGGGTGTAAATTATTCTTCAAAACTTTTCATTCATTTTCACTTAAACATACATGAACTATTCTAACAAGCATGTACATCTTAGCAAGCATAAATACCAAATCAAAAGAGCATGAAACACATAAACACAACATATACATGGGAAAACCTTAAAGGTAATAAAACCAATTAATGAATAAAATGGGATATAATATTATAAGTCAAACATCAATTTTTAGTGAAGCACCAACTCCACATGGAGTACCAACCCCAACTAGCTCAACACTGACTCAGTTAGGCTTTAACAAGCACCCACTTGTAAGGATGCACTAAACCCCTAGATGAATCAACATGAAATCATCCACTTGATTAATTTATCACCTTTATAAACCATTTTTCTCATATAATATATGATGATCTTCTTCCTCAACTCTTTGCACACTTTTATTTCTCTCAAACTGGCCTTTAGCCTTCTTCATTGAACTAACCCTCTTCACGGATTGGTTAGGTATTATTACCTTGATCCTCATATGCATAAACTCTATTAAATATTCATGAAAATTATTTTATGGTCCAAATTTCCTCTTTTTTTATCACAAATGATATATATCATTTACTTATTCTCTACTCTTTCTATAAGCACACACAAATATGCCTAAACTACCTTGCATTTATACAAGTCACTTGATCATATCCTTCTTAGTCAGCCAAACATTCTTATCTTCATAGTTCAGCCATATAAAAGGTCTTATAATATTAAAATAACACTCCTTAATCATTAATAAATCAATATATTAGGTTGGCCATAGCTCAATTAGCCCTTACTCCTTTTTTAGGCTTTATGAAGACCTAATAGGTCTTCTTAACAACACATTACCCTTTGATCTTCTTGAAGCATATTAAAACACCTAATATAGTAGTAAAACATAATATTCCATTCCAATATACCTTATCCAACTTAACTTTAGGTCCACAACACCTTTTAGGTCCAACTACCATTTGAACCCTTTCTCAAATCACTGCTCATAAAAGACCTATGCATATACAAAAAATATGTCTTGAACAACTCAGACATAAACTCAATTTTTACAAAAAAATATGGTAAAAAATTACATATTCAAAAACCTAATGACCTTATATTAATAATAAACTTCATCAAATGCTTTAACTTAAGGTATACAAGCTTAAACACTTCTCTGCAAGATGCTTACTTAGAACTGCCAACTAACTTCAAAACATAGTCAAGAAAACTTGAAATTATGACACATAATTGAATATAATCAAGGGATTTAAATGAATTAATATGATCTTATAACATACTCAGAGAATCCTCCATCAAATATATCATAATATCTAATGGAAACTATTGGTCTTGCAGACTAATCTATTAACTTTCTCTCTCATAGCCTCTACTTAGTCAAATAAGTCATTTTAGATTCAATGTTCCAACCACTTATAATAAATTTAAAGCTTATGAAAAACATGGATAGATTATTCAAGTCCCAAAAAAAATCATCATACACTTTAATCTATCACCATTACATGAAAACATATCAGGAATCATCTTCTCACTTCTACATGATTTTCTTATTATATGCAACACTATGTCTATTAGCAATTGGCTAACTTGAATCACTAAATTTGTAAACTTGAGGTCTATAAAATATACATAAACCTTCATGAGAATAAATACAATCCTCACACTTTGATCTTCATCCACTTAGTAACTTTGACTCGATTAACTTTGTTTTCTATAACATATGTCCAAAAAACAAGCACTTTCATGTAGGGTCTATTCACTCATCTGAGAAACCAATCACACTTAGACATGATTGAAAGAGTTTAATTCAACCTCAAACTACCTTTCTAGCCATATCAAACTATTTTGAGCTCTTTAAAATAATATTTTCAACATTGTTTTATTGTTAGGGTTCTTTGAGGGCTTAGACTAACTTCCAATCTTAACGATCATTCATAAAATTTAGCTCCTCTTTCTAGAAACCAATTATTAGAATATTGAGCTAGAATACATCCTCATCTACCATGAACAACTTATATTCTCATGAAAATTCTACACATGCCAATGATCACTTGAAAAACCTTCTTGAGTAGACAACTCTTCATTATGTGCACTCGAGAAACCTTGAAACACTTTTTCAAGCCTTTTCTTGTAAACCATGACCTAAAACTTCATGCACGTATTTGAAAAAACTTGAATCACCTTTGTCAATGATCAATTTCTCACTCATGTCATGGAAATTTATCCTAATACCCCATCTAGCCACCATCTCTCTTCTTGCTTTCTAGGCCTTGACCTATAAGTCTCATTAGGTCTTGAAGTTGACCTTCTAACCACTATCCAGGCTCTTAGCATTTCATATATATTCCATGAAATCTCCTATCATGATTAACTACTATCAATTATCAATAGCTCATGATGCCTCATTAGGCTAGTAAGATCTATAACTAGTCTATTTATAGACTTGAACTAAAGTACTTACCCCTTAGACTTCACCTTGAAACTCTCATGTGTTCTAATGCCTCTTGTGTATGCTCAAGTAACCTCATACACTCAATCTTATTCATAGATATAATAGATCATCTTTGTATCTCACTCAGATCATTTTTTAGAGCTATTTACAGATCTTTAGAGCTTGACTAAGGATCTTCGTAGCTCACTCATAACTTCTTTAGGGCTGCACACATAGATTTTTAGAGCTAACCTTCTAATAATTTTCAAGGCCCTCAAAACCTGATGTACAAACTTAAATGATCTATCTCATGTTTAAACATTGTTAATAATTATTTGGAGCATTCACATCTTCATATCTCATTTAGAGCATCTTAATAGTTTCATACACAGATCTTGGGAGTTAACCTTCCAATCATTTTCAAGGTCCTCAAAACCTCATGTAAAAACTCAAATAACCTCTATCATGATCAAACATTATCAATCATTCTTCGGAGCTTCACTAAGGATATACATAGGTCATTCAAAGCATATTTGGTGTTGCTTACATAGATCTTTGAAGTATGCATTTTATTCTTCAAAGCTTACTCATTTCACCATGCTACTTGTACTTACTCATGTTGATCTTAATGATATTTCTAAAGTCAAATAGTACTCTCACATCATTGCTTTCATATATCAACAAAACTCACTATGCTAGCATAATATATCATCATACACATACCTCAAAGCTTACTTGACCATGCACCTTCACAAAAACCTTTGACATCAATGACATTATATTAACATCAATGAAAACACTTATTCCGAAAAATCAATAATCAAAGATAATGCCCAACAATATCCCCCTAAATCAATGAAAATTTTCAACAATATCCCCCTTTGTCATTGATGGAAAACACACTTAGAAAACTTTGCCAACCACTCTTGATGGAAAACATCTCTTATACCTCATTCTTGCCTTTTCTCACCCTTTCTAGTCTTACCTTATCCTTCTCACCCTTTCTGATCTTTCTCTTCCTTTGACATTAATGTCAAAGGACATTAATGTCAAAGGTCTTCCACAACTATCATGTTTTTTAGAATAAAATCATATTACAAGATCAATTCAACATATATCAAGCTTAGTCAACAACCTAAAAATCTCCCCCTCAAACCAAACATCCACCATACTTCTATTAATAGTAGATGTCAAGGGTCACTTGTAACTATTGAAAACATTATTTCTCCCTTTCAACTACTACTATCTCTCAAAGACACTAGATGGCACATAGTCTTTAAAAACTATAGTAACCACCTATGAAAACTTCTCTTAATCAGATCACTCTCTTAGTTGATACATCCAAAGATCAACAAACAAAGTCTATGAAGCATCTCAGACATAATCTCTCCTTAATTCTATGCATATTAAAAATCAATCACTTTTTTAACAAAGAACTTAGAGCTACCAAGCTCCCCCTTAGACCAAGCATATATCCTTTAAAATAATTAAGAACTCAAGATCACTTAGCTTCCTTGACATCACTGAAGAAGATCAATTTCTTGACTACACACAAGGCTATTCCATTCTTGATACCAACTGTATAATTAAGGACTCCCTCTTTATCTTCACAAATCAAGCTCAACTACTTATACAAATAAATATCAAAATCTTACCTCTTATATACTAATTTTCTACACTTTTAACTTCAGATGCCTGATAATAGCCTTAGATCTCTCATCATGCTTCCTACTATACTTCAAACCATAGATCTACCACTATAAGAATGAATAATATCCATGTTCATCTCCTTGCTCACATCATAGATAACTTGGAATCTTCTCAAAAAAGAAACCTTATTTAATTTAAACCTCATGCTTCTCCTAATAGAAGAATGTCTCCATGAAGCTTAATGTAACCACCCTTTTTCATAGGGCACTAAAACAACATGAAATCAAGAGATTACCAAATATCCATACTTTCATAAGATTGGATATTATTTAATGTCCTTCTAGACTTGATTGGAACTTTAGGCTTGATCTCACCATCAACTATTTGATCATCCATGTGAGCTGAAAATAGACATTCCTTACTTGATTTCTTACCTGAGTCATGCTCTATCTCAACAAGCAGTCCACTTGAGCTTGTAGACTGACCGTGACTTATTTTTACTACCTTCAGTTTCCATACATTCATTTACCATCTTTCTTGTGCTCTAAGAACTTCAAACTTCCTATTTTGACTTGATGATATTCTAACTCTGTTAGGATAGAATCTTGCAATGTGTCTTATGTTATGATAGACATAATATATCACCTTATACATACCATTTGACTAATGTGAATTATGACTCCTTCCATAGTTCCATGAGTACTCATTTTTGGAGGGTCTTCTACATTCTCTTTCTCTATGACCAAACTAACTACATACAAAATAATAACCATTGAAAGAACTATCATACCTTATAGCATTGGGATATTTGGTAGGTCTTTTTATGTTGACCTTATTGTCTTCAATAGTCTTCTCTTTGAATTTAGGTACCTTCTTTTGGTCTTATTTAAAACCAAGGCCTATCTTGTCACTTATAGACTTTTGACTACTCAAGATATCATTTAGAGCCTCAGTAATCTTTTCAAATTTCATAAAGCTCTTCACCTTTCTATATTTTTGATACAACTCAACTTTTAGAGATTCTATTTTAGTTTCATACCTAATGCACTCTTCCTCTTTAGCCTTCAGATTTGCATTGACTATCTCAATATATGCCTCAACTTGATTGATGATATCATCATACTCAGAAGTTTTGCTCAACCTTTCCTCAAAAAATCTTACCTACTCCTCATAATCCTTGACTAATGACCTTAGTTTTTGATTCTTTCTTCTTTGAAACTTCAAATCCTCTAGGTCACTTACTAGCTCTACTTCAATATTCACTTTAGCTTCTCCTTCTTCATTGTCATAGTATACTTCTTCATCTGATTCGATATCAACCATAAGGCCTTTCCCATTCAAACAACCCTCCTTGTATAATTCTATGTTGATGAAAAAGGTTTCACTATTGTCATGTTCAGATTTATTACTATCATCATCATTGTCAGATGTGCTTGAATCACTTACATCAGATGAGTTATCTTCTTTGGTATAAAAACTCTTCTTATTTTTGAATGACCCTTTCCTACCTTCATTCTTCTTGAAATCTCTCTTGTTCTTGTTAGATGTATAGACCTTTATATCATCTTTATGATGTTCATCATATTCTTTATTATGCTCAAATTTGTCCTTTTTAGGACACTTGGTTGCAAAGTTACCAATCTTGCCATAGTTGAAACATTTGAAAGGTAACTTATCCTTGTACTTACTTTATCCAAACCTTAGCTTCCTAGAAAACATAGTTATGATTTCATCATCATCAATATATGAAAATAACTCATATTTGACCTTTTTGTCCTTTGACTTATTTTCAACTTTTAAGGTTGCTTCCTTCTTGAGAGGTCTTCATTTATTCTCATCTCACAGGTGGTCAAAATGCCATGAAGTCCATCCATATCTAGCTTGTCCAAATATTGAAAATTTTATACTATAGACACCTTAGAGTCAAAATTAAGATTTAGTGATCTCAACACATTTTGGACAATAGTATACTCTTTCACATTTTCTCCCATTCCTCTAATGATATTGAAAACTTCATCAATCCTCAATAGGTAGGATGCAATGGTTTCATCTTCATTCATCTACAGGATTTCTAACTATCTTCTATGGGTATAAAACTTAGCTAACTTCACCTTAGCATATCATTCATACATGTTATTAAATTTTTCCCATATATATTTGGTTGATACCCAGTGCATTACCTTTACAAGCCTCTGATAGGCCACATAGAATGGCATTTATTGCCTTGGAGTTATTTTCACTAGCCTTCTTACTTGGTGCATCTGTTGGTGGAATATGAGGTGAAATATAACCATCCACAATTGAATACCAAATATCATGTCCTTATGAAATTAGATATATCTTCATTCTGACATTCCAAAAGGCATAGTTAGATTCATTGAAAAATGAAGCCTTACTGGTAGAGAAACCACCTCGAACTTGTTGACTAGTCATCCTTACTTCTTAGGATCCCCTTTAGGTTTTTAGACCTACTTAAAAGAACTAGCATCTAATACCAATTTTTGGAATTAAAATTATTGATAAGGTGGGGTGAATCAATCTTCAAAAAATTTCATTCATTTTCTCTTAATCATACATGAACCATTCTAACAAGTATGTACATATTAACAAGCATAAGCACCAAATCAAAAGAGCATGAAACATATGAACATAACATATACAAGGAAAACCCTTAAAGGAAATAAAACCCATTTAAAAATATAATGGAATATATTCCTATAATATAAAACATCAGTCTTTAGTGAAGCACCAACTCCATATGGAGAACCAAACCCAACAAGCTAAGCACCAACTCAGCTAGGCTTTAGTAAGCACTCACTTATAAGGAGACACCAACCCCATATATGACTTAGCACCAACTTAGCCAACTAATTTATTGATAAACTTAAAAATACCCTTGTTTATCAAAAAATAGATGACAATCTTCTTCCTTATCTCTTTGCACACTTCTTTCCTTCTCAAACTTGCCTTTATCCTTCTTCGCTCAAAGAGCCCTCTTCATGTCTTGGTTAGGTCTTATGACCTTGATCCTTATATGAAAAACCTTTGTTATATATTCATGACACTTTTTTTTTATATTTTTCATGACCTCATTCTACTCATAAGTTATCTATATCATTATTTTATTCTCTACTCTTTCTCTAAGCACACACAAATAGGCTTAAATTGCCTTACTTTTATACAAGTCACTAGATCATATCCTTCTTAGTTGGCCACACATTCTTATATTCATAGTTCAGATGTATAATAGGTCATATCATATTAAAATAACATTCCTTAATTATGAATAAATCAATACATTAGGTCATCCATATCTCAATTAGCCCTTACTCCTTTTTTAGGCTTTATATAGACCTAATAGGTCTTCTTAACAACACATTACCCTTTGATCTTCTTGAAGCATATTAAAACACCTCATATAGTAGTAACACATCATATTCCATTAAAATATCCTTAGAAAAATTAAATTGAGGTATATAACACCTTCTAGGTCCAACTACCATTTTAACCCTTTCTCAAATCATTGTTCACAAAAAGCCTCTGCATATACAAAAAATATATCTTGAATAATTGAGTCATAAAATCAAATTTTCCAAACAAATATGGAAAAAAAATTAAATAATAAAAAACCTCATGACCTTTGGTTTATCATAAAATTCATCATATTCTTCAACTTAGGGTATACAGGCTCAAACACTTCTCTACAAGATGTTTACTCAGAATTGCCAACTAACTTCAAAACATAGTCAAGGAAACATGAACTTCTAACACATAATTGAATATACTCAAGGAATTTAAATGCATGAACAAGATCTTATAACATCCTCATAGAAACCTCCATCAAATATATCATAAGCTCTAATGGAAACTATTGGTCTTATAGACCAATCTATTGACTTTCTCTCTCATAGACTCTACTCAGTCAAATATGGCTTCAATGTTCCAACCTCTAATACTAACTTTAAATATTATATAAAACATGTATATATTATTAAAGTCACCAATAACATCATCATACACTTCAATCTATCATTCGTACATGAAAACACATCCTGAATCATCTTCTCACTTTTGCCTATTTTTCTTACTATTTGTAATACTAGGTATACTAGCGATTGGCCAACTTGAATCACTAACTTTGCACACCTAAGATATAGAACCTATCTATAAACCTTAATGGATAATAACTAAAAGTCTCACACTTTGATATTCATCCACTTAACAACTTTGACTCGATCAAATTTGTCTTCTACAGTAGATCTCTAAAAAATAAGCATTTTCTAATAAGGTCTATTCACTCATATGAGAAACCAATCACACCTAGAGATGCATGGGAGAGTTTAATTCAACCTCCAATTAATTTTCTATCCATATCAAACTATTTTGATCTCTTTATAATAATATCTTTAACATCAGGTCATTGTTAGGGTTTTTGAGGGTTTAGACCAACTTCTAGTCTTAATGATCATTCATAAAACTTAAATCATATTTTCAAAAAACAATGCTTGTAAATTTGAGATATAACCATTCCTAATCTACCATGAACATCTTATATTCTCATGTAGATGCTACGCATTCCAAATAACACTTAAAAAACCTTCTCGAGTAGATAACTCTTCATTCTATGCACTCAAGAAACCTTGAAACACTTCTTCAAGCCTTTTCTTATAAACCATGACCTAAACCTTCATGCACATACTTAAAACAACTTGAATTAACTTTTTAAGTGATCACATACTCACTCATGTCATGGAAACTAATCTGGATACCCCATCTTGCCACCACCTCTATTCTTAATTTCTAGACTTTGACTTGCAAGTATTATTAGGTCTTAAAGCTAACCTTCTAACCATTATCCAAGATCTCAACACTTAATATATATGTCATGAAATATCCTATAATGATCAAATACTATCAATTATTAATATTTCATGATGCCTCATTAGGCTAGCATGATCTAGAACTAGTCTAGTTGTAGATTTGAACTGAAGTACTTACCCCTATAGACTTCACCTTTAAACTCCCTTATGTTCCAATGCCTATTGTGTATGATAAAACAACCTCATGCACACACTCTTCTTAAAATCTAAATATATCATCTTTGTGGCTCACTCAAAGCATATTCAAAGTTGTTTATAGATATTTAGAGCTTGACTAAGGATCTTCATAGCTCACTCAGAGCATCTTCAGAGCTGCATACATAGATCTTCAAAGCTAACCTTTTAATCATTTTCAAGGCCCTTAACACCTAATTTACAAACTCAAATGACCTCTCTAATGCCTAAACACTGTTAAGTATTTTTTGAAGCATTCACATCTTCATAGCTCATTTAGATCATCTTTATAGCTACATACACAAATCTTTGGAGCTAACCTTCTAATCATTTTCAAGGTCTTCAACACCTCATGTATAAACTCAAACAACCTCTCTCATGTTAAAACACTATAAATAATTATTTAGAGATTAACTAAATGTTTACTTAGCTCATTCAAATTATCTTTAGTGTTGCTTAGATAGATCTTTAGAGCATATGGCTTCTTCTTCAGAGATTGCTCATTTTATCATGCTACTTGTACTTACTCATGATCATCTCAATGATATTTTTAAAGTAAAAAAGTAATCTCACATCATTTATTTCATATATAAACAATACTCACTATGGTATCATAATAAATAATCATACACATGCCTCAAAACTTACTTGACCATGTACCTTCACAAGAACCTTTGACATCAATGACAACACTTATTCCAAAAAATCAATAATCAAAGACATTGTTCAAAAATATCCCCATTAATCAATGATAATGTTCAACACCCTCAGTTGTCTCTATCCAAATATGGGTAGGGTCTTCTTATGGGGTGCCATCCTCAACTTGGTGCACTAACTTCTTTCCCCCTGCTAAATTCTTTCAATTGCATTCTTTTCAAGTGTCATAATCTTCATCACTAGAGTCATTTTTCATAATTTGTTCTTCTAAGAAGGTTGGGAGATCTAACCCTTTTTCATCGAACATGTCCTTTAGGCATTCTTCTAATATGGTGGTGTCCTCAAACATTGAACTTTGAACTATCTGTAATGGCTCAATTAGCTCAAGATTTTGTGAATAAAAGGAGAAGGTGTGAACAAACTACTCCTTAAAGGCATCATAGTTTTTTGTTCAATGGTGCATCTCATTTACTACGTACCACACCCACATCCAAGTCTCAAGGTTTTGTAGAAGGTGTGCACCCATAAATTTCTTGGGGTGTTTTCACCACAGATAGTCCACATTTCTTTTCAAATTTATACATGTGCTATGGGGTCGGAGTTGCTAGAATAAGCTATAATGTCCAAGTCATCATTGTTTTATCCAAATCTAATGTGAATGGTTCCTTTACATCCTACCAAGTTGGAAAGCTAAGATTTTATGCTACACACCAATGAGTGGCAATGATTTTTAATGTGTACACTAGTATGACCATTCTATCCACCTCTTTTAGAATGAAAGACTTAATGTCATAGACATAGTCTTCTATAGGATTACTTCCTTCATACCTTAGAAGCACAATCATTTTTTACTTACTAATGCAAAGTACTCTTTTTCCCCTTTCTTAGAATAATGGATCCATTTTTTTAGAGTGCGATCAATCTATATCTAACCTGTCTTTACTAGTTTTAGTGCCTTTGCTCACACCAAATGACACCATTAGCTAGTGGTCTTATATGCTTCCTCAACCCATCAATCTCAAGTAACATTTGTGGCGTCTGAGGCTAATTATCCATCCTCCCAAGAGAGGATTCCTTGATTATTTGGATCTAGGGTCTTAGTTCCTTGCATTGTGATGTTATATATATGGTTGATTTCATCCTCAATGTCCATGATCTTGACATAAGAGGTCCTTGGTCATTTGAAAGAGTTATGACTACTCTCTCCTTTCCATTTTCAAAGGTTATGTATCACTTTTTTAAGTGCACATCTACATTATCAAAGGTTATGTAGCACTTTTTTAAGTGCATATCTACATTATTCACATAACACCATGGCCATCCCAGAAGTGTTCGGTAGTTTTTCTACTCTACTAACTCTATGACTTTAAAGTTAGTCCAAAATTTGGTGCCCATGATATCTACAACTATGCTTTTCAAAATTCTGATAGGTTGTGCCCAAGTTTTATTGGCCATGAAGAGAACATGAGGGGAAGACTCAAAGTTGGGCTACCCATTTTCTCCCAAGCAGTCTTCATCAAGATGTTGACCTAAACACCCATGTATACAAGAACTTTGTAGACAAACTAATAATTAATAGTGGCATCCACCAAGAGTTCTTGGTCATATTCAACATTCTGAGTGTGTCGAACTTCTCACACCCTTACCATGCATGGCATGGACCTCAACTTAATTTTGATGTACATGCTCTAGGAGTAATTTCTTCAATAGGGGTAGCATACCCTCATTCTATAAAAGGCATAGGATATTATTCAATTCTTATACTTCATCCTCTTATCTATCCTACTTCTTTCAACTAGTAGAAATTTGCACTTCTAGGTCCTATGCTAATTAGATATCCCCTTGAAAGTTTTGGATTACACTCATAGCCTATTATAGTATGTACTTATGGTGCATTGGGTGTGGATAAGGAATATATTTTGGTTTAGGCCACATTACATGTTCATTTTAACCCGTATCCCCATACTTGAGGCATAATGCAGGTACTAGCATAGTTGGTGGCTAAGTGGTGAATCCACTGTGAGTATTTTCCTACACCTTGACTTCTATTGTGCATGTAGGCTATGCCTTTATAGTCTATTTTTCCATATTTTTCTCTATTCTAATCATCCCTATGACCTTATCTATAGCAGGCCTTCTTTGGGTCAACCTTTTATAAATATCAAGGCATTCTTTAACCTTATGGGCCCCTTAACCATACCCAAAAGTGGGATGTGTAGGGTAGTCATGATGATAATACTTTATTGAGACACACTTATAACATGAGCAAGATATGACCCTTTCACCATTGTGTCCTCTACCTTTCCATCTAGTACCTCACTGCATTCCAAATCCTACATTCTATTGGTCATATCCATCATTCCCTTAGCTTGATTTCCTTCTGAGTATTGTTGTAGCCTATCATATTTCCCTTTCCATGTTTTTCCATATTTTATGAATCACCCAAAAATCAATAGTGGTATGTGTGTAGGCATCACACAAATGATAATAGATGGTTATGTTGATTTGGCTAGTGCATTGCAACAAAGGGTAGTTTTACATGTCATGCACTTCTTGATAGACTTCACAGCTTAGAGGTAGAGGACACACATTATTCCATAGGTAGTTAGTTTGATTATGGCCTTCTACTTTGCAGTCAGTGCATTAGATTCCACTTCAATCATCATGCACAAAGTTGGAAGTAAGATTTTAAAACTAGGATGTCATAGATGTAATTTTCACCTCCATAAATAAAATAATATTAGTTTTTTTACTTTTGACTACCTCAAATCTAAGCATGGCTTCAAGTGCTTCTTGAGGGTTTGTAAAATTCTTCATGGAAAGTGCTCTTTGAAATGGCACAAACAAAACCCCAATGAACCATTGTGCATGTTGTGAACGGTGAATATCATATGGGAGCTTTGATAGGAGAGTTTTAAACCATACATCATATAAATGCACACTCTCTGAGAGTACTTGAGTAATTTATTTTAGTGTTGTGATGATCTATTATTCAAACTTTGGGATATCAAATTATTTCAAGAATGCATCTTTCAGGGTATCATAATCAACCATGGCCTGGTTGGGATCAAACTTTTTATACTAGGTGTGGGCACAATCAAGTAAAGTGGTTACAAACTAAATGGCCTTGTGCTCTAACTAGGTATGCCTCACACACACCATTGTAATTCACCCTTTAACACATGTTCTATAGCATTTTTCATGCCACAATAATTTGGGAGGTGCATAGCCATCTCATAGTAGATCTATTGTAAGGTGCGGTTGGTACTTGTGGTGCTTGTCCTCTGGTGCCTGTAGACATCTAAAATTGGCCACAATGGTTTCATACCCAAATTTAGAACAATTCTTACCAACCATTGAACATTTATCCTAAGAATTTCTTTAAGTCTCAAATTTGGCTTCCTAACCATGCAAATAAATCAATTTGGCCCTAAATCAATTAAATCATGTAAATGCATACATTGAAATTATTAAATACTTGGAAATGTGTAAAATCCTAACAAAGATTAATAAAAAATAAAATCCTAATAAAATCCTATTTTAATTAATCCATGAGAAAATAAATCAATTATTAAAATGGAAAATTCAAATATCAATAAATATCCTAAAAAGCATCTTAAAAGTTAATCATTATCTTTTTGTGAGTTGTCTAAATGCAAAATATTTCAAAATATCTACTCATGCTAATCATGGGATTTTGGACACCTCTTAACCTTACCAGGGTTAGATAATTAAACTAAGGATAAGATTTAACTCATTCCAAGTAATTTCAAAGCTAATAAAATCAAGCCTAGAGCATTTCATTTGGAGAGTTTGGATAAAGTAAATGTATTATGCAAGAATTTGAGCATGAATACAAACATAGTGTTATAATGTCAAATTTATAAGCCAAGATAATCCAAGACAAAGCCAAACATGGTGCAAAGAGGGGATGGAGATAGCCAAGTTCCATTTATGAAGACCTTTTGACCACAATTCGAGCAAGCCAATGAAAAAATCTCTTGGAATAATCAAGGAAGGTAAGGAAAGTTGTCATGTATTTATATTTTAGTTGTGCTTTCAATTAATTTGTTCATTAATCTCCCCCCATGATCTAAGCCTAGAGATGTTAGCTTTCTAGTGTGTTTATTTCATTATTTTTGGAACTAACACTATACTAACCTCCTTTCTTGAGTCAAATTCCTTGATCACAAATGGTGTGCAAGGTAGGGCAAATTCCACTCATGGATTTCTATATGAAAACCCATGGCCTGAGATAGCAAGCTAATAGGCCATCTTGTGGAGCTTTGTTTGGGGTCATACTAACTCCATTTTTGATGATTTTTTTAAAACCTTGTGTTTTCTCCTAGATTTTTAGAATATTCTATAACTTTATCTTCAAGTTTCATAAATGTTTCACAAAATCTTGAAATAAGAGTTTGAATCTTTCTAAAGTTTCTAATCATTATTACTTGGTTTCATTGAATTGTGTTTTCTTTGTTTAATCATTGTATTGAAGTTTTGTTGAGTTTTGATGCTAACATTGAGCTAAATAACATTTGTGAATTGTGTTTATTTTACCTTTGGGTTCACAGGCAATCGATCTTGGTCTTTATTGACTGGTATCAATTATTTCCAAAAACTTATTATGATCACAACAAAAAGTGCTTCAAAGTAGGGGGTTATTATCTAATGTTTGTAGGTTAAATTATTGAGTTGAAGACTAATTTGCTTGTTTTGACTAATCAAACACTTCATTTTGGGCTTTAAAAACAACTTAGTCAAATCAAACATTTCAATTTGGGTCCTAAAATAAACATGTTAAATCTTGCACATTTGGATATTGGTGCTTAAAAAAGAATATGGGATTGGTTAAGTCTTAAAAACATTTCATTTTTAGTGCTTAAAATGAATCTTAAGTCTTGAACATTTCTAATTGGTGCTTTAAAATTAACTTAACACAAATCTTGAACACTTTAAATTTGGGTTTAAAATGAACCTAGATGTTTTTACTTCATTTGGTTTTGTGCAATTCTTTCCATTTTCAAACTTAAGCCAAGGGGCCTAGTAATGAACAAATCTCACATTTAAATTGGTGCTTAAAATTAAACCTCACTTTAAATTGTTTGAAAATTGTTGATTGTTTATTTGTTTCACAAAAAGGATAATGCATACATGATCTCCCCTCATCCTCTATAGGAACTCACAGGATCAAAAACACCTTTCCATTGCATTTTAGTGCCTAATCCAAAGAGTAGAATTTTTTTGGACTAGGTTCTCCCCAAAACTTGCATAGTATTGAGTGATCTAAAAGCAACCCCAAAGTCATTCTAATTGTTTTTTATTCCATGTATTTTGGCTTATGAGGAGGACTTCATTACCTCCCATGGGTTATATAGGGAAGCTTTGACATGGGCTTCATCTCTCAGCATCATCTTCAACCCCTCACCATGGGTGGGTATACAAATTTGTATTTCCCCACTGGGATGGTGGTTTGAGTGGTTAAACCATCTTTGTTAGTGATAGGTTAAGCCTAGGATGTATGATCAATCTAGATATCTCACTACACTGAACAAGTTATAGATGTAGTGCTTATTTAAAGGAAAAGAACTTTTCAAAAAATGTTGATTGATGTGGACTAAATTGATGTGTTACTTCTCTTGTGTTCATACATGAAAGTGTGTATATATGGGATCAATCTAGATGGTCAAAAACTTGTAGATTTTAGTCAACCCCACTTTGTCGTACCTTGATAGGATTTAGGATGATATACTTAGTTGTATTTTTATCATTAAATATTTTATTTTTTGGTGTGTTAGAAATAAAACTTGTTGTTTAAACCATGTCATGAATGAGTCTTGTGTCCAACATCACTCTATTCTTTGGGGAGTTGTTATGTCATCCATTTGACACCTTGATTTAACTTAGCAAAATTTTGTGTTGAAACATTGAGTGTGGCACTTGATTGAGATGGGTAATGTTATGTTGCCCAAATCATTTCAAGTCTTGTGCCTTAGAAGTCTTTGAAACATAAACATCATCACATATTTTGGGAGTGCTAACACCATTACACTACCCAAATTGTTTCAAAAAGACTTGTATTGTCTTGTGTCTCAATTATCATTTTTGTAACCAATCATTTGAGCCTTGTTGGATTATTGTTTAGCACAATCATGATGTTTAAATTTACCTAACTTTTTGGTCATCATAACCCTAGTTTATCTTAGTTGATTTTTTTATTAATTTTTCCAAGTTTAGATTCAAACATTGATTGATTTTTGTTTAGGGCACGATACATAAGAGCTAATACATATTAATTTCCCTTTTGAGTTGCATAACTTAGGTTAAACCATTACTCAAATTTGGAAAATTTATTATTTGTGCCTTTGTTTGATATAATTAGTCCATCTTCAAGTGCTTTTTTTTAGTGTTTTTCATGAATCAGATAAAATCAAGTGCCTAGTCTTTGCTAAACTGTTCCAAGTTTGTTAGATTAATCATCACAATACTTTATTTTAAGTCTATATTTAGACATCATTTGGACAAAATTCGTAGCCTAGCCTCTTTGAGCCTAACTTTTGACTTTGTGTTTGGATAAAAGACCTATCAACATTTCCCTTTCCTAGTTTAGACCTATTTGGGACATGTGTGGACATTAGAATTTGGCATATTATTTTTAGGGGATTTTTATTGACCTTGTTTATTTAAAACATTTAACATTAGACATTTGATGTTATACTATTTTTAACAAATCTTTACATTAGACTTTGTTTTTAGAGATACAGCTCCACCCTTGACGAAGTTAGATTGAGTTGAATCCTTTATCTTTTTAGACATAGTTTTTTTTAGAGTTTACAAAACTCTAATCCATATTTTTGAAAAAAAATTGTCATAGATTTGACCATGGCTCACTATATATGTAGTGGAACTATATATAATATAGGATATGGAAATGTTAGCATACAAGAGGACTTTATTTAGGACCTTTACAGAGACATTATTGTTTGGGAGTTGGATTTCTTTCTACCATACAACACTCAAATAGGGGAACATAGTCAAGATCCTTTGCCAATTATCTAGACCAAGTTAGATTGAGTTGAATTCTTTATCTTTTTAGACATAGTTTTTTTTTAGAGTTTATAGAACTCTAATCCATCTTTTTGAAAAAAAATTGTCATAGATTTGACCATGGCTCACTATATATGTAGTGGAACTATATATAATATAGGATATGGAAATGTTAGCATACAAGAGGACTTTATTTAGGACCTTTACAGAGACATTATTGTTTGGGAGTTGGATTTCTTTCCACCATACAACACTCAAATAGGGGAACAGAGTCAAGATCCTTTGGCCAATTATCTGGTTATCACACCTCCTCACATAGAGCATGATCAAGAATAGATGGCATAATATTTGGATAGTGTAATTATGATTGCTAAAAACATCTGACATCAACCTTATCATGGTATAATAATAATAAACTATGAGGTAGGATATGATAATTTTCAAAATATATCAAGAGGGCCTTATAACATGTCTTATTCGAATAATGATCAGGCTTCTTCTAGAAACCTTAATGCTATAATACATATACCATATCAAGATCTACATATACTTTTCATGTAGAGAGGCCTTATGGAGGACCACTTCATTCAAATTTAGATAGCATAAAAGACATATCAAGACATAACATGTAACTTTAATTAGATGATTATGTTAAATAGTCCTCTTATTGATTTAGCTCCTTCAATAAGAGTTTTAATGGAATTAAATAGTCAATAAAATCAAGGTTTAGACCCATTTATGAAAAACACATTAGTCAAAAACATGTTCAATACCCTAACCATCAAGTAAATGTCTTCTACTTCTATGAAAAATAGTGAGTAAAGTGTAGTGGATACTATGCAAGTAACATCCAATCTAAACCAAAGTGGTATTAATGCATAAATACATAGTCAACAACAAAATGTGCCTTTAACTATCACCATTAGTAGTTTGTAAACTTAGGGAGTATGATTTTTTAATTCCTAACCTCAAATTACTACCTCTAATCCTAAACCAGATACTTCTTATAGTACCCACCAATAAGGATTAAGTAATCAACCAATGACCAGTGCCATATCACAATAAAATGTGATGAATCTTACTCCATCCCAACAAGTGATGACTAATATTCCATAATAACAAGCACAATCCAATCAACCCAGGTAGTATAGGTATAAAATATTCTTACCTGAATAGGGGGAGACCAATGTTTCACCTCACCAAGTGTTAGTGAACATACCTCTTTTGTCACAGACTAACATGTTGAACCAAAACCAAATGATATCTAACCAATAACATGTAAATATTGGTCAATGATAGATGCCAAATATCCAACATGCATCTACTTCCCAATTAGGATTCATGTAACAAAGAGGTTCCAATGTTTCTTAAGTACCTATTAGGCAATAGTTGCCTTTCATTGCAAATGTTCCAAAATTTTATAGATAGGGTCTTAGTTCACAATTCCCTCTCAATTAGCTAGGTATGAATAATCAACAACATATCCCTATTCAACCTTAGCAAGTACATTTAACCATATACCACCATCCCAACATCAATATTCCCAACATTATGCCTACATACCTAATCCCAACTACAATATCACACAACCACAATTAAAATTTCAATAATTACACCCTAATCCATACATGTGTATTTATGGTTCATTCCCTAACCAATCTAACATACACCAATAAATACCTCCATCATACCTCAGTCAAAGTAATCCACTTGTGACTACTTAACCATCACCTCAATATGCCAATGTTCCCACAAGTTTCCTTGAACAAGAGCTACAACAAATTAAGGATGTAATTACTATTATCCAAATTGGGAAACAAGTCAAGAGTTCAAGTTGGATTATGTGTGTTCTTATCCTTGCAATATGGAGTACTTATAGATACAATTTCTTCTAGGGTATGAGCCACCAATGTTTGAAAAATATAAGGAGAAAGATGATCCCAAATCACATCTGATAGAATTCTTTATTCCATGCAAACTAGTGGCTTATAGTGATGTATACTTTTTATTTTTATTTATATGAAGTCTAGTTGGACAAGCCTTAGAATGGTTCCTAAAACTACCAAAGAATTTAGTTTTTAATTTTAGTGATCTTTTGGACAACTTCATACAACATTTATCTTATAATCTTGGGAATGAGATTTCATTGGTATACTTGACATAAGAAAAACATAAACTAGGTGAAATATTTGCAATCTATCTCTAGTGATGAAGAGCCCTTGCAAGCCATTTTACCCATAGTTTGCCAAACAAACAACTAACCGTTATGTTTATTAAAAATCTACACAGTAAGATATCTTATTATCTAGAGTTATAGTATGTGCATACATTCAAATAAATCATTGAAAAAGGTTTGGTGATTTAATGATCCATTATCAACAAAGGGATCATTAAACTAACCTCATAAAATTAGAACAATGGCTAGAATCAAAACTAAAATAGTGGCCAAAATCCACATCCAGCATAGGCTAATAACAATGATAGATCTAAGCAATTCAATCATAAAAATAATGTTGTATGGAATGGAGTGATAAATTCATAACATGTCCAAATGGTGAAATCACCATCTACTCTACCTATTCCACCTTTCTAGCTTACTCCCAACCAATAACATTTTCAGTAGCCACAACAAGCATAACAACCTAGACCAACGTAGCAACTGCAACAAGCACAACAAGTGTCTATGCCTTTAAAAAACCCTCCTCCTCTAAGGAGAAACATGCCTACTCATCATGTTTTTACTAACCTTGGAGATCCCATTGAATCATTCTTTCATAAGCTTATAGTAGCTAACTTAATTAGATGTAATGTTCCAAAATAGCAATTTCATGAGGGTGCTAACATGCCAAACTAGTATAGGCTAGAATAATTTTGTGATTTTCATAAGGTCAATGGCCACAATTTGTAACATTATGTGCAAATTATACATGTCATTTATAATATATTGTAAAATGGAGAGGACAAATTAGATCATAAAGCTTCCATCAATCAGAGCCTTGGCATTTATCAGAATCTTTTTCCCCAACATAACAACAACCAACAAAAACAACAACCACAATAGAAATAGTAATGGTAGTGCAACATCAACAATAATAGTATCAACAACCAAGTCCAAACTAACAACATCAAAACAATGGATAAAACCAAGGTCAAAATGGTAACAACCAACAAACCTACCATGTAGTTGCACATGATTACAATGTAGTTGTAGGCCATATTGTAGGAGGTCACATTTACACCATTTCTATTAATCATAAACCAAGTAGCAATCAGAAAATATAATTTATAATCATACCAAATCAACCAAACCATTCTAGTAATCCTTCTTTTACTTGGGACAATACATAGGCAAACTAGCAAGCAAGGATTCTCACATTAGGACCTTATACTGATAACTCATCATTAGCCCATGACCATACTCAAGTGCATCAACAATTAAGACTTATCCTATCTGGTCCCCCTCTACCATCATTTATCATTAACAATGGTCATATACCTAATCTCAAGTATGTAATCACAACTTCATGGTCAAATATTACCATACCAGGCCCACAACCATCTGCCACTTCACCCATCATCCAACCATCCATTCTACCTCATAATAAACCACTTACCATTGTACCAAAAAAGATATTTGACATTGTGGAACAATTGAAAAAGATGCCAACACTAATCAACATTTTAGATTTGTTATGTACATCTACAATCCATAAAAACATCTTGATAGAGTTCCTTGGTCAATCCAAATCTCAAATGACATATCCCTTGACAAATTTGAAACTTTGATTAGACACCTAGCTCCAACCCAATAAGTAACCTTCAACCAAAGTGATATGTCATCATTTGTCTTATTATACAATAATCCATTATACATCAAAGTTTACATAAAGAGGCACAAAGTGAAAAGTGTCCTCATAGACAATGGATTGAGTCTTAATATAATGTCTTTAAAGATTATTAAGCTTCAAGGGTACACCTCAGTAGATCTCCAAGAAAAAACAATCACCATCAAAGCCTATAACAATGAAGAATGAGAATCACAAGGCACCATTAGCTTACCATTTATCATTAGGCCTTTAACCCATGATACACTTTACCATGTGATATATCTTGATTTGTCATACAATATGCTTTTGGGTAGACCTTGTTTATGTGATATTCATGTTGTACCATCAACATTACACCAATGTATCAAGCTTTCCCATTTAGGGATAGAGGTTAGTATTCCAAGAGATTTGCATCCATATGAGTATTGCAAACATTTAGAGGTTGATTTCAAGAGCTATAATTATTATTTCAACATAAATCTAGTTGTTAAGCAAGACAAAGGAAAATACATGCTTATAGATCTACCAGAGGCCAACTACATTGACCCTGATACCCTTGATTCACATTCTCACACGTCTCTTACTGAAATATCCAATCACTATACCATCTTGGTTAATGGTCCAAAAGAATATTTGATGTATGACACCTTTCACATTTTAAAGCTTCCAAAAACCCCTAAAATCTTTAGAAGACTAAAAGCCAAACTACTCATGTAATGGCAAAGAAAGGGCAAAGGGCCTCTGCATAGTCTAGCACTTATTACTTTCATATCGACCTCTGGCCAAGAATAAGACCCTCTCAAAGGTGATGAATCATGGTTATATAATGATAAATTGGTTGATTGTTATAAGAATTCCAAGTATCCCATTCCTAATTAGATCATGGAGAACCAAGACTATAAAGGAAGAGGTCTTTATCCAAATCAATAAGGACAATCGAGCCAATTTTTATGACTAAGTACAAAGGAACATATGAACTTGGATATAAATCACCTAGGTGTGACCTCACTTATCTTATTCATATTCTATCACCAACAACGAGTGAGGATGATGCTGACAGTGAATTAGAGTTTGATTATAACTAATTTGATGACTCATCCCAAACTAATTTGTTTGATAATAATGCCATTTTTACCCTTTGACTAGTCATTCATCATAATCTACTACCATTATATTATCCCCAACTAATATATTAGGACTAAAAAGAATCCAACATTCTAATTGATGAGTTCCAAAATGATGAGGCCTTCTGTGATTTTCTAGGCCTTAGGGACAATGTTCCCTTGGGAGATCATAAATTAGGATTCTTAATCAAACTAGATCTTGAAGCCTATTATAGAGAGCAGTTGCACACCCTTAGACACAAATAAATAAATAAAACATTGAGGTACCAAAGTGAAAACCTTTTTAAGGCACTTTAAGACTAGGGAAAAAGTAAAGATAAAGGCTAGTCTAGTGGTGAAAACATGCTTCATGCACCACTAAATGGGGGTGTTCAACCTTCTTCAAATATAGACTAGAAGACCACCAATGATGAACTTGTCTATAGGTCTGAGTTTAGTCTTGAAGATCATCAAGCTTTTGATCACAATATTTGGGATCATAATAATGAAAAAACTATGGATCTAAATTTAGTCTTGAAGAACAACAAGCCTTTGATTGAATCATACATGAGTTTCTAACTATTTTTGTCACATGGCCATATCTCCTCTTAGGGGATTCTAATTCATCATGCCTAGGCAAACTTGAATAACAAGTGCTAATAGAGGACTTTGGCATTGCCAAATAGTTCTAATTTTTGCCTACTATTCTTGAAGATGGTTAGACCCTTTTAGTGGAAGACACAACATAGGTAAACATAGGGTCCCTAGATGACCCAAAGTGGATTAAATTAGGCACATCTCTCACTAAGGAGAAACATGAAGTCTTAACAACCCTATTGAAGGAATTTGTAGATATTTTTGCATGGGCATATTTTAACATTCTTGGTTTGGACCCCACCTTGGTTTTTACCACCTTGTGGTACATCTTGATGCCAAACTAGTGAAGCAAAAGTTACACAAGATGCATCCTCACATTGTTGTATTGGTAAAGAAATATTTGGATAAGCTCTTAGAAGTGATATGTATTAGGCCAATCAAATATTTTGAATGGATTTATAATATAATGCCCATCAGTAAAAATCTAGAAGGAATCAGAATCTGTACTGATTTTAAAGACATTAACAAAACTTGCCCTAAGGAAAACTTTCCATTTCCTAACATTGACATGATTGTCAACTTCATTGTGGGTTATGAGATGTTTTTACTTATGGACAGTTTCTTAGGATATAATCAGATCAAAATCACATTAGAAGAGCAACACAAGACAATGTTTACCACTATATGGGGAACATTCTATTATTAGGTTATGCCATTTGGTCTTAAGAATGTAAGGGCCACCTATCAAAGAGCCATGATAGTCATATTTCATGATATGATGCATGACATTATAGAAGACTACATTGATGACATACTAGGAAAATCAAAGACCAAAGCTAATCATCCAATAGTATTGAGGAGGATATTTGAGCAACTACATGAATACAAAGTTAGGCTCAACCCCAAGAAATGTGTTTTTGGTATTACTTCTAGCAAATTGTTTGGCTTCATTGTGTCTCACAAGGGCATACAAGTCAATCTAGCCAAATTAAAAGACATAATAAACATGATACCACTGACCAATTTAAATTATCTCTACATTTTACAAGGCAAGATCCAATCCATCAGAGGCTTCATTTCTTAATTGGTTGATAAGTGTCATCCATTTACACACTTATTGAAGAAGGGTGTAATATTTCTTTAGGATGATGATTGTCAAATAGATTTTCAACAACTCAAGGATTATCTAAGGAATTCACTAGTCTTATTACTTCATATACCAAGGAAACCATTCCTTTTGTATCTATCAATGATGGATCAAGCCTTGGGGGCACTTTTAGATCAACACAATGATAATGGAAAAGAGCAGGTAGTGTACTATCTAAACCGTACACTAGTAGTGTATGAACATAATTATATGCCCAACAAACAATCCTATTTATCCATGGTCTTTATACCTTAGAAACTATGACACTACATGTTGAATAATAAAACCATGGTCATTTCAAAAGTAGATCCACTCAAGTATCTACTATCTAAAACAACGCTACAAGGCTGCATGGCCAAATGGATCATACTTCTTAGTGAGTTTGAGATAGAATATGTGAACCAAAAAGACATCAAAGGGAAAGTTCTTATAGATTAGAATTTTAAAGCACCCCTTACAGATATAGAGCCACTCACATTCTAATTTCCTGATGAATCCTTCATGACCATCATTGAAACACCTATTGAGGAGCAACACTAAAAGTTGTATTTTGATGGATCATTCAAAACACATAGATTAGGGGTAGGCCTATTGTTTATCACTCTATAGGGGGATCTAATCCCTAAGTCATTCAAAATTATCTTTCTTTGTACCAATAACATGGTTAAATATGAATCAATCATGGTAGGTCTTTAATAAGTAGTACAGTAGAACATACATCATCTAAAGGTTTATGGTGATTCATAATTAATCACCAATCAGGTCATAGACCACTTTCAAACCAAATATGATAATCTCATTCCCTATAAGGCCATGGTCGACGCTCTCAACCAATATATTATCAACATCTAGTTTGAACATATATCAAGGGCAAGCAATAGAATAGATGCTATGAATACCATTGGGTCACTCATTTGACATACAAACACGGTAAAAGACTACCAATTTATCATTGAAAATATAATAGTGCCAGCTCATGAACCTTCAACAATCGTAATGATCTATGATATTGTTGGTCCCATCTCCACTTGGTATTCAAACCTTTAAAATTATCTTTGTGGCCATGTTTTACCACTAGACTTATCTCAAAAATAGACTAAAGCCTTCATCCACAATGCCTAATGTTATACCTTACTCGAACCAACCTTATTCTACCATAATTTTGATGGAACTTTACTTCATTATTTACCTTTGATAGAATCTACATTTATATTATGGGAAGTTCACAAAGGGGTATGTACAACCCACACTAGCAGTGTAGTCCTATCTAAAAAGCTCTTGCATACTGGTTTTTATTGGCCCATGATAGATGTAGATGTAGCTACATATGTGCTAATCTAATTTATGCCTTATCTAAGACTCTAAAACCAATGTTGACACCATGGTGATTTGCTACATGGGACCTCAATCTCATTGGAAATAGAAACCCCACCTCATCAAATGGCCATAAACATATCCTTACCACCACGTAATATTTCACTAAGTAGGATGAAGCTATACCCCTCAGTTACATGACTGGAAAGCAAATTTCCAAATTCATCTTCAACCATCTCATCTACCACTATGGTATCCCTTCCAAAATTATATATGATAATGGAGGATCATTCAAAAACAAGGATTTTGAAAAGCCATGTGTCAAATACAACATCACATAACACTTTTACATGGCATATTACCCTCAAGGTAATGGCCAAGCTGAAGCATCAAACAAAACCATTATCAACATAATGAAAAATATCATCAATGATGTCGATCATGATTGGCACCTTTAGATATTCTTTTCCCTCTAGGTATACCATACCAATCACCGCACCCTAATAGGAGCCACTCCATACTCACTTGTTTATGGTACTGAAGCCATTCTTCCCATTGAGGTCGAGTTACCATCATTATGCATATCTTTGAAACATGTTTTGGATGATGAAGACTATCAATTATCTCACCTGTGAGAGTTGGATTTGCTTAATGATAAATGCATGGATTTAGTGAATAATCTATGGGCATATCAGAACTACCTCCATGTCTAGTATAATTAGCACATAAAACATAGAGACTTTGAACTTGGTGATCTTATCATCAAAGAAAACCAAAAGAATACCAAGATTAAAACAAGCATAAAGGTAAGTTCTGTTGAGTTGTGGAGCTAAAAGCTTCAACTCTTTGCAAACAGAAGGAACAAAGGTTGCTGAGATCTAGGAGCACCGGCATCGGCAGCAGGACCGACGTCGGTCGTGACCAGTGCAGAAGGCCACCGGCGACGGCAGGGAGTCGGCTGACGTCGGCAGAACCAGGCAAGCAAGGACCGGTGTCGGTCACCTGTGTGTTCCAGAACTGTTCGTTGCACAGACAATTAGTTAAGTGAACGAAGAGTTTGCATGTAAAGGCCAGTTAGAGTCTTAAGCTGCGAGGATAATTGTCTAAATTAAGAGTCTAAGTTATTGTTTAAGTCTGGGATCTATTTATAGACCCATTGGCATGTATTGTAATTAATATAAGATAAGGAAGGCAAGGAAGTTCCTTCTAAGTGTAAGATCATTGAGTTGCAGGTTGTTGCAAGCTCATAAGAGATCTACATGTGTGAGTATGGTCTGTTGAATTACAGGTTGCAGGTTCATGGGAGATCAACTTGAAGTACTATAGAGTACTTGGTGAACTGGCAGGGTTATTACTGACTAGTTGGAGAGGTGAACACCAATTCTGTTTGTGAGTTGGTTGTTGGGACCATTTTTTTTGTGTAGGAGAGTGTTGTAGAAGAATTACTGTACACTTGAGGTGTGGGAAGCCTCTGTAAGGTGGAAGAGTGTGGCGGCTCTTTATTGTATTCTTTTCTGTAAAGTGTTAATACAAGATAGTGTATTGTCTCTCATATTCTGTGCTATTGGTGAATTCTAGTTACTTGTATTTTTGGTTATTTCTGCATTTATAATTGCTTATATTTGGTAATCATACTGTGCTCTTTTTGAGGAGCAAGATCCTAACAAAGTGGGATCAGAACAGGTGTTGTTCTTGTGATCCCCCAACAAAGTGGTATCAGAGCTGTTGGTTGGGATACTAACAGATTGGATTATATCTGGTTAGTGTGTTTTGATTACAGGTTACTCATAGGGTTTCTATTTGAGTGGGAGTTGAGCAATGGCAGAAGACAGTAAGCTACGGATGGAAAAGTTTAATGGCAAGAATTACCAATTATGGAGGATGCAGATTGAGGATTATCTGTATCAGAAAGATTTGTACTTACCGTTGGGTGGGGTTGTTTGCAAACCCTCAGATATGAAAGATGAAGAATGGGAGGTTCTTGATCGGAAGGCTCTGGGATCTATTAGATTGAGTCTTGCATCCTCTGTGATTTCCAGCTTATCACAGTGTAAGACAATGGTGGAGTTGATGGAATCTTTGGCAAATTTATATGAAAAACCCCCAGCTTTTAATAAGGTATTTCTTATGAAGCGTTTATTTAATTTGCAAATCTTGGAAGGTGGATCTATTCATAGCCATCTTAGTGATTTCCATGGTTTGGCAAACCAGTTAAGTTCAGTCAATATTGTATTTGATGATGAAATTAGAGCTCTCTTAATCTTGTGTTCATTACCTGAAAGTTGGGAAGGTTTGGTAATGGCAGTTTCTAATACTGTGTCTCCTTCAAAAGTCTTAAAAGTGGATGATGTTGTGAGTGTGATCTTGAATGAAGAGATACGTAGGAATAACACAGTTGAATCATCAAGAAATGCTTTGAGTGTTGAAGGCAGAGGAAGGCAAAGAGAGAAGATAGAGCATGGGAGATCAAGGTCCAAGATAGGTAGAAGATCCAAGTCCAGGTATGGCAGAATAACCTGCTGGAAGTGTGGAAAGCAAGGGCACTTAAAGAGAGATTGCAGATCAGGTGAAGATCAGCATGAAGGACATGAAGAAGAAGCAGATGTTGTAGATTACACTGCACGGGATGCTCTAGTATGTTCTTTGGATAAAGTAGAATCTTGAGTTTTAGATTCTGGTGCCTCTTTTCATGCATCCCCACATAGGAAATTTTTTCATGAGTATATCCAGGGAGATTTTGGAGAAATTTATGTAGGGGATGGTAAGCCTTGTCAGATTGTTGGCAAAGGGAAAGTGAAGCTGAAACTGTAGACATGTAACACATGGGTGTTAAAAGAGGTCATGCATGTCCCAGTTCTGGAGCAGAATTTGATTTTTGTTAAAAGTTTGGGTGATGAGGGTTGCATAGTAACTCTCACAGTAGACTCTTGGAAGGTTACCAAGGGTACACTTGTTGTAGGTAGAGGTAAGAAAGTAGGTACGCTTTATCTATCTACTTGTATTACTGACTCTCTTTCTGGGTTATCTACTTCAGCTGTAGATTCAGAGATGTGGCTTGATAGGCTTGGTCACATAGATAAGAAGGAAATGCTTGTTCTTGAGTCAAAGGATATGCTTTCAGATTTGGAAGGTATGGATCATGGTTTCTGTATGTAAAAAAAGAAGGTGACGTTTCTTGAGGAATCCGATGTTAGTGACAAGAATAGGAAAGCCTTGATTTTCAAGGAGAAAGTGACGGACAGAGTTTAGCACAAGATGCAAAAGAATTCTGAGCAGAGCAAGGGTGTTTTGGATAAGGATTTGATCCAAAAGGAGCTCACGGGAAAAAGTCAGGTCTCACAAGAAAAACACAGAGACCGACGTCGGCAGGAAAACTGGCATCGGCGTCCAGACAGGGACCGACATTGGCTATGTGCAGCCCGATGTCGGTGACTCAGGGCAGATAACTACCAGTGTCAGCCAGGGGAAAATGACGTCGACGAGGGGGCAGTCATAGGGAACTAACATCGGTCGGGTGCAGACTGAGATGTGACCTACATCGATCACTGAGATGAATTTTGGGTGGATAGCCAGCTGTCAAGGTGTCTCAAGCGCCCATATGGAGGACTGAAGGCGTAAGTAAGTTCTTAAATTTGTCATTTCCCTTCTTTACACTACTTGTTGCTCACTTATGGCATAAGACCAGGAAGTTATTAAAGAAGCAGAACAGGTAGATCCAAGAAACAGTGGGAGCTTGGCATGGATGAGGATGTGATTCCTTGGAGGAGAACCAAACAGGTGTTGTGGGTAGAGTGGCCAGCTGGAAGTAAGCACTGAGAGATGAATGGATGTTCAGGATGAAGAAGAGCAAAAATGGATACGTGAGATGGAAGATCAGGGTATATGGTCTTGTATTAGCTGTAGGGCAATGGAGGTTTGATCATTGTGTTTCTCTTTACCAGGTTGGATAATATTAGCTACATTATCCTATTACTGTATGATGTGCTTGTTGCAGGGTTACATATACAGGGTATTGCTGAACTAAAGGTAAAGCTAGTTCAGGTGTTTGTCATGGAGAATCTAGGAGCAGCAAGATTCTTTGGCATGAGTTTGTTCTAGAGACATGGTAGGTCACATGTTGACTTTGTTTCAGGATGATTGTGTGAGACCGGTTAGCACGCCGATGGTTGGACAGTTCTATGAACTGTGTCTTGATTCACATAATGAGGTTGAGTGCATGGTATGTACTAAACTTGAGTTTTCCCAAGCAGTGGGAGTTGTCACAAGTTGGAGCCAATCTGGGATAGAACCATTGGAGGATAGTTCAGTGGATTCTTACAGGGACTAGCAGCAGGTGCACATGCTATGCAGGTTCAGGTTATTTTCTACATGGTTTGTAGATGTGGATGTGGCAGGTGATTTGGATGATAGGTTTTACACTATAGGTTTGTGGTGGTTGGTCTTCAAGAGTGATCTTGAGGAGGGATACAAAGCCAAGGGAACAAACTAGATGGAGTACAAGTACAGGTACAGGTTACAGCTATTTATCTCCAAGTGGGAGATTATTGAGTTGTGGAGCTAAAAGCTTCAACTCTTTGCAAATAGAAGGAACAAAGGTTGCTGAGATCCAGGAGCACCGGCATCAGCAGCAGGATCGACGTCAGTCGTGACTAGTGCAGAAGGCCACCAGCGACAGCAGGGAGTCGGCCGACATCGGCAGAACCAGGCAAGTAGGGACCGGTGTCGGTCGCCTGTGTGTTCCAGAACTGTTCGTTGCACGGATAGTTAGTTAAGTGAACGAAGAGTTTGCATGTAAAGGCTAGTTAGAGTCTTAAGCTATGAGGATAATTGTTTAAATTAAGAGTCTAAGTTATTGTTTAAGTCTGGGATCTATTTATAGACCCATTGGCATGTATTGTAATTAATATAAGATAAGGAAGGCAAGGAAGTTCCTTCTAAGTGTAAGATCATTGAGTTGCAAGTTGTTGCAAGCTCATAAGAGATCTACATGTGTGAGTATGGTCTATTGAATTGCAGGTTGCAGGTTCATGGGAGATCAACTTGAAGTACTATAGAGTACTTGGTGAACTGGCAGGGTTATTATTGACTAGTTGGAGAGGTGAACACCAATTCTGTTTGTGAGTTGGTTGTTGGGACCATTTTTTTTGTGTGTAGGAGAGTGTTGTAGAAGAATTACTATACACTTGAGGTGTGGGAAGCCTTTGTAAGGTGGAAGAGTGTGGCGGCTCTTTATTGTATTCTTTTCTGTAAAGTGTTAATACAAGATAGTGTATTGTCTCTCATATTCTATGCTATTGGTGAATTCTAGTTACTTGTATTTTTGGTTATTTCCACATTTATAATTGCTTATATTTGGTAATCATACTGTGCTCTTTTCGAGGAGCAAGATCCTAACAAAGTGGGATCAGAATAGGTGTTGTTCTTGTGATCCCCCAACAAGTTCAAACCCAATTGGGTTGGTCCTTTCATCATTGTTACAGACTATGTCATAGGAGCATATAGGCTAGCCACACCAAATGGGGATGAACTTGATGAGCCTATGAACACTATACACCTCAAACAGTCCTATGCTTGATTTATACAATGTATTATCTATGAGGACCATTTCAAGTTGTACCATATTATCCATATTCTTATTTGTGACATACCATTCTATCATCCTATCATTCTACCATCCTATCATTATCCTATCACTTAGTCATTCTACCATCCCATTCTATTGATCTAACATGTTTTGATCATGTCCTATCCTAGCCTATTTAACCTTGGTTCATCCATTGGTTTCATGATTTCAGCATGAAGAATCAGATCAGTTTCAACAATTGTTTCAAGAATTCTAGATAGAGGCAGTATCTTAGAAATATATGATAGAAGTTTAGTAGTTGCATCCTTAATTTATTATTCCCCTCTTATCATGTTTGTTTATGTGATCTTGATTATATCTACCTATAGGTTAAAATCAGTGTTCACCAATCTTGATACTAATTATAACCACCTGTGGGTAAATAAGTATCATTGATCTGATCAGTTGTATCTTAGTTATAACCACCTATGGGCAAACTAGGGGAAACATTTATTTATTGTGCCTTGGCATACCAACTAGCCATTCCTATGTCATATTGTGCCATCATACCAACAATACCTATTTTTTTAAATTGGATGCTACACTAGTCATAATCCTCCACTATAAGGTGAAACTACCATGAACTAAGACTATTTCAAAATTGTGTGGGTTGTGTTTGATTCACATTATAGTCAACTCAATCCCCCTTTTCATCAGGCTCTTGCCATTTTTTGAGCAACTTAAGCCATGCTCTCACGATTTTGTAAGCATCATTTCAAGTTTTCCATGTTCTCATCATTTTGTGAGCTTGGACTCTTTAGCATCTCTTCATTCTCGATCAACTTGGGATATTCCAAAATTACAAAAAAAATTAAAAATCATTTAGAAAAACCAAAAACATTGACCACTTCATTGCCTTAAGGATTCTCAAAACCCTTACTAAGGTACAAGCAAATCACTTGTCACTTAGTTTCCCCCATCCTTTTTGGCCTTTTTATCCCATACACTTGCCATTTTGCAAGCTCGTTCCTATTCTTCTATCACATCCATCATGTTTATTTTTCATTAGTTATCATTTTATTCCCATTTTTTGAGAGAACTACATTCAGCCTAAAGTTTTTTATGGATATATCATCCATAGAACTATGTAGGTAGTGTCCACTTGCCTAACACATATGAAGATAGCTCAGCCACCCCCTTTATTTTCTTCTATTCCCCTATCTTATTTGTTTATTAAGTTGTCACCTATTTTTTAGGGGCAATGTGTACCATTTTTTCTTTCTTTGTTTGGTTCTTTGTTGTTTATTTGTGTGCTTGTTTGTTTACTTTAAAGTACTATTGCCTTGATTTAGTATATGTGCATTCATTGGGTGATTCTTTGTGAATTTATTCTTGAATCCATCCATATTCATAGTTCAACATTGTCATCATGATTTTTATCATTGGTGCATTATTGTCCCTTGAGTATTGGATCATGAGAGTTAGTTATTATGCATATTTTGGTCAAGTCCTCATGATGTTATATCATGATGCCTACTATCACATGCTACATCAAAAATCAACTTCGAGAGGTCTACACAACAATGAGAGTATCAACATCTCCTTGGCACCCCCACCAGCAGTAATCCAGATCCAATCCCAATCATATCCCAAAAAGATTAATTAAACAATGAAAGAATTTCAACCTTTGTTAGTTTGGATGAGCATCTCCCTACTAGCAAGTTGTCCCAATTCATCTTTACCCTCTATATCAAGTCGTTATCATCATATTTTCAATCATCAACTATTAATCATGTTTGCCGTAATTAGGGTCCAATGATTATAACCACCTTTGGGTAAATCATTCCACATTGTCTCACCTGCATTCTCAATGATTCTAACCGCCTTTGTGCAAATCATTGTGTTATCACCAATTCTAATCATTTAATTTCTTCTACCCACCTAGTGCATGTTTGTTTTCCTATTTATCTATCCTAACTGGTGGAGTTCCATCTTCTCAATGATTATAACTTCCTTTGGGAAAATCATTGTGTTATCATACCATGTTGCCACTATCAAGGTATAATCCTTATAATCACCTTTGGAAAAACCATTTTACACCATCCCACTTGCATTCTCAATGATTTTGACCAACTTTAGACAAATCATTGTGTTATCATCCCATCAGTGGGTTATTGTTTATTTGGTCTCCTAGTCTCACTTCAATCTCTTGAGGGACCATTTACCAACTCCTTGCAACTACAATTCATATATTACCATCAAATTCATAAGTACATACAACATTTTTATTCTTTGAGATGATGTTATTATTCTTATATCTTGTAATGCCTTCCCAAATAGGGGCAAACTGTAGACATCTAAAACTGGCCACCAATGGCTTCATACCTGACTTTAGAAGAATTATTACCAACCATTGAACATCTAGCCTAAGAATTTATCTAAGTCTCAAATTTGGCTTCCTAACCATGAAAATAAATAAATTTGGCCCATAAATCAATGAAATCATGTAAATGCATACACTAAATTAATTAAATACTTAGAAAATGTGTAAAATCTTAACAAAGATTAATTAAAAATCAAATCCATTCTAAATTTGCAAAAGCCTAACAAACTCAAATACATTTTAAAGTAACACCATTTCTCATTATTCAAATTAAATATTTTACATTAAAAATCATACTACTAACAACCTAGGGGATCACAGACGAGCTTTTGCACATGCAATAGGAGCCAAAGTGGCCTCCATTCTATAACTAAACCTCACTAGCCACTAGAGTGAACTTTATAGAGTAATGTTTTGAATTCATTCTACCAAAGGCTCACTTAATTTTTTTGTCCATGTCCATTTTGTGGTTTGAGCTATTTATATAAGCCTTCAGGAGCATCTTTACCAGGGTGGAAGCTGCATGTTAAGCACTGAGTTAGAGTTTCATCATCATAACCATTGGTTCCATAAACCTAGAGTTCCTATGTTCCACTTTTAATCCTCCTTTATATCTTTGTTGATGCCCAAATTATATAGGAGATGGTTAGCCATCGAATAGCTGGTGCATGTTTTGCACTACAACCTCTAGTTAGCTATCAAAACTATGAGGCTAATCACTTATTAAAATATCTAGATACGTTAATGCAGATATCATGTTGGTAAGAAAACTCCATTAAACAAAGGTTAAGGGCCTAATATATAATATCCTTGTACATTAAATTTTGTGATGTAACTATCGATGGCAGTCTTGGTCCACTAATCTACCATATGGGTTTAATCAGTATCTAGAGTCTACATGTTTTCTAAATTTTCTCCCATCCAAACTATAAATTCCATCCTTCTTGGCTAAAATAGTAATACTCTGATCTGATAACCACACTACTAATAATCTATGTAATTCACACTAAAATATTTCATAAATTTGTCCATATATATTCTCATTAATAATATCTTGTACAATCTTCCTAATTATTTTTGCTTCTTCTTCTACAAAATTTTGGATTCTTTCATCTAACCATCTCTCTAAATATGTTTTCCCTAGAATTCATCTCAGTATGTTTCAAATATAATATCCATTCTTACCACACCATTTTTAGCATAGGTTCTTAGAAAAACCATTATAACATGCTAACATGGATATCTATGTGATAAGTGACAAAAGAATACAACAGACTACATTTTCAAAATTAACTTATCAATGGATTAATTAAATAAAAATAGAAATGTAGAAAACACATGCTTAGCAAATAATGAACATTTGATAGCAACTACATAACTAGCATATTTATAAAAAATAGCAATCATTGTGCATATAACAACCATAAAAAAGATATAAGTGAAACCATTTAAAAACTATATATTAATATCTATCACAGCAAAACCATTTCATAATACAATTGATATATATATATATATATATATATATATATATATATATATATATATATATATATATATATATATATAGTTTTACAAAGCACTAACACTTCATAATCCAACCTTTTGCTACATCTAAAGGAAGGACTCTTCACATTCTATAGATTATTACTATGCTTATAAGAGTTGAATACATAAACACGTGTCTAGATTTGAGCTAGTTAAGTGGCTTAGTCACATTTGAGCCCCATAAATGCCTAGTTGGATCTGATGTGGCATGCCATATGTTAATATGTGGTAAAATTTGGGTTTAGGACTAAAATAAATAAACATTCCATGGATGGGAAAGGATTTAAAGCATATAATAAGGTATATGGACCATTCCAAATCATATTTTTGAGATGGACTGCATATCATTTTATACCTCTACCAATACAAAGGAAAAAATAGTGTGAGTCACATACATGTCCACCAATTACACTCTATTATTTTGTAGACATGTTTTAATCCCAATAATTAGCTCTTCAATCTATGCATCTAATGGATTTGTTCATCCAATTTCATAGAACATGTAATGCACAAGGAAGGTACCATGATTTCTATTGGAAAAATAGATTCTTTTCAAAATACAAGTTGAAAAGGAGTGGACTTGTTGATCCATTCCAAATTATTTTATATGCCCAAATTACTCATGAAATATAGTCATCCAAATATTTATGCCCTACATCACAAATCTTGGTCAATGTTATGCTTTATTTTTATTTAAAATCTTTCACCATCCCATTTACGTATGGGTGGTAGGGAGTATTTTTGTGGTGTGCTACCATGAATTGAGATAACAAAACATGCACTGACTTGGACAAATAATTAAAACCTTAATTATTGGTGGTTGTGATGTTTTCCCATAAACAAATGTGTAATCATGGTTATAGTGAAATTCATATTTGAGGCTATCTCTATCCATCTGGTGAGATAATATGTTTCTATTAAAATGTACCACACATTAGTCTTTTGTGTGACAAGAAAAATAGGTCTAAAAAATCAATGGATATTTTATGCTTTCATAGTCCATACACAATGAATATAATATATTTTGTAAAAACTATGTATTTTTATTTGACTTGAAATTTCAAATCACCACCCATGATCCTTCATTAAGAGAAAAGGATTAATCCTTTTCTCTTGATGAAGGATCACGGCCAGTGATTCGAAATTTCAAGTCAAATAAAAATATATATTTTTTTACAAAAGCTATTTAATTAAAAATCAATGGTTCTTATGCAAATATTGGAACTAGTGTAATTTTATCCTTTCTATATAGTTTCCCAATGTTTTATTAGATGTCTCATTTATACACAAACATTTTATCATCCTTGTGGATCATCAGCCACTAGATCCCAAAGAACAAAATTTTATACATTTTAACATCATCGATATGGTGACTATCTAAAATTTCATCATGAACCTTGTGAAATACATTTTCTCATTCACATTCCACGACACATTTGTGCAACATCACATCAAGTCAAAGTTTTTATAACTCACGACTAATGAGCTAATATATGGCTATGTGGTCTTCTAGTTTTTTTTCTTGCCCTTGGTCTTCCAATCACTTGGAGTAGCCCATGATGTGATAAAGGATACAATGTCAAACAAATACTTAACTACATTTTATATCTTATAAATTTTCACATCTAACATTCCATCTTCTATATATTTTTACTTGAAACCCATTAAAAACTAGAAATCCTAAAATAAGACAATCCATATATAAACTGTCCCATGCTTCATTGAATTATTTATGATATAATTCAACATCTCATGGTCCATGAAGAATATGAAATGAGTGGTAAGCACATATATCAAAAAAAATTGGAGTGTGTAGACTATTTCCAACACCTATTGTATAGTGTTTTTATAACTTTTCTCTATTGGAAAAATATTCCTATCAAAAAAGTAGATGATGTAGTCAACCTTACTAGTTGTGTAAGGATAGTGCTAACATCCAAACTGAATACATCAACATGGATATGGAATTATGTATCATAGTTAATAATTTATTAAAATTACATTATTTTCATATTTTATTTTAGTGTGTCAAATATTTCTTGTTGCTTCTCCATCTAGATGAATGTTCCATCATTTTGTAAGAGTTCCTCCAGTGGCTTGATAGTATTTTTGTAGTTCCAAATGAACTTTCAATAAAATATAGTGTGACCCAATAATGTGTGTGTTTCCATTTTATTATTTTTAGATTCAAGTTTCAAAATTATTTCAATCTTTGTAACATCAAAAATCAACCCCTCCTTACATATGACATTCTCAACAACACATAAAATGGTGTGGTGAAGACACAGTTATTTAGGTTAATAGAGATTTGAATTTTTTAACTCCTTTAAAACATTATCTTGAGTAATTATTCATTAATACTTAAATTTTACAATCATCAAAATTATCTTTTAGGAACGTATGGATGATGTCTTTGAAGGCTATTAGCACAATATGCAAAAATAATCACTGATGCATTATATAAACCAAATCACATTCCATTGTAGGAGAATGACCCAATTCAGTCATGAAGGTAGTTTTTGGATTATTTTTGTCTTCAATTTGGATCTGATGGTAACCAAAAAATCCATTAATCAATGTGTATATTTAACAGTGATTGACTCCTAGAATTTCCTTGGCAAATAAGGTTAGAAATAGATTGTTAGAACAAGTAGCATTTAGGAATTAGAATTAAAGGTATATCCAAATGTGCCCATCCTTATTTAGGTTTATGGACATAATTATCACCCATTATAATTCATCAAACACATAAATGACTCTTGAAATATGCATACTTCCAATCTCTTCTTTGGCCTTGGCATCTAGGTTAGGGTTCATCTTGTAAGGTCTCTTCTTCACTATCTCATGCCCTTGATTACCTTTATTTTAATCTTCCATAAGGAAGAGTGTGTTACTCTTATTTCCTTTTAATTATAAATAAATATATCTTGGAAATTTTTCAATAGTTAAAATACTCATGTCAGTTCTTCATCCATCTAATAGTGTTTGACGGTTGTGATCTTGGGCTCTTCTTCAATACTTATATTGACCTTTTTGGTTTTCAAAGGTTCATTATAATACTTATTATTATCACTATACACATATAAAAACATTATTTCTGAAATGGAAGTCTCCACATTTAGATGATTCAGGGCATCATCATGTTTCTTTTCTTTCACTTTATAGATGATTTTCTCTTTGTTAAACTTGAATTAGAAGTTGTGCTGAAGCCATACCTTGTCATATTATTCACTAGGGTTTATACCTTACAAAAAATATCCCTTTAAAACTATAGTATCACAATACCTTTTTAATTTTTCAAATTTTTTCACTCACTCTTCCATTATGGCATTATCCTCTATAATGGCTTTATCAATCCACTATAATAGCCTTGAGAGATAAGGCTTGGGAAAGGAAGAAGAAAATGTGTGGAAAAATAATCCTTTATCCTTCTCCATTTATATATTTCTCTTGTAATTTCACTAATGATATGCCGCATGGGTGTCGAAGTTTGTAAGTTACCATAAAAGGTATGGACCCAAAGGCTAGTTAGTAGACAATGTGCACTCCTTGTCCAGAATTATTTTCAAACTCATAAATGCTTTTATGGTGGTAAATATCCACCATAGATAAGACATGTTTCACTCAAATTAGGTGAAAATTACCCCTTTAAAAATAGCCCATGTATGTAATGAGGGTTTATGGGTCACCCACCAGTGTGTGGTAATACTTTTAAATGTGTGAACCAAGGAGATTAGGTGTTCATTTTCTTTGGGTAGGCATCCTTCCAAAATTTTGACATATTTTTTTACACACATTAAACCATCATAAATCATCCTCATTTGATTTCTACCAATGGACTTTATAAATTCACCTTTCCACATTTTCATCAAATAACTTCATAGGGCTCCTAGATCTATTTATCATATGAAATGCTTGTGGCGTCTGAGACCAAAACTATAACATGACCCAACCTTTGTGAAGTGATGTTGTAGATATGGCTAATTTATTCATTTATGTCTATAATTTCCACATATAGGTGCTCATGATTTTTATCTAATATAATTACCACATGTTAATCACCATTATAAAAGATCATATAATGCTTCTTAAATCACATATAAGCAATTCTTTCATAACACTAGGGTTAAATAAAAAATTGGGTAGTCTTCCACATTATTAACTCAATAACTTAAAAATTAACAAAGAAATTCACTCCTATAATGTCTACAGAAACTTTTTCATAATCCTAATGGTTACATGTGTGTCATATTATCCATATATAATACATATAGAGAAGGATTTAATAAATGTCTCCCCATTTTGCACCATGCTTCTTTGATGAGGATGTTCACTTTCACTTTGGTATCAATCAAAGTATCACACTCTTTTGACCAATCAATGGTGGCCTAGATTAATATTTATTTATCATAAATATATTTTTATGTAGTTATTATCTTTTGATCCATGGTTAGTGATTCTTACACTATGCTTTTAATATTATGCTCTAACCAAGTTTTGATGAGTGGAATGACTCTTTCTAATTGTAAGAGGGTGAAGATCTCTAAGAGTTATTAAACCTTTTTTAGACTAGGACCTCTTGAGATATCTTATTTTTATTTGGATTCCATATCGCATGCATGTTTAATCTCATCTTATATGTTCCTTATCACATTCATAGCTTCATATGAAATTTAATTCTAGGCTATCCCATTTAGTAATCAATGACTAGAGTGGGTAGCATGTACTAAATCTTATCCTTTGGAACTTATATCATCTATGGATGATTTATTGTACCACTAATCATTTTGATATTAAAATTTGATTTTGGAATAATTATGTGCTCACCTTCCTTTAGTACCTATCCATCCCCTAGTATCACGATCCTAATCATCCTAGTGCATCAATTTTTTGTTTTATAAAGGTCAAGATATTCCTCAATCTTGTGCCTCCATTGAAAATAAAAATAAGTGGGGGACTTGTGGAAGTCTCACTTGTAATGTTATGGTAAGCCACATTTGTAATGAGTGAAGCGAATCTTCATCCACTTCATCCTTTGCCACCTCTTCCTTCATATGAGCACTCACCATCATAGCTTCCTTGTTCATAGTTTCCTAAATTTTTAGGCTCTATAATTTCTTACTATGGTCATATATCTTGAATTTAATACATATCCTCAATAACCTCATATTTATATGTATTTGTAGTAGAGGAGCCACAAATATTATAAAATAATGATACATTTCAATGTGTCACCCTTTTCAATGTTAAGAAAGTGTGCATGTCAAGATATTCTCAAAAAAAATTACAAAAATTTAGAATTACTCTAACACTATGCCTTGGATAATTTTTCTTGTTATGGCCTTTGATTTGGTATTTAGTAAACCATAATATTTTATGGATGTCAGGCACTATTGGTAGTCATTTTTTTAATAATTGAGTGGCCATTATCACAATTTTCACTTCCATGAAGGGGTGGATCTTGTGTCTACACTTCTCACTTATTTAGATCTCAAATATTATTATAATGATACTCTTGGTTATATGAATGGGTTCATTAATCATGCAGATATAAAATAAAGGAGAAAACCTATACAAAAAATTAAGCATGTTAAATAGGATGAATCTTGTATTATAGTTTATAAATTGGGAAACCTTGCATCATATGTGTGAATTATCTCAATTAAATCCTCTTTGATATTTTTAAGCGTAGAGATTATTTTTTCATTTAAATCTAGAATATCAAACTCCTTCATGGAAATTAATTTTATAATATCATAATTCACAATAGCTTGTTATGGATCAAATTTGTAGTATCGAGTGTATGCATAATCTAGAAGGTTGGTTTCAAACCAACTCTTATTATTATATGAAATAGTGAAACCATTGTTACACACTATTATCTCATATATTTTTTCATGTTCCATAATATTTTTCACTCTATATTTGGGTAGCTTCATAGACATTTTTTAGATGAAATGCTAGTGGGGAGGAACTTACACTAGTGGCTCACTATTTACTACTCAATTGCATGTAAATTTAATTCCTCTAGGCTTACTTCCACCTAATCCATTATTATTTTACCTGGATGGTGTGAAAATTCCACCAACTCATAATCTATGTAGCATAGGGGTTGTATTTGCATTTATATTGATAGTTGTCACACCCACAACTAGTTTTTCTCCTGATAAATTTGTTTTATATTGAATATTAGGAATACCACCTCCTATCTATAGCATACCTAACATTATTGATCTCTTTGGTCCTACTAAGTGGTGTTATCACTATTCTTATCTAATGATATGGTATTATTTACTATAAAATACTTTTCTAGACCTCTTTACTTTAAATTTTTATTAATTGAGTCCACTCCACATGACCTCACTAATTTTATTATTTTTTATTAATAAAAACATTATTCATTGAATTTGGGTAGATTAAGGGTGGGCATTCCCTCAATTAATATGAGGTTATACATGTCCAAGTGGTTCCAAGTGATCCATTAAGTTGGCCTTTTCATATTATCTCTCTACTCATTGGTGCACATATCTATATCAATGAAGTATGTCTCCTTAGTGTAAGAGTTATCCCCATACCTTTATTTTCCTACACAAACCCTCACAACACCTTCCAAACTCATCTCTCCCCACCGCCTAGGGTTAAAACTGGTAATCACTATCTAATTATTGTAACTAAATATTTCACCCTAGAGGAGGTTATTCAAGCCTACTCTAATATTTGGGCAACATAGGAATACTTATAGGTATGTGGGTTTACATATAGTAGTAGTAGACCTTTAGGTTTAAGGGATAACTCCCTATATATGTCTTGAAGTACTTATCACCTATACTATTGATTATTTTTGGGAAAAGGGACATACATATGTATGAAATAAAGATAATATAAGGGGGTGATACACTATAAGTATTTCCACAAGACCATCATACTTCATTCACTAAGAAACAAGACCTACAACACTAGCTTCAAAGTCCTAGAATGCTCTAACATTAGCATTTCAATATGAAGGTGATATGAATGAGGGTTATCTAAGGTAAGTGAACCATGGATCAGTTTCAAACACTAAGGCACATTATAAACTTAAAAATAGATCCATACACTGGACAATACTTTATATGACCTACTAGAGTGGAACAACTTGCATTAAACATGGAAGGATTGAGAGAAAGCAAGGATAGATGAATATTTGTTAACTATTCACTATACATCTTTTCACACACTTTGAAAATATGATATATTAACTTAAAATAGATTTTATTTATTGTTCAAATTCAAATTATAACATCAAACTAGCATGGATTCACCATACATGGTGTGGAATTAGAATATAAGAGCCAAAATAGCTAGTACTTATAGAATTTTAGAGAAGAGAGAAGAGAATGAATTCCAAGAGTCACTAAAATACTTGTAAAGTTGATAAAATGAGTTAAATATATAGGAGAAAGGAATATGGGATAGACCATTCTAGGTTTACTTGCACAAAAGTCCCTCAAAGTATGAAACTCCTAAAGTGTGGCATAGGACTTTTCAACTTGCTCTTTGAAAACTACCTTCATCATTTGACCTTCCATGAGTGCTCCAAAGTATACTAAGAATAGATGATATGATTTCACTATGAATAAGGGGTTATAAATAGGCCCCAACATACATTAGTTGTGTCCCTAATCACTAATATTCTCTTGGACATGAGTTATCACTGCTTGTAGTCATAATCACCCTCTTTTCTCTCACCCTTCACACTTGGCATCGAAGAGGTCTTCAATTTCAAAATAAAATCCATACAGTAGAGTTTATGACACTTGTTAAGGGTCCTCATGTATCTAGGCTCATCAGTTAGACCCTAAAAGGCCTCCCACATGGATTTTACACCTTCTCACTTGGTGATCATTCTTTGTTCACTATGCCAATTTGGATTAGATGAGATGAAGGTGATAGTATAAGTACTTGTGTACTTATTTGATATAATAAATGAATATGAAGGATTATATTAGGTCATATTATTCCTCCCAAAGTTAATTTCATATTTTAAAACCTTTGTGTACCTACACAACACAAAACTATCAAGAAAACTAGTTTTACACCATGTTTGTACAAGTAAGGTACAACTCAGTATGATGGGAAGGAGACCTAGAGAATCCTCTACAAGATAAAATCACTTCCATTCTCATTCTATCCCTCTTGTATGCCTATATTTATTCATCTTTCCAATTAGGTCCTTAGCTAGGGTTTTAGCTAGGTGTTTCTAACCCTTAACATTTGTTCATAAAGGTTTGGAATTCAAATTATGAAAAAATTACACAAAATGCAAGCTTGGGACCCTCTTCAAATTATCCTAGCTCCTCATACTACCATGCTAAGCCTCCATATTTTTGTGATCTTCCCAAGTTGACCTTTTGAGGTTCTCTCTCCATTCTACATACCTTGTTATGACCTTATGCCAAGAAATGGCTTTCTTGTGACCTTTTCTACAGAATAAAGGTTCTAATACACATTATGTCTCCATATGAACATTTTATAATGAATTATAATGTTAATATAGTGATATAAGTGGGATTTGGACCTTATTAGGCACTAGGCCTAATCAAGACCTAATAGGTCTGTCTACAGACCTATGGATTTAGGCCACCCTATTTGGTCCCAAGCATCTGTGAAGCCTTATAAATGTTGGTCCATGTCCAACTCATCTCTCAAAATAATTTTTCAATATTTCCATAGGCCTCTAACTCATTTATTTGCCTTTTTCCTACTAAACCTATAGGTTACACCTCTCTAGGAGTGCCATCTATCTAAGACAAAATAGAGTGCATATCCTATATTATCTCAAATAAAAGGAGTGTATGAGATGATTCATTAGGTTATGAAGAAATTTTGTACTTAGTTTCAAGTTTGGATCAAATCACAAGCACCTTTAAATCTTCAAAACCCTCAATGAAGACTTATGTGATGTTAATTGTGTGTAGTGTTGGCATATGGACTATGTGTTGCATGAAATAACCCACTCTATGCTCCTTTTTCTTGTTTTGAGGCTAAGGTTAAGTGTATATTACCATTATGAATATCCCCTCAAACATATTTATCATTAAACCTTTGTTAAACCTTACATTGTTCACCTCTCACCTTGATATGCTCAGTTACAGTCAACTGTAACTATGTTGTCTTGCTTAGGAAGAGACACCTGTAGGTGAACTTTTCATATTTGACCTTGTATCATTTCCACAAGACCTTATTGAGGTCCTATAGTCTCATATAGAATTTTCATTTGCTCACACCATGCTCTAGGTTAGGCCATCCTCAAGATTAGTTATGCTCATATATTATTGTCATACTATAGTCAACTATAGTTGACCATCCTTGAAGCAAAAGGGGCCTATAAATACATATAAACCCTTGAAATCTATGTTAAACCTCATAAGATTAATTTAAGGTCTTAGAACCAAATCTCAATGGAAATTTTTTGTGTATGTAGGCCTAGTATCCCCAAAAATCATTTCATGAGTTTGTGAGTCATCTACAGTCAAGATGTAGGTGATTTTTTTTAGCAAGGGTACACCTGTAAGTGTGTATATAGGTCAAAACCTTGTAATTGAATCCATATTGATGTTATTTGAAACAAAAACATCCTTCTAACATTGATAAGATGACCTAAAATAAAAGTATGCTCTTGTTATTCCACTTTAGACAATAAGGCCATTTGGAGTCAAGTACTATAGTAAATACTAAAAAGTTACAGTGAATAATTGTGTGATTTGGAAGCCTTCTAGTATGGAATCATATTGACCAAATCACTCACTTTAATTTGAAATTTTTTACCTTATATGAGGGATTAATTTTGGATCACCTAGGACCCATTTATATCTCTTGTTACATTATTTCATGATAGGACCAAAAGTACACAAGGCTCTATTTTGGAGATTTTAAGGGAACTTGCCCCTAAAACGCATTCTCTATATATGAATATGACTCTTCAAGTATAATTTCTAGTTGATAGCTTCACTATGATTATCATGAAATTTTATAACTCCAAAAACTTAATGAACATATCCAAACATGTCAAACTCCTCCATACAACACTTTTATATCTTTTTGAGAGCCACCTGTAGGTGGACATTTCTATATACATGACAGTGAGTATAGACATGAGCAATGTGCATGGTGCATAATATTACAATCAGAATTATACCTTATTTAGGTATTAAAATTATTTCCTTCCACCATGAAATATCTCAAACCTTTTCAAATGATGCATTTCAATATGCTTGGCCTTCCACAGGAAACTTGTAGATGCACATCCATGGTGTGTAACTGTGTGTATTAGAGAACAAACTATCACATGATATCACATGTCCTTAAAGTGGCTTAACTTTATTTTTATTGTTAAAAAGTTTTCCTAAACTATTATAAAACTTCATTACCTCTCCATAAACATTTTCACACTTCAAAACATCTCTCTTAGTTAATTGTATATGACAGTCATGCAGGAAAGTCTGACTGTGTTGAAGATTGACTAGAATTCTATGAAGGTAGACATTGAAACTAAAATTTTAAAGGCATGAGATAAATATGTCATGATAAACATGAAACACCATATATCACATTCCCCTCAAATCATTACAAGAATAAGGAACTTTTCACATAGTGACATATGCTTGCATCTTAGCAATGGTGCACATATCCCATAATTTGAGATGTTTAGCTCCCTCACTCACCTCCAAACATGAAAAAAATAATGAGAACCATGAAATAAGTATGTATAAATACTTTTTAATCAATTATACTAGTTTTATTATATGAACAAGATCATACAAAAGTGAAACCTATAGGGTATGGGGATTAGCAAGCAAAACAAGATAGTCAACTTCTTAAGAATGGTTCATAAATCATAGGAAACCATTATTCCAACTCTTTCCATGAAAATTAATTATACCAAGTGTACTATTCACACCAAGATAATTTGATTTGAAACCTCTCCTATTGACCATACCATCAGAAGACCTATTGACTAGTTTTGTATGCTTAGTGGAATGATGGAGAAGAGAAATGGTTTTGGTCCATTTTTGGTACTTCCAAAGTAGATCAAGTGTTGAAATGGATTAAAGTAAGATAAAGGGTCACTTTATGAGGTTTTAACATATTCCATACTTCTTTATAGGTTGTAAAACTTCCAAAACTCCCTTTAGTTCAACTATTTTCTTGATTTCACTTAACACCTACAAGTTTTCAGTTAGCACTGACAAGGACTGATAGGTTATAAAATATTAGACATTGAAAGGAAGTTTAGAATACTTGGAAACCTTGGAAAACCATAACACCTTCATTTATGACCCAAATATGAACCTTAAGTGACATAAAATGACTTAATGACTAAATGTGACCATGACCACGTCTAATAACACATTAATTCACATCAAAAGGACCATGACACACCCTATAACATAATAATATGCCCTTATATCAAGTTTTTCACTATGTGAGGTTTACCTATTTTGACTTGTGGTTAAAATATTCAAAATTATTAGTGATTTCCCAAGGGTGGTATGCTTGCTATGCCAAGACCACTAGCCAAATCTTATCCATTAGGCCATAGAGTCACCTATACACAAGTTTGACACATAATTTGCCTTTAAAACCACACTAAAAATTAAGGAAAGAACAAAAAAAATAAGACACACCTGAAATAAATAAACATGTGTTCAACTAGAACACTTATGGAACACACACACAACTAAAAGAGAAACACACCTAACCTAGTATTTACAAAACCTCACTCTTGAGGTGAAAACATCTTATCATACTTCAACTAGGGTCAAAGATGGTTCCTCTTGCATATTTGTCACTCCATGGAGTTAATATAGTATGTTAAACATGCTCATCATCAACCAATTGAATATGTAGATGTTCAAGAAGCTTACTATCTTTATGTCTTCTCATGCCTACAAGTGGACTATTTGGAGCTTGCTGACCAAATTTAACCTTACAGGTTAAATTGGGACACCTATAGGTAAAAAATTTATTTATAAGTGTTTTATGGGTATAATATTTTATCATGGGTTATGTTATACATCATTTAATGTCATTTCATTCTTTAATAGCCTTGGTCTTAGTCATTTTAACCCTTATGTCATTTTGAGTCACTTATAAGGCTTTTAGGGGTCATAAATGCAAGTGGAATGGTTTTCAAGGTGTCCAAGTGTCTTATTTTACTTTAAAAGTTCCAATAAGTTATATTCCCTATCAATAATGTCATTTCATCTAAAACTTGCAGGTTATCTAACTAAAAATTGGGAAATCAACTAAAAAAGGAAGAGTTTGGCACTTGTACGGCCCATGGGGGAGTGTGACACATGGGAGAAGGTTGTGACATGAATATTAAACTTATTAAAACTCATTTACATGATTTAATTACTCTGGAAGTTTAATTTTAGATCTAAAACCATTCTACTCCTTTGCCATTCTAAACACACAAAAGTGGTCAGCATATTTGTGCTTAGTACGGCCAATTGAGGACGTTTCAGAATAAATGCCTTTGGGAGGTGAAATTAAACTTATAGAGATAAATTTTAATAACAATATTTTAAATACTAGTAAACTATGCTTTATGAATCATCCCTAACAAGTTGTTTGTGTTGTTCTGCTTTGCCAATCTATGCACTTTGTAGGTTTTGCTCTTGGTTGGATGATTATGTAAAATATAGATAGTGGGATTTATTTTAGAGGATTTTTAATACATCAATCATTTAAAAGTGTTTTAATGGGCCAAGTATCTCAAGTTACAAGAGAGGACACTTTTCTATGTAACAGGTAGGTTTCCACCTTTTTCAAGATCCTCATGCTTTGATAGTGTTTCTACAAGGTGGAAATAGGTTCATCCTCATGTTTATAATGTCATATTTATCCCTTTTACCTTCCAATATCTTTCTATAATCAATACTCCATGAGAACATAGTCACAAGAATCATGCAGTTAGTTTACTCTCTAACTATCATGCATAGGTACCATGGGGAAAGAATATCATGTTGAAATAAAGATGACTTAACTTTATATAAGTCTTCACAAGTTTTAAGGGATAAATTTTAACATTTGAGGAAGACACAATTACTGTTGAAGGTTCATATACCATGTGTATGATTCATCATTTTGCTCACTGCCTATAAGCAACTTAATATGCACCTACAAGTGCCTTCTTAGAAACCAATTATGTTGAAAAGAAGTGTTTGAGCTAAGAAAGGTGTTTTATAGAGTTAAAAACCTATTTGGAACTTTTGGAAAAGATAAAAACTCATTTTAACCTCACAAACCATATCCATTGCCTAAACTCATACTTACTACCTGTGTATGAGAATAACTACCTACAGTGGTGTTAACAGTGAGTTAAATAGACATTCTAAGTGTTAAATGACATGATGGATCCATTTCTTGAAGTCCTAGAATTGATATTGATCATGACAAACCCATTGGAGGTGTCAAGTTGGAAAGGTGAAAGTTTGGATCACCTTCTAAGGTCAAATGACTGATTTAGGGATCAAATCCCCAAAATTTGCAAAACTGAGCCCCCTATCATTTGGTTGATATCTTATAATAGGGTCATCAATACTTTTGATGAACATTAATGGTCAAAATTTGTATCCTTCATACAAGTAAATATATTTAAAATATTTTTGAGATAGATGAATAATGAAAGGTAGTTGTTGAAAGGTCTAAATATGCTTCTTTATGCACTAAACTTAGTCAGTATCATCTGTAGGTCTGAGCTATAAGAGACCCCTCCATCCAATGTTGAAATATCAAACCAAGACTCTATGATTGAATAGTTTTATATGATTGAATAAATAACTATTTATCCAAGTTTTATGTAAATAAGGTTGGATTTATATGTTCTATCTCCCATTCACACCTACAGGTGTGCCCAATTCAAAAAACTATCCACCTACATCCATGGTACCCTATCTTAAGAAGTCAAGAAGTACAAGTTGCCAATTTTGAGTAAGTTGACTATTTAAACAAGTATGAGAAACCATGATGATATTACAAGAATTTATAATACATTCAAAAGATTTAGGAATGGTAAGTATCTCCTCTTTGGGTCTATTTGAGGTGACAATCCTTACACTGAGAAATGTCTCCCTACAACCTACAACTCAGAGTCGCTTAAGGCTCACTTTTGGAAAAGTATGAAAATATAAAGTATGTTTAGTTTTTGGAGGAGATATTGAGATAAATTTTCAAGGTTTTAAAGGTTATGAGGTTGTCAAATATGATAAATTTTAAGTTGGAATTCCCTAAGTCCCTAACAAGTTGCTATAGTCATACTAGCCCTTCAAGGTACAAGTTTAAGTGAATAAGTTAGCTAATAGGTAAAAACCACTGATATATGATATTGGAAAGTATAAAATAGGATTGTGTTACATTTTTAATGTCCAACTAAGTAAACATCACCTATAGGTTTAAGTGCTTTGAAGCAAACATAGTCGTAAAATGCACACAGTGTTGAGGGTTCAAAGTGTGTGAAGGGGTAAATGAATGTATATAATGATGAATTTATTAGGAATATATCCATAATTATTATAAATGTTTCAATATATACCTATCATATTAAAATAATTCATAGAGGAAGGGATCACATAGTTCACACTCAAACCCTGCATACAGTCCACTCCACACAAGTCTGTCTTAGGTTTTAAAGCTTTTGGAGGGTCAAATGACATATCAAGGGAAAATATTTGGTATATAGAATATTTGATACTTTTATGATCTCATAAAACTTTTATTTTGTATGATGAAATAGGGGAAGTACCCTTTATTTTGTCTCAAATAGAGGATACTTCCCTAGGTTGTAAACCTTGTAGTCTTGGGGATTGAGGATAAAAGGATGAACCAAAAGTTTATTAGATATTTGAGAGATGTGTATGGATTTGAAACATATATATGGAAACATTTAATATATCTCATAAAAATATTAAACCTAATAGGGAGGTCTAAACCTTTAAAAGTGTAGACATGCTTATGAGGCATTGTTAGGCCTAGATTTCAAATGATAGGTCACTTTAATTTCTAACCTTAGGAAATAATTAAAATGGATTTTATCATGTTTTTTGGGTCACTATATATTTTTATAATCTATTGGGATGTATATTAATCACAAGGAATTCATCTTTTGTCTCAAAGCCAACATTTGGCCTATGCAAAGCAAAGGAAGGGCTCGAATAAACAACTTTAGATATTCACATCTTCTTGGGGGTCATGACTGAGGTTTTATGGAGTTTGGGGAAGTTTATAGGGGTCATGAGCTTCATTATTGTGATATTTTTTCTCATTTCCAATGTTTCATATTTATGAACAAACCTTAAGAGCAAAAATGACCCAAAACCCTTGCTAAACCCTTGAAAGGACCCAATTGGGAAAACTAGGTTGGAGATGCATCCAAATAGAAAATAATGACTTGGTGAATGATATTATTATATATAGAACTCTCTAAATACCATTTCCATCCACTTGAGGTGTTTCATATCTATACAGATAGGGTACAAAATTGGTTCTTTTGACTATTTTGTGCATTGTGTAGGTTCTAGGAGGTTTCAAGAGATGAAATAAACTTTAAAAGGAAGTATAAGACCTAATATAAATACCCATGTCCATTTAATTACTTTTAAAAACTCCTAAGTATTCCTACCATAAGTCTGATCTCAATCAATCTAAACTAACATAGTAAACATGACAGTGAGAAGGATGAAAACTTCAAGTGGAAGTCTTTTTAAGGTGTGCCTAATGCCTCTAAGGCCATGAAGGGTCTTTCCAGTGTCACTCACTCCATTTTACTAATTTTCATGTAAAAATTATGCCTTTTTGGAATCAAAGTGTGTAGGGTGTGTTAAAGAGGAGTTTCCTTTAAGTACACGAAATGATGGCTCACTTTTAGAAGATTATAGGTGACTAGGAATGCAACCAATGCATGTAGAAGCATGTTTACAAAAATTCCCTCTTATTAAAATCATTAGACCTATCCCTAGTCATTTTTTGTATGTTCAAATAGGGGTGAATGATGAAGGCATTTTCCTTGTGCAAAATGAGAACTCCTACACCACATTTCAAGAGTTTCATGACTTAGGGTGACACTTGTGCTTCTTAACTTTGCATGATCAATTTCACATTCCATTATCATGTACAAGTAACTCATTTTCTTATCTTGACAAGTGTCCTTGTGACCTTTAGACTTCTTTCTTCTCCTCTCTCTCTCAAGTTCTATAAAAACTAGCCATTTTGGCCTTTGTAAACTATTCTCCACCTAAATATGGAGAATCCCTACTCATTTGCATACCATGGATCAATAAAGACTATTGATTTTAAATTTATATGACTATTCATCACGTGTTTTACTTGGATGATTGATCTTGCTTAGTGATAAATCTTGTTTCCTTAGCATGTTTTATAATTCTCTCACCTATTTTCAGATTGGAAGCTTCTTCTTGTAGGTCATGTGAAATGTTCTATGAAGTGTCAATGGTTGAGTGAGTTGGTCTATTCACTAGTTCCATTCAAGGCCTCTTGTCTAATCCTCTTATCCTAAACATTCATCAAAACCTCATAATGAAATACTGATATGAGAAGATTTAGATTAGAAAAATGTATGTTCAGTTAGTCTCATGATCTCATGTGTGACATGCAGCTGGTTGGTAGTCATCAATATGTTTGGTGTATCATCTCCTTTAAGATAGTATAATTTTATTTTTCTCTTCATTTTACCTCACAAGCATAGGTGTAGTAGTTATCTACAAGTGGGACATTAATGGAGTTATCCCTATCTTGAGATTCACCTCATTCTTAGGCTATCCATAGCCTAGAGGTGTTTTAATTGTGCCACTTAGATGAGTAAAGTTGAGACATCTCCTCAAAGGGTGAAAATCCAAGTGATAATATAGCCTTCATGGATGCTCTCTTTTGAATCCTAAAGGTATTTATTAGAACTACAATCTTCTTGGGCTTTGTCATATCTAATCTACATTCCTCAAACTATAGATTAGAATATATGTTAGTTGCCTAAACTTTTCTCTCCCCTTGGGTAGACTATACTTGATGTATATGATCATAAATTTCCTCTTCTTTCTGATCCAACATGCTTAAATGTGTCTTTATCTTAGATGAAGCTATTGACTATTCTTTAAACATAACAAAATTTTCCATGGACTCATGAGATTCCTCTATGATTGTAGATTCTTGGACAATAGATTAATATTCATCTTCCTTCATAGAATGACACTCATTTTTATGCTTGATCAAAACTCAAAACCCTATTCATTAGTTTCATCAACAAGCTTGATATTAGATATGCAATTGTTTGGAGGAGAAGGGATCTTACCCAACTAGTCAAATTCTTGACATACAACATTGAAACTTTGCCACAAGTCATCTTCCTCTTCCTCATGAATATCAACATAAAGGATATCTTCAACAATTATAGACAAAAATACATCATTATTATCACTATAATAATCAATCAGGTTCTTCAATCTATCATCATCATATATATGAATCAAGTAGTTACTCTCAGTAGTTTATGAGAAAGAATGCTCAATGATTACCTTAGCTCCCTCAAATGGTTATTCAAGGATGATATATGTGCCAAGATCAGTTTGCTCAAAGTATGCGTAAGGATAATTCTCATAATCATCTACACCATAATCACATAGAAACAATTCAGCTATGCCTTCAAGTTTAGAAGCACCATCATCCACATTAGACTCTTCCTTCTCATTGATAACATAATTCAAGTTAGAGTTTGCTTCAATGTAGGTCTCAATGTGAAACCTTACAATAGGTTGAGTTCTTATGGTCACCTTGGTTCCATACCTTGTCCTAAAGGCCAATAATGACAAATCAGCTAAGAGATAGTCACCTATCTTGGCTATAAAATCTCTTGAAATGTAGATTGTAAAATGATTAGGCATGTCCACAACAACAATGTCTTGAAGGATGGGAAAACTAGGATAGTCATAGAGGAAAACCTTCATGTTTTTATCAACCCTATTGTCTTATAAAGTATACCATCTAGCTGAAGTACTCCTTTGATATGGGGTTCATATTTTAGGCCCAACTTATTAGCTACAACTTTGGGCATGACCAAGTAAAAGGCACCACTATTAACTATGCAATTATGGACTAGCTTGTCACCCACTATGTGAGTGAGTTAAAAAGGTGGAGGCTTCTCATATTTGATAGATGGTTCCATAATTTTTTGAGGGGAATTTTCAAGAGCTACATGACCATGACTATTTATTAGAGGTGAAGGATTAGTAGGGATAGTGGACAGCTATTTTTGTTAGAGCTTATTTTGGCCAAGCATATGGAAGACATCCCAAAGCTAAATGGATTCTTTGGTATTATTCAATGAACTCACTATGTTTAGAGAATAAATTCTTAATTTATTTTGAGTCCTTGAAGGCAAGGAACTGCTTATAACTTGAGGAATTAAAACACCTTGAGTAGACCTTACCACAATATGATTTTGAGAAGTGTAGGAGTATTTGGGACTGCCATGCTTGTAGCCATGCCTTATTGCCTTGTAAGAGGATTAGATGAAATTGTAAACATATTAACATCACCTCCCAAAGGCTTCATCTTGAATCTTATGTTGTTTTCAATATAATTTCCTTGATTGGGCACAAAAGTTTCCTCAACTAGGAAGTTGGTGAAGCTTTCTCCATGAGGATGCCAACCTCCAATTAATTACATCAAGACTTCATTTTCTAATGAAAGTAGAGGAATGACACCTATTTGAGTAAATAGATATTGATATCCACCCTCATTGGCATCCATGAATTGGCCTTTCTTCCAATCTTCCCCTTGCACTAAGTTGTTATGTACTAGTACGATCTCTCTTACACATTAGTAGGCCTATTGAAGTTAGCTTTCCCTTGACCTCTTCCTCTCCCATATTGTTGAACATATTGTTGTTGATAGGGATAAGGGTTTTAATTATCACCTTGTTTCATATTGGCTTGCATAAGATGAGATCTTAAAATTTTAATTTTTGTATCTTTATCCATGGCATCATCTACCTTCTTAAGAGCAGATCTAGGCTTGGTGTTAGCATTAATAACTTGAGCCACACTTGGATTATTAGAAATAATATTAGGAAATAGAGGCATAGACACTTTCGTGGGAAGATTTATAGCTTGAATGAGGCCATTCTTATCTCTAATGTCAATTTCATATGCTTCAGGAAGAGTGAAACCACTCATGGATTGTAACATGATGGCAATATCATTACCAATGGCTCTCAAGTATGTAGGGAACACAAAGATAGTAGGTGGTCTCATATGAGGAGGCAATCTATACCAAGTATTTTGAAACCTCTCATTGAAGTCATGCATTATTTCCTTAGGGGACATTTTGATCACATTGAGATGATGTATGAGAGAAATATGGTCACTTTCATCTTCAAACCTTGAAGTTGTCAACACTCTAAAGTCATCCCATGATGTGATGCATCCGCTAGTAAATTCCTATACTATTCAAGTGATTTCCCTCTAAGGGACATGGAAAGGATTATAATGGAAATATCTTCCTTAATGATAGAATGGAAACTACAAAAATTAGATATATCCCTGATGTGTTCACTAGGTGTGACATGACCCTCACCATTGAATGTAAGCACACTCTTTTTAGTATTAGGGGAATGGCATCATATGCATCAATATGGGTTATATTTCTAGTATTAAAGTAAAGTAAGGCATGTTTCCTATCCTTTATTTCTTCAATTTCTTCACTCTCTTGACTAGAAAAATATTCTTATTCTTCAAAGGGTAAATTAGGCTAAGGGTATTGAACTTCAAGAGGAATTTCACACTAAATAGGTGGATTGATGGGATTGAAAACTCTACTAGAAGATGAAATAGTAATTAACATGAAGTATGAGATAAATTATATGAAAAAAAAATTGTATATAACTAGATTTTAATTTGAATGGAGTCACTAAATGTTGAGTAGCACACCAATATGTAGTTGATGTTGTCAAGACCAACATTCACCTTGATAAGTTGTCATTAGGAAAATAGGTCCCTCTAGGCATGATAGGAATATTGTCACAAAATATTTCACCCTAGAGGAGGTTTTTTAAGCCTATATAATATTTGGGAAACATTATAATACTTCTAGGTATGTGGGTTTATTGATAGTATAAGTAGACTTTTAGGTTTAAGGGTTAGCTCCCTGAATTTGTCTTGAAGTGTTTATCACCTATACTACTAATTGTTTTTTATTAAAAGGGATATAATTATGCATGAAATAAATATACTCTAAGGGTGTGATACAATATAATTATTTACATAAGACCATCATAATTCTTTCACTAAGAAATAAGACCTACAACACTAGCTTCAAAGTCCTAGAATGCTCTAACATTAGTATTTCAATATGAAGGTGATATGCATGAGGTCTATCCAAAGTAAGTGAACCATAGATATATTAAAGATAATAAGGCTCATTTTATACTTCAAATCATATCCATACACTTGAAAACACTTCATATGAGTTGCTAGAGTGGAATAACTTGTATCAAACATGAAAGGATTGAGAGAAATCAAGGATAGATGAATATCTCTTAACTATTCACTATGCATCTCTTCACACACTTAAAAAAGATGAAATATTAACTCAAACTATATTTTATTTATTTTAAAAAGGAAAATTATAATATAAAACCATTAGGGCTTCACCATACATGGTGTGGAATTAGAATACAAGAGCCAAAACAGCTAGTACTTATAGAATCTGAGAGAAGAGAAAAGAGAATGAAGTTAAAGAGTCACTAAACTAGTTTTCAAGATAATAAAAGGATTTACATCTATAGGATAAAATAATATTGGATAGACCATGCTAGGTCTACTTGGAAAAATTCCCCTCAAATTATGAAACTCCTAAAATGTGGCATAGGACTCTTCAACTTGCTCTTTAAAAATTGTCTTCATCATTTGACCTTCCATGAGTGTTACAAAGTAGAATATGAATAGATGAGATGATTAAAATATGAAGAGTGGGTTATAAATATGCCCCAACATGAATTGGTTGTGTCCCTAATCATTGGTATTCTCTTTGACATGAGTTATCACTACTTGTAGTCATAATCACCCTATTTTCACTCACCCTTCACACTTGGCATCAAAGAGGTCTTCAATTTTCCAATCCAATCCATAAAAAAGAGTGTATGACACTTTGAAATGGTCCTCATGTCTCTAGGTTCATAAATTAGACCCTAAAAGGCCTCCCACTTAGATTTTTCACCTTCTCACTTAGTGATCATTCTTTGTTCACTATGCTAGTTTAGATTGGCTAAGATGAAGGTGATAGAAGAGGTGTTTGTGTGCTTATTTGATGCAATAAATGAACATAAGGGGTTATATTAGGTCCTATTATTCCTACAAAAGTTAATTGTATCTTTTGAAACCTTTATGTTCTTACACAACACATAAAACTATCAAGAAAATTAGTTTTACACCATGTCCATACAAGTAAGGTACAACTCAATCTGATGGAAAGGAACCTTAGAGAATCCTCTATAATATAAAATAAATTTCATGCTCATTCTATCCCTCTTGGATTCTTCTCTTTATTTTTCTTTCCAATCAAGTCCTTAGCAAGGGTTTTAGGTGTTTCTGACCCTTAGCATTTGTTCATAAAAGTCTGACATTCAACTTGTGAAAAAATTCCAAAAAATACAAGATTGGGACCCTCTTCAAATTATCCCAGATCCTTATACTCCCATGTTAATCCTCCATGTTTTTGTGAGCTTCCCAAGTTGACCTTTCAAGCTTCTCTCTCCATTTTGCATACCTTGTTATGAACTTAAGTAAAAAAATGGCTTCTCTATGACCTTCTCTACAAGTCAAAGGTTCTAATACACCTTATGTCTCCATATGAACATTTTATAATGAATTAAAATGTTCACATAGTGCTAGAAGTTGGATTTGGCCCTTATTAGTCACTAGGCCTAATCAAGACCTAATAGGTTTGTCTACATACATGTGGGTTTAGGCCACCCTATTTGGTCCCAAGCATATATGAAGCCTTATACATGTTGGTCCATGTCCAAATCAACTCTCAACATAATTTTTCAATGTTTTTATAGGCCTATAACTCTTTTCCTTGCCTTTTCCTTGCTAAACTTGCAAGCTACACCTCTCTAGGAGTGCAATCTATCTAAGATAGAACATAGGGAATATCCTCTATTGTCTTAGACAAAAGGAGCGTATGAGAGAATTTATTAGGTTATGGATACCTTATGTACTTATTTTTATGTTTGGATCACATCACTGGTACCACTAAATCTTGAAAACGCTCAATGTATACTTTTGTGGTGTTCACTATGTGCAGGGTTGGCATATGGACTATGTATTACATGAAACAACTCAGTATATTATATATTTTATTAATTTTAGGATAAGGGGAAGTGTATATTACCACTCTAAATATCCCCTCAAATATATTTATCTTCAAACCTTACATTGTTCACCTCTCACCTTAATATGCTTAGTCACAGTCAAATGTGACTGTGTTGTCTTGCTTAGGAAGTGACACCTATAGGTGAACTTTGCATATTTGACATTGTATCATTTCCAAAAGACATTATTGAATTACTCTAGGTTCATATAATAGTTTCACTTTCTCACACCATGATTTAGGCTACTCCATCCTCAAGACTAGTTATTCTCATAAATCACTATCATACTACAGTCAACTATAGTTGACCATCCTTGAGGCTAAAAGGGCTTGTAGATAGATATAAACCCTTGAAATATATGTTAAAATTCATAGGATTAATTTAAGGTATTAAAACCAACTATCAATGGAAAAAAATTGTATTTGTAGGCCTAGTATCCCGAAGATTCATTTCATGAGTTTGTGAGTCATCTACAGTCAGGCTATATGTGACTTTTCTGAGCAAGGGTAGACATGTAGGTGTGTGTATAGGTCAAAACCTTGAAATTTAATCATTTTTTATGTACTTTAAAACAAAAAAAATCCTCCTCACCTCAATATGATTACCTAAGATAAAGGTATGCTCTTGTTATTCCACTTTAGGGAATAAGGCCATTTGGAGTCAAGTACTCTAGTAAATATTAAAAAGTTGTAGTGAACAATTATGTGATTTGGAAACCTTCTAGCATGGAATCATATTGAACAAATCACTCACTTTATTTTTAAATTTGTTACCTTATATGAGGGCTTAATGATGTAACACCTATGACCTATCTAGATCTCCTATTACATTATTTCATGATAGCACCAAAAGTACATAGGGTTCTGGTTTGGAACTTTTAAGGGAACTTGTCCCTAAAACTCATTCTACATATATGCATATGAATCTTCAAGTTTTATTTCTACTTGATAGCTTCACCATGATTATCATGACATTTTATAACTCCAAAAACTTCATGAAGGTCTCCAAACATGTCAAACTCCTCCATACAACACTTTTAGATCTTTGTGAGAGCCACCTGTAAGTGGACATTTCTATATACATGATAGTGAGTAGAGACATGAGAAATGTGCATAGTGAATAAGATTATAATCATCCTTAGACCTTTTTTATATATTCAAATGAGTTCTTTCCACCATTAAAGATCTCAAACCTTTTCAAATGATGAATTTTAACATGTTTGGCCTTCTACGAGAAACATGTAGATGCACATCCATGGTGTATGACTGTGTGTATTAGAGAACTAACTATCACATGATATAAGATGTCATTAGAGTGGATTATATTAATTTTTATTATTAAAGAGTGTGCCTAAACTCTTAAAAAACTTAATTAACTCTCCATGAACATTTTCACACTTCAAAACATCTCACTTAGTTAATTATGTATGATAGGCATGCAGGAAAGTCTGACTCTGTTGGAGATTGAACTAAAATTATATGAAGGTAGAAATTAAAATTGAAAATTTTTAGGGAGGATATCAATATGTTATTATAAACATGAAACACCATATAACACCTTCCCATAAAACCATTACAAGAACAAGGAACTTTGAACATAGTGACATATGCTAGCATCTTAGCAATGGTGTATTTATCTTGTAATTTGAGATGTTTAGCCCCTAAAATCACCTCCAACCATGAAAAAAATAATGGTAAACATGAAATAAGGATTTTTACATCCTATAAAATAATTTAACCATCTATATTTTACAGACAAGCTCATACAAAATCAAAACCTATAGGGTGTGGGATTAGCAAGCAAAACAAGACAATCAAATTCTTAAGAATGGTTAATAAATCATAGGAAACAATTATTCCAAATATTACCATGAAAATTAAGTACAGAAATTTTAATATTCACCACCAAGATCATTTGACCTAGAGCCTCTCCTACTGGTCATACCATTAGAAGACCTGTTGACCAATTTTGTATGCCTAGTGGAATGATGGAGAAGAGAAATGGTTTTGGTCCATTTTTGGTACTTAAAAAATATATAAAGAATGGAAATGGAGTAAAATAAGTTTAATGGTCTCTTCATGAGTTTTCCACATGTGTCATACTCCCATATAGGTTGTACAACTTCCAAAACTCCCTTTTTAAAATTATTTTATTGATTTCACTTAAACTCTATAAGTTTTTTAGTTAGTAATGACAAGGAATGATAGGGTATGACATATTGGATGTTTAAAGGAATTTTATGACACTTTTACACCTTGTAAAACTATACCACCTTCATTTATGACCAAAATATGACCCCTAAGTGATATAAAATGACACAAGGACTAAATGTGACCATGACCAAGGCTAATAACACATTAAATCACATCAAAATGACCATTACACATGATATAACATGCTAATATGCCCCTATATAGTTTTTTTTACTAGAGAGGGTTGACCTATTTTGACTTGTGGTCAAAATAGTCAACACTAATGACATTTGTCATACTTTCACCACTTAAACTCATGACCATCGAATTATCCATTTTAAAATTTCTTGGTATCCCACCTTTAATTGTGCAACATGAAAACCATAACCTACCCTCTCCCTTTACAATCCACATGACCCATGTGTAGGATATTTTTAGTGTTCCATGGAATATTTTTAAAGTTTCAATCTACCATTATCTTTTTAATCTCTAGGGATAGCTGAGCAAATAAATATCCTCTCAGTTCACACAAGAATTGGTATTTTTATTCTTCTTGGTAAGAGTGCATGGAGACTCTAAATTCCAATAGATAAATGTTTATCATGCCTCTTCACCACACATTAACCACTATAATCCAAAATTTATTAGTTTTTTGTAACTTTTTAGTTCACACATTTTTATAAGGATGTTTAATACCAAAATTTATACTTTGGGACATAACATAAGTGATTATCCTTGCATGTAAGTGCTTATGCAAATTGTATAAAAAATAATATTAATACTCATCCACCCATTTATTAGGTGATAACATTCCTAAACTTGGATGATTATTTTCAAAGGTGCATTTTTGATCCACTAGACAACTCTCAATGTTTTCTAATGATATTTGATTAATCATTTTTTAGCATCATCTTCCACAACTGGTTCAGCACAGTCTCGATAACATAACCAAAATGTTGGAGTATTTACTTATGCACCTAACAATACATTTTTACACTATACTTACCCAAAAAATAATAATCACCATGATGGAATATCACACAAGAATTTTTTTTTCACTCACCTGAGGCAGAGAGAGAGAGAGAGAGAGAGAGAGAGAGAGGAGAGAGAGAGAGAGAGAGAGAGAGAGAGAGAGAGAGAGAGAGAGAGAGAGAGAGAGAGAGAGAGAGAGAGAGAGAATAACTAAAATAAGCCTTTAATGTATTTCTTAGTGCTAATATAATGTAACATTACATAACAATAAATTTCACACTCTATTAATAGAACTAAACATTATTAGTGAATATTAATAAAACAAGAATTAGTTAAATGAGGTATCCATTAATGTCAAATTTGGATCCTTACATTCACATATTTAAAAAACAAAATGATTGTTTTATAATATTAGCATCACATAATTACCAAAGTATCTAACATTCTCCAAACTTGTCTATATTTTTTAACACTTGGATATCAAGTGTGTTTTCATAGAAATAAACACCACCTTGTCATCACATCATATAGTTATACACACCTAAAATAGTGCAATGCCTATCTTAACATGGCCATTCATAACTATTTTAATTTAAATAACTTATTTAACAAAAATCCTATATTTTCTCTAGTTGTCTTTGTTTTAGTATTTTTTTCACTTTTTTCAATGTGGTCTAATTAGCTACTAAACACAAAGTAAAAGTAGGGTTTTAAATATTACCTGGAGATGGAGATCAGTTGTGTGCCATTGATCAATCTTGTGGTAAATCCTCTTTGGTTGGGGAGGAATGACCTACAAATCACACTAACTCATAAAAAAATGGATTAATAAAAAGATGAATGGGTTGCCTAGTAAGAAACCAGTCCTAAGAAGCGATATGCTTCCTTAGGTGGATGTCAGCCCAGGTTTAACATTCAAGTTTATAAATAAACATGAAATTATAAAGATATATGGATAGGATTAAAATAGACAACACCAAATATATCTAATCTATAACAAGATTGATGTGATCAAAGTAATCATCCCAAAATTTTATAGCTATATCAACATCCTCTTGAATTATAGCTAATTGGTCATTAATGCCTTCTTGATTAAGTGTGAAAACCATAGTACAAATACCTAATTTGAATGCAATGTCACTTTGATCAGTGAATAAAGGTTGTTGGATAATGGGGAAATCAAATATGCTAATAATATCATGCGTTAATTTGGGCAGAGTCATCTACATGTAAAAGATAGGTTTTTAGAAAATAAAATGTAGATTTTAACAAGTTTTGAGGATTGTGAATCTTATGAAAATAGACTTTAGGGCTATTTTAATAGTTAATTAGGGATTGATGGTGATCCTATAGGATTGACATTGATTCAAATGGATTGATGTTAATTCTGAGTAAAATGCTAAACTATGAAAATAGATGATATTAACGGCTTACAATATTGATAAAATGATGAAAACTAAATGTAAAAAATGACACAAAGGTGCTAAAGACTATAAATTTTAAATGTGATTAATTTAACATGCAGTACTAACCTTGGATGGTTGAAAACACACAGATAAAGAATACTACAAAAGTAGGATTAGAAAACTTCAAAATATTTTTTGATCTCATGAATAGAGGTTTCACAAGGTAGTAGAATGTTGATAAGGTCCATACGTAAGTTCCAAGATAATTCCAATAGAGTTTTAAAGTCCAAAAATGCCCTCCCAAGCTATGGAGGCTCAATGTATATTTATGGATCCACATCATTCCAGGTAGCTCGGCATCGATCTCAGAGAATAGACATCAATTTTCCTAAAATGGGTGAAGTTAATCCTTAGGCCATTCAAAAGGGTTGCTTATGGGGGTAAAAAATGGTTTTAATCAACTTTAAAGTTGTTGATTTGTTTTAACCATGGGATGAGTTTGTTTAGAGGTTGGATGGGTTTTGTTTTTATCTATTTTTTTATGAATTTGTGGTTAGGGATGGTAAATAGGATTAATTACTATTTGACTATAGTAATAGCTTAATTAACTCATATGGTAAAAGTAAATGGGTGAGGTGAACATAATTATTTCAAATAATTATGAATGGGGGCCATTATGTTAGAGATGAAATGATAACATGACAATGCACCATGTTAATACATAAGGGTGTATAAAACTAGCATCTACATTTGCCCCTTTTTGTGGAGCGGTATGCAATAGTGTGCCACAAGATAAAAACTATAAGGTGCCTAATGCCCCAAGTTTATTGTGAGAAGGTATCCCCCCTCAAACCAAGTATCAAGAAGTGAGATGGAACATATGATAGGTTTGAAAAATATGGAAGGTAAAAACAAATTTAGGTGAATGGAAATGGACAAGTAGAAGATAGCAAAGGACAATCAAAAGTGCAGATGGATCAAGGAAGTTCGAAGGTTGAACTTAATGGGATAAAAATTGATGTAGGTAGTAATGCCCCAAATACCTAATCAAGTAACAAAATGCCATAGTTGAAATAGGTAGGTTTAATTATAGGCTAGCAAAATAACAAAGGATAAGAATGGTGGATCATAGCATCTGATATGCATATGGTGTATGTAATAACTATAAATAAATTTTCTCGAGACAAAATATACCCTTGAGATCTCACAATGGAAAGATACCAAAAAAAAAGGGTACACCTTAAGGAGATTAGGGAACTGACAAAGGTCAAAATCCTTAAATCTAAAGAGTAATATGACATAAAAATGGGATAGTTGTAGCAAAGGCAAAAAGACAGGGCTTTGGAGCTAGATTGGGAGCATGTAAAATGGTCCCCAAGTGTAAAAATCTAAACAAGCAATGGTAGTCGACATCGATCTAGAATAGTCAATGCTAATTTGTAGTAATCAACATCGATTAAATTAATTGATGTTAATCACTAAGAATGATATAAATAAGAATTCAATGTGGCATAAGGCTCATTTGGCTATTGATTGAAAAATAATTTGGGATAAAAACTTGACATGTTTCAACCTTTCAATCATATGTGAGAGATGATAAAGGTGAGTGGGAGTAGATGATGATGACGACTCCACTACAAGGTAGGCATAATGCATTTTTGGTAAAATTTGATGTTATTATTTTTACTTAAGAGATTTGTTTTTGGAAATTTATGGGAAATATGAAGAGTAGGTTAAAAAATTTCAGCCCAAGGGATAATTTTTTAGGGGAGGGAGTCAATGATGATCCAATAGGATCGATGTGTTTCATGTGGATCAACCATGATCCATAAGGATTACTGTCAATTTATTTAAATCATCATTAATGCTTAGAGGATTAAAAAAATAACAACAAAGGTTTGATAATAGAAAACTTAGGCTTGTGATTAACCAAAAAGATGTTTTTGACAGGCATGAGAGCTACTGATGATGAGGCATACGGTCCCTTCGTTGTTGGAGTAGTTACGAGAGTTTATGAGTGATGAGGACTGGGCCCATCTAGAGGCTATATAATTTAGAGGGATTCACCATTATCATCATGTCCATTGAGACATCAGTATGATAGTGGCTTTTTTAGAGTGGTGGGATTATACCACCAACATTTTTTGGTTACTGATTAGTGAGATGACTATTATGATAGAGGACATCCATCAGATTTTATGACTACCAATTTTAGAAGCCCTATGTATGATGTTGACAAGGCTAGGTGAGTGATGGCACTAACATGACTATATGGTGAGGATGCATTAGATATCAAATTCTTTGCTGGTGGGTTCTCATTCCATCCATTGTATGACCAAGACCCTAAGGAGAGACTAGTGTTTATGATGATGATGCTATCATTGACTTGTTATGTGCTACCTAATTCTATGAGAAGGTGATTACCTTGGAGTTTCAATAGTGTTATAGTAGACATGGTTGAGTTTAAGACTATTTTTTCTTGGTCACCCACACTATTTAGGTAGATATACATGGAGTTGTGGTGTTGATGCACTGAGCATCAATTAGGTCTCGATATCACATTTGTATTACATTACTAGGCGTATGAGCATATTCATGTGATTTACCCCATAAGGACCCCATGAACTAGATTCAAAGACATGGTCTACATCGTAGGCTTCCTTCAATGGAAGGAAGACCTAATCATTCCTTATATAGATAGGGTAGTGCATGATCTAGCACACTATAGATAGGGTTTTAACAGCTTACAAATTGGGGATGTTATTTGGAGGCCTTATATATGCTTTTTAGCGTGGCCTAGTTTAGATGTGGAGATAGGGGATGTTGTTCAAGAGATATTGGTACATGGATGATGGCTTGAGCACATTGAGCTATTCTATTTTGATAGGGTCCATCATTAGTTTGGGTTATTACAAGATATTCCATTAGCCTCGTGCTTATATAGGTGGGATGATATAGAGCTAGACTAGACTACCACTAATACTATAGTGGTTTTGATGGAGCCACAAGGGGAGCCTATGACTATTGACCTAGATGGCATTGGCTACATTGATGACTACATAGCTTGGTTTGTAGTTGAGCTAATGAGGAGATAGGAGAGAGTAGTGAGACCTTGGTAGGAGGTAGTCATTAAAGAGGTGATGGAGGAGGGTGAGGATAGAGGAGAGGCTGAGCAAGATGTCCCTGGTGCATACATGGAGGAGGTACCATTATAATTTTCCCATATATATGATCTTATAGATATTGTTGTAGTTGTCACTGAGAGAGACACACTGAGGGTCAAGTGTACTAGTTTGAGGACAGAGCTACAAGAGGCATGGATAGCCCATTATACTTTATAGAATCAAATTTTCACATTACAAGGTGAAGTTGATATCTTGAGAGGTCAATGTGACCAAGCTATATAGAGGTGAGATAGGTACCTAGCAGAGCTAGAACAAATGAAATCTACTTTGGTAGAGAGACTAGCCCTAGATATTGTAAGATCTAGTGCTACTCTTATAGATATGGTACCACTAAAGAGGTATAGGGATTTAATTGCCAAGATGAGCTATTATGAGAAGATAGTACATAGGTAGCTACCAGATGTTCCTTAGTTTGTTTCATATATGGCTAGCTATAGAAGATCACAGAAGACCCCTAGAGGGACTACTAATACAGGGAGCATAGTGAGCCAAGGAGGGGATGATGGGGAAAGTGATAGTATTCACCTTAGTAGGATCAATTTTATTAAGTATATTATATTGTACAGGCCAAGAGCCCCACCTCATTCATGTTATGACATTTGTATATCACTTGATGTATATATATAGACATTGCTTATGTTTATAGGTGGATTATGAATGTTTCTTTATGGATTTACTGATAACTATGGATATGTAGTGCTCTTATGGATTATTGATGTGATGGATTATAGATTTAGATGTTATGTATTTTAAATCTAATCATTGCTATTATATATGTTATGGATGCTTATGGATTATGGATTTTACTTGTTATTTCGAATGTTATATCATGAGATGGGTTTTTATTAATGGATTATGATTATGGATTATGCTACTTTTTGATATAAACCATTATTAACCTTATGGATGATTATGATTTCTTAGATGATTGAATATAAATAGATTATGGATTATAGATAGCTTTTAATGTTTTATGGCTGTGGATTTATGGATTTGCTTAGCATTGACTTAGACCATAACCAAAAGAGAATCTCTCATACACATGGCCTATGCATCCTTAACTAGATGATAATAGATATTTACACAACCTTGGTTAGCTATATCTTTGACCTTGGTCATTTATTAGGATTATATGCTTTTGGTGGGATGGGGGATGGATTACTTTAGAGATAAACTTCTTCACACCATATTTCAAAATTAGGATTTATCTTTTAGGAATCATTTTTATGCCAATGGGTAGATTGATCAGTACAAGAAGCCTACAATTAGAAAGTTGATCGATATGGGAAGCTTTCTTGGGATATTGTTTTTGAGAATTTATTTTATTACTTTGTTGATTTTTAAGGATTTTAAGTAGCATAATTTTATAACTGGTCAATGCAGGAATTTTTTTGCTTGGTAGCCATCCTTCAAGGGAGTGGTCTACATTCTAATGTTTTTACACAGTTGTCCTTCAAGGTATCAGTCTGTTATTTGCTTTTATATATTTGATTATAGCTATCCTTTAAGGGATTAGTCTACGTATTTAGCCCATTTTGATACTTTTGATTTTCATTGCTTACTTGATTTTGAATCCCAAAGATAGTAATGTGAGTTAGCATAGATAGATACCTTAGGATAGTTTCCATGAGTTCATTACATGAGGTGATTGTGTTATCTTGGAAAATTAACATCCTTTAAGAAATAAAGGAAATAATTATTTTGGGTTTCTCCCATTATAGGTGAATCTTATCCATGAGAGAATGCTATGTATAAAGCTAGGGTATTCATTTTCAAGGCTGAGGTTATAGTGACTACTGGATAACCACATAACTCTCATATCATTATTTGGTATTTTGTGATAAGGGGATATGATAGTATTTGAGATAATATAACCAAGATAATCCAAGATCTATTAACTATAGAAAGGATGAAGATTCAATGCATTAAGAGGTTCTCATTCTAGTTTACCATTAAGCGAGGCCAAATGATATGCCCCAAATCTATATTTATGGGTTATGACATATGGTCCAAGCCAATTAGTAGAAAATTTATCCCTTTTATTTCATTCCATACTAGTGACATGTTGATTTTATTTAAGTACAAGGTCTCCAATGTTAAATTTGCATTTTCTTATATGTTGATTATATGTTCATTTTAGCCATTCTTGATATATATGAAGGTGATCAAGGGTTGTCATACAATGCTCATCTAAGAGTTTGAGCTGGGATAAATGGTCCTAAAAAAAATCCTCATAAAAAATGATGACTTTAAGGGAGACATGAAGAGAGATAATTTGGACTTCTAAAGGAAGTATAGCTTCTGTACCATAGACTAGAGAAAAGGGAGTAACACCTGTAAGGGTTTGAATACTAGTTTGTTATACCTACAAGGCAAAAGGGATACAAAGATACCAATCCTTCCCAACTTCATTGATGACTTTGGTTAGGATTTTGACTAGGGTTTTATTAGATGCTTCTACTTGACCATTAGCTTGAGGATAGTCAGGTGAGGAAAAACTTAATTTGATTTTAAATGAGTCACATAGTGCCTAGACTTTCTTATTCTTAAAATATTTTCCATTATCTATTATTATTTTATATGGAATTCCAAAATGATAAATAATGTGATGATGGA